>CM022705.1:39189968-39789968 GCA_012295165.1 Asparagus setaceus
ATTCTGAATGAAGCTTAGAATTGGCTTGGGGGAAACTTCACTGAAGCGAACTTCACATTCTAAGCAAAGGCTTGGAATGAAGTTCGCTGAATTGAACTTCATATTCTAAACGAAGCATAGAATTGGCTTGGGGTGAAGTTATCTGAAGTGAAATTCATGTTCTGAGTGAAGCTCAGAATTGGCTTGGGGTGAAGCAAACATCGCTCTGGAGATTAACTCTACTGCAGGCTAATTGGGCTGAGCTTTTGAAGTCCATCTTGGCTAGGGATTTCAAGCCCAACTTCATTGTGGGCTAGGCCTCAAAATGGTGTTCGCTCTAGGTCTCGAGTGAACTTCACTTGCCTTTAGGCTTGGGCGAGCTTCATTTTGGGCTTGGGCCCAACTCTGTTTGATTCAATATTTGGCCTATTGGCGTCCACTTCTTGAACTTATATTGGGCTCAAGTATCAGGCTTGTGCTGAGTATCGATCCAGGTCTCTCGTAACTCAAAAGATATATTTTGACCATCTACAAGATCCCTCCCCCCTCCAAAGTTTTCAAGATCCTACATTTGACTTGTAGCAGAGATTAAAATAATTTTGGTAATAGCCAGAGATGTACTATTGAACGTGGCTACAGTTATTTTGCCCGAAGTGGATCTGTCTCCATTCAAATGCTTGGTTACCAAAGGTGTACTATCGAATGTGGCTTTTATTGTTGTGGATTCATCTTTCGTTGAATACTCAGTCGTATCTGCGTGTCTTCTCATGCTAAGGGCTTGAAAAGAGTTTGTCCAACTTTGTGTTTGAAACGAAGTTAAAAATGTCATTCAACCCAAATTTAGAGTGAAGTTGGCATAGCTGATAGAGCATAGCCAAATGTTAGCGTAGCGACTAGAGTGTAGCTAAATGTTCAACCATAGTTTATACTCGTATGTAGCTGGAGTATTCTGTCATCTCAATTCAGCTAGGGAGATCCATGGTATTAGTGATTGGGGTGTCTACAGTTTAAGCTCTTGAGTAGTTGGAGCATAGGAAATAGTTTATACTCATATACCAGTTGGAGATGTTAAGAACATGGCTGAGCAAGTCGGCCAAGTGAACCATAGTTTATACTCATAAGTAGTTGAAGTGTAGGGAACAATTTATACTCATGTACATATTGGAGTCTACATAATTTAAGCTCTTAAAGCATTGGAGTATAGAGAAGTAGTTTATACTTTTATACTCATCAGAGTGTAGGGAGCAATTTAACCTCGTATACCAGTCGAAGGTTAGGAAGCAATTTAACCTCACAATCCCGTTGGAGGTTAAGAATCAGTCTAACCTCATAATACCATTGGAAGAAGGAGAGATCGACAGAGATCTAATGTTAACCGGTCGACAAAGGGGTTCAACAAAGGTGTAATGTTAACTTAATTGTAGGAAAGATCGACAGAGATCTAATGTTAACCGGTCGGCTCAAAAGGGGACTGATAGAGGTGTAATGTTAATCGGTCAAGTCCAAGGGTACATACTGTTTAGAGGTGCAGTGTTAACATGACAGTACAGGAAGTCAACTACGGTGCGATGTTAACCTGTTGATAAAAAAGACTGACAAAGGTGTAGTGTTAACTAGTCGGGTCCAAGGGAGTCCAAGGGACAGCTACCATTTAGAAGTGTAATGTTAACTTAATTGTAGGAAAGATCGACAGAGGTGTTAAACTTAACGGTAGGAAAGATCGACAGAGGTGTAATATTAACCGATCGACTCAAAAGAGGACTGATAGAGGTGTAATGTTAATCGATCGAGTCTAAGAAGAGATTGGCAGAGGTGTAATGTTAATTGGTCAATTTCAAAAGGGAAAGTCGATAGATGTGTAATGTTAACCGGTCGACAAAGGGGTTCAACAAAGGTGTAATGTTAACCGGTTGGGTCAAAGGGGTGCAAATTGTTCAAAGGTGTATTGTTAACATAACAGTAGCACCTGGAGTCAAATAGAGTTGTGGTGTTAACTTGATGACTCACTTAGGAATTTTGTTAACCGGTCGGGTCACTGAGGTAATCAATGACTTTGGTTGAGAAATTATTCTCATGGTTAGATGTGAGAGCTTTAACATGACTGAAGACCTCATGGGGAGTATGATGTGGTGTTAACCTGCCAAATTAAACAAAATGCTATTCTCACGACCGAGGATCGGAGATAAGGCTTGAACCTCTGTCTTTGACTCGGGACAAGGATGAAAAGAACTATTTGAGATAGCTCAAAAGTATGAACTTCTATTGTCTCCTCATTTGAGAGGAATGAGCCTGAACGGATGAGTTGTATCGATGCCAGGTTTGCCATGTTTGACAGACTTAATTGGTATTAAGGATCCGTTGGGGATATGTCGTTCACAAAGGATAAGCTAAGATCAGTCTCTAACATTGAAAATCCTCTGGGGATAAGTCAAGACTCGGTGTCTTTTAAGAGAAATGATCTCGGAGTTGTGAGTCGCACTGTTGTCAAGCGTGTCATATTTGACGGGCTTGTACGAGATGAAGAATTCCATAAAGATGTGGGTCAATCTCCATGCCGAACTCCACTGGAGATGTGTCTGATTTTGACACCTCCTTACAGCGTTTCATTAGACAACTTCTTTAGCTTCTTGGTCAGAGCTAGAGGCTTCCTCTTTAATCCATGCTAGAACCTTTTGTGAGTGCGAGCAGTGAAAGGCTCAAGAAGGCATATCAAGGTGGTGGTTGAGTTTGACACCATTAAAGGCAGATTCCTCAAACATTCTCATATTTAACTAGCCGGTTGCCATATCGGTGATCATGAGGAACAGCAGGCACTACCCCCCCCCCCCACACACACACCTTCGTTGAGCTGGAGGAAAGTCTGCGATTGATTTTCCTTTAACTAATGTACGAATGTCATATCAAACTGAGATAGCAAGAATTCAAATATCCTAACTTTGTCATGACTACCGCAAAGGGTTAACTCTTGATATCATATAGGACATAAAGGCTACCGTCAGAGGTGTAATGTTGAACTTGACAACTAACTGCTTCGGTAAAGGTTGTACTAGTGGACATGCTGAAGAAATAAGGTGTTGCCGTTAAAAGCTCATGCCCTACGAGACGAAGCCATAAAAGGCTGGGCTAGCATTGCTAAGGAAGCATTGTCATAGTAGTATGAGGCTGGGTTGGCGTTGCTGAAGAAATATTATCATAGCCGTAGGAGGCTGGGTTGGCATTGCTGAAGAAGCATTGCCATAGCCGTAGGAGGCTGTGCCAATGGTTCTGCTATACGATATTTGGAGAGCATTGAACTGCTATAGTAGTGAAGCCGTTAGTTGGCAGAGTGATGCTCTATACAAGGCGAGGGTATCCTTCCCCTTGATCAAGAGGATTATCCTGTCTCATTCTCATTATCTTCGCGACTTGATCGCAGATCATATTGATTGAATTTCTTAGTGGATTTCTCAGCAATCTCTGCCTTCTCAATCAGATCTTTCCATAAATTAGTCTTGACAGTGCCCATGTGGGCTTCCACTCGGCTTAGAAAGTTATGCAGGCATGTCTGGAACAACATCAACAATGGCATGTCTCGGCATTATAAGGATAGGTTACGAAACTACTCAATGTAATATCTGACCGAATTATTTCCCCTCTATTTTTCTAAAAGCAGCCTAGCCATTGTTACATCAGATTGGTCCTCGTGGAATGGGGACAAGAACTGTGATTCCAAGTTAGAGCAGGATTTGATTGATCCTTCGGCCATATTCTGGAACCAGTTAAAGGCTAGCCCATGAAGAGTACCGATGAAAAGTTGCACCTTGATGGCATCATTCCCTTCTATATTTTCCATTTGCTGATGAAAGTAGTAGCAGATCCCTTGCAATCAAGCGTACATAACATCGGTGGCTTAAACTTTATTGGGTAAGGAATTGAGTCCCACTCAATGGTGTAAGGTCGGGTGATCCCAACCTTTTTCAGCTTCGTTCGCTGTGTAAGAGTGGTGAGCTAGTTCTGGAGGTTTTGAGGATCTTCGCCTCATGTTTCATCTTTAGTGGACTCAATGTCTCATACTCTGACTGAGAGGAGAAGGCATCTTTTAGTGTGATGGCTCCTCATTGAGGGAGATGACGGGTGGTCGCTTCTCTTTTGAAGTGTTCTTAGGGGGCTGAGAGATGAGCAGCAGTTATTGAAGCATATTTTTGGGTCGCTCGAAGCGCTCATCGAATGCCTTCTTTTGGGCTTCAATCTAGTGAATAAGATCATCGTGGGCCTCTCTATCTGCCATATTAGTAGTCCACTCCCACTCTTGACATGAGCTAGGAGTTGTGTTTGACGCTATGGCTGAGTTAGCATCGCTAGTAAAAGGATGATCTGTCTATGAAGGAGTTCGTTGAACAGGCAACCTCAAACGGAATAGTCAAAGGGGATAGTTACCCCCTATCTCACACGAGTGGGCCAATAGATGCCATTAGCCTCAGGAAGTATTCTCCTAATGCCGGGAGAATAATATGGATCTGACGTGTTATCGTCATCTTCTCTGGTTATACCGGTCATGTTAACCGTGAATTCTTGGAGATCAAGGTCAAAAACAGCTTTGTTCTAGCGAGATCACCATCGCTACTTGTTCTTAACCTTTGAAGGTTTTAGGAACGGGCTGAGACGAGCAAATACTGATTCTTTGGCCGATGGAGAGTTTCATTGGCAATTCGATTGAAATTCTAATACAATCTCTTTTAGTCACCCAATGCTGACATCATCGCGCCCTCTTTAGAGAGAAGAACTCCCTTAAATCAGATGGAGTATCAATTTAGCTATTGTTGATACGGCGGTCGCTCTTCTTGAAAGTAACATCGACGGGCTGGCTTTTGGCATTAGAATGTCTCATATGATGATGTTGTCTTGACCTACGGCTAGTGTGGTCAGTCTAACACTCATCACAAGTTTGTGACTGAAATTGAGAATCACCATGGGTGATAGTCTTCCCATTTGAGAGATTTATCAAAGGATAACCCCAATTATTGGCTTCATTTAAAAAAGTGATGCGAGCATCGCGAGACGCTTTAAAGCAAACCCCAAGAGGGGTTGTGAACTAAAAGTCCAAGTTCAGGGGATGTTTGAACATCCTGACCTTCGCTTAGGGCGAGGGTCGCTTTGCTCTAGGCAAAGGTCAACTTCCTTCGAGCAAAGCTGAGGCTCCTTTCACTCTGGGTGAGGTTTGCTTCATTGTGGGTGAAGCTGGCACTCATTTTGGAGCTCTGGCCATAGGCTAACAAGGTTGGGTCTGAACCCAATCTCGAATGGCAATAAACTTTACAGTAGATTCTGGTTGTGGCCATACCCATCTTCTCGGAGGAGATGAATTCCTCAAACTTTGTCTGATCAAACTCAATGACTAACGATTCTATGATGGGCCCTAAGGCGTTGGTGTCAGACTGTGACATGATCTTCTCGTCAGTTGAGAAAGAAGTCCCTAGTAGAGTCGTCATCATGTTTCTGGTCTTTAAATCTATAAATAAAAGAAGATTACATATCTAAAGAGTATAAGAAATAAGGAAAATTTATAGAGGATTTGGATTCTTTTCTGTGTGCCGATGGAAGTTTACTTTTGTCTTCTATTGACGGTCTGAGCAGTAGACGATGGGTTTTTGGCTGACTGATGATCTCTGAGTAAAATAGATGACTATTTACCTTGAAGATATACTAACATATACTTTCTCACAAGGACTATTGATTAACCTAGATGACTAGCTGGAGATAATGAATCCCTTCTTACAAGTCTCATTGATCGAGCTAAATAATTAGCCGATGAGAATGATCTATGAAGATTAATGAGAATAGAGGAGGGACGTGCTCGTTGTTGCTGTCACTCTCACATGAAGCTTTAGCCGATAGCCTCTGAATCCCTCTCTCTCTCTCTCTCTCTCTCTCTCATCAAATGGCAAAAAGCCTAGCCAAGAACAATGCCAGCTCCTAGATTAATCCTCCCCCTCTTTGTGTTGATCATACCTATTTATAGACTTGGGAGTATTAAATGGGTGAGTTAGTGGGCACTAACTCTTCTTGAGCATTAAGTGGGTGAGTTAGTGGGCATTAACTCCCCTTAAATGGAGAGAAGTGGGAGAAAGCCATTTTCTCCCCCACGTTCTAAGCGAAGCTCAGAATTGGCTTGGGGTGAAGTTCACCAAGCAAACTTCATGTTGTGAGTGAAGCTCGAATTGGCTTGGGGTGAAGTTCACCAAGCAAACTTCATGTTGTGAGTGAAGCTCGAATTGGCTCGGGGCAAAGTTTGTTGAAGTGAACTTCATGTTCTAAGCGAAGCTCAGAATTGGCTTGGGGTGAAGTTCACTGAAGCAAACTTCATGTTGTGAGTGAAGCTCAGAATTGACTTGGGGCAAAGTTCGCTAAAGCTAACTTTGCTCAGGAGATTAACTCCACTATGGGCTAATTGGGCAAATATTTTGAAGCTCATTTTCGCTAGGGATTTCAAGCCCAACTTCGATGTGGGCTAGGCCTCAAAATGATGTTCGCTCTAGGTCTCAGGCGAAGTTCACTTCAAGAAGCGAACTTCGCTTGGCTTTAGGCTTGGCCGAGCTTAATTCTAGGCTTAGGCCCAACTCTGTCTAATTCAGTATTTGGCCCATGGGTGTCTACTTCTTGAGCTTGTATTGGGCTCAAGTATCAGGCTTGTGCCGAGTATCGATCCAGGTCTCTCGTGACTCAAGAGATATTTTGACCATCTACAGTTACATGATCCAAAACATCAGTTTAAAAACAAGAAAAATTATATATCAAAATGTTACTAATAACTAATGATATAACTACTAGGATTTTCAATATGGGTAAAACACTTCTAACCAAAAACTAACTTCTCACAAAACTGCTATATCAGACTCTTTATGCTAAATGACAATAATATTATTAGGAAAAGTAATATCTAACCTAGAAATAGAAGGTATCAAAGACTTGACCTCTTTAGACAAGTTTTCAAACTTTGAGAGGTACTATTTTCTTATAGCAAAAATCTTATAGGTCAAATACAAATCAATGTCCAAGGAAAAAGCAAGTGCATACATAGTAATCCCATAAGAATTTATGATCTCAAAGAGATAATGTAGACATATAATTCACCAAAAACCTCTCATTAGGATCTTGTAGCATTTGTCATTCTTTGTTCAAAGAGAATGAAGTTTAGAGGGTCTTGTTCAAAATTCTTCAAATGTCATGTGTTTTTGAAATTACATTAAGTTTGTGTTTGGATTCAAGGAATTGTTACAATATGAGGAAATTTTATAATTAATTCCAATCCATTGTTTTGGGGATCATTAGAATTTTAATTATAGAATTTTCAACTCCAAAGCCATTTTGGTACTTTCGGATTTTAAGGTGATTGTTTGGTTTTTTTTCTAAGAGCTTGTTTGCAATTTACGATTTATAGGGAGTTGTTTGTAATTTTATTTTTCAGAAGGTAACTTGTAATTTTTTATATTCTCATAGGGGTTTTCCTAATTTTCAAAATTTTTGGGGGCATTGTAATTTCAGATTGTGCAGCGGGGGAATAAAAAACTTTAGATTTTTAGAGTGTTTTTTGTAATTGAGTGTTTTTTTTATATTTTTAATTTTGGCATATTTTTTGTATTTTTAAAGACTTTCCAGAGGTGGTTCGTAATTTTTGAATATTCAGTGGTTGTTTATAGTTTTAGATTGTTCAGAGCACTGATCGACGATTTCAGATTTCCAGGATATTTTTTATTTTCACTTTTTTCTAGATTGTTTTCTGCAACTTAATATTTTTAGAAGTATGTTCATAATTTTAAATTTTTTGGGGTGTTGTATGTAATTGCAGATTGTTCATGGAACTGTTCAAAAAAATTTATTTTCAAGGTGTTTGTTTGTAAGTTTTGGATTTTTTAAAGGTGTTTGTTATAATATTTAGATTTTTATAGGGTTATTTGTATTTTTTTAATTTTTAGCATGTTGTCTATAATTTCAAGTTATTTAGGGGATTGTTCAAAATTCTCATATTTTTGGGTGATTTCGTAATTTTCAGAATTTTCGGTGAGGAGGTTGTAAGTTATTTTAAATTTCATGATTCTACCTGTAATTTCATATTATTCAGAAAGTTGTTCAAAAATTCTATATTTTTAGGGTTTTGTGTAAATATGCATGTAAACTCTTATTTATTATCATATAATAAATTTATTAGCTTTGTAGAGCATACATTTTTCAGTCTCCTGCTTGCGCTCAAAGCTAATCCAATACAAATTTCGAACCCATCTTGTCAATATGTTTCTCAAACACCTTTTGACTCAAAGATTTAGTCAATGGGTTTGCCACATTGTCGGTGGAAGCAACTTTGATAATTTCTATGTCTCCCTTGGCAATTTTTCTTACCAAGTGATACTTTCTTTAATGTGTTTTGATCTATGACGAGCCATAGGCTCTCTAGTTTGTGCAATTACTCCATTATTATCATAATGCAAAGTGATAGGAGATTCGGTAGTAGGAACAATACCTAACTCTTGCATGAATTTTTTAATACAAACTACTTCTTTTTCTGCTTCATAAGCTGCAATATATTATGTTTTAGTTGTAGAATCGACTACAGTTTTTTGCTTACAACTCCTTCAACTAATAGCTTCATTATTTAATGCAAAGACAAACGTTGATGTAGGTTTTCTATTGTTAGGATCCGATTGAAAATTAGAATCAGTGTATCCTTCAACTTTTAAAGGATCACCACCAAACACTAAACAATAATGTTTTATTTAGTTAAGATATTTAAGAATATGCTTAAATGTCCAATGTTTCTCTCCAAGATTGGACTGATATCTACTAACTCTACTTACTTCTTGAGCAACCTAGTATACAGCTTGCATACATAAGATTACCTTCAACAGAAGCATATGGGCAGTGCTTCATTCTTTTCAACTCCTTATTTGTATGAGGTAACATTTAGAAAGAGCAACTCCATGTTCAAAAGGAATAAGTCTCCTCTTTGAATCTTTCAAGTTAAAATTGGCCACTATTTTATCAATATAAGTAGACTACGATAATGCTATTAACCTATTAGCTATATCTCTGAGTTTAAGTCCCAAATTATATGATGTCTCACCCAAATCTTTCATAAAGAATTTGTTAGACAATCATAATTCAACAGTTGATAACATTCCGACATCATTCAGATTGTTCAAATATTTGATAAAAGTTAGTTTTTAGTTAGAAGTATTTAGTAAAATCTTTCACAGAAGATTTGTTAAACCGCCATAATTTCTATATTTTTAAATACTTTTGAAGGTTATTTGTAAAATTTGAATATTTAGTGGTAATTTCAGATTGTTAAAAGGGTTGATCAAGATTTCAGATTTCCGTGGTGTTATTTTGTTTATTAATTTATTTATTTATTTTGCTTTTATTCAAGGTGTTTTCAACAACTTCAAAATTTTAGAATTTTATAAATTTTAAATTTTTGGGGTTTTATATATAATTGCAGATTGTTCATGAAACTATTCAAAAGTTTCTAGTTTTCAAGTTATTTTTATATTTTTGGATTTTTCAAGGTTTTTTATAACTTTTAGCTTTTTCAAGGGCGTTTGTAATTTTCCAATTTTTAGGGTATTGTTTACAATTTCAAGTTGTTTAGGTGACTATGCAAAATTTTCATATTTTAAGGTGTTTTTGTAATTTTGTAATTTTTGGTGAGGAGGTTGTTAGTGATTTTTAAATTTTAAGGTTCTCACTGTAATTTTATATTGTTCAAGAGGTTTCAAAATTTTAGATTTTCAAGGTTTTTGTAATTTTTAGACTTTAGGGTGTTTTTATAACTTTTGGGGTTTTAGAGGAGGTCACGAAGTTTGTGATTTTTAAAATTTTCAAATGGCGATTTGTAGTTTGTAGCTGTATAAGAGTTGTCTGTAATTTTTAAAGTTTTAAGGATTTCTTTTGAAAAGTTTGATTTCTAAGGGGTTGTTTGTAATTTTCTGATTTAAAGGTGCTTCATATAATTTTTAGATTTTTAAGAATATTTTTCATAACTTTTGGATTTTTATGAACTTAGTAAAGATATTTCTATTATTTGAGTAACAATCCTATCAGAATACCCCACTATGGAGGGTGACCTCAACCTTATGATTGGACTAAAGTGGGGCATTTTGGTCATTTACTTGTCTCCCTATTTGGCTCAGATTGTCCCGCACTGTGCGGGAGGTTCTGGTAGGATTGGTGCCAATATTATTTAGGATAGGATCACAACTAATGTATTATAGATCTATTTAAAATGTTTTATTGATTAGGATAGGATCATAACGTATTATTAAAAAAGATTAAGGGCAATATTATCCAAGAAAAGTTTTTCCCAAACTCCCACTTTTAAAGGAAGTATGATTTGAGTATTGTTTATAATTTCAAGTTGTTTAGAGGATTGTTCAAAATTTTCATATTTTTAGGGTGTTTTTGTAATTTTTAGAATTTTCGGTGAGGAGGTTATTAGTAATTTTCAAACCCTATGGTTCTCACTGTAATTTCATATTATTCTAAGATTGTTCAAAATTTTAGATTTTCAAGGATTTTTGTAATTTTCAGATTTTTAGGGTGTTTTTATAACTTTTGGACTTTTAGAGGAGGTCCGATGTTTATACTTTTAAAATTTTCAAATCACGATTTGTAGTTTGTTGTTGTATAAGGGGTTTGTTGTAATTTTTAAAAATTTAAGGATTTTTTGTTGAAAATTTTGATTTCTAAGGGGTTGTTTGTAATTTTCTAATTCAAGGGTGCTTTGCATAATTTTTAGATTTTTAAGAATATTTTTATAATATTTGGATTTTTATGAACTTATTAAAGATATTTCTATTATTTAGGATAGGATCACAAGTGATGTATTGTAGATCTATTTAGAGTGTTCTGTTAATTAAGATAGGAACATAATGTTATATTAAAAAAGATTAAGGGCAACCTCTGATGCACATAACAACAACATCTACAACCACAACTACTGTGCCTTTGGCGCATATGCGAATAGAACTCAGGCTCCCCCATGAGGGAGCGACACGGCTTTGTCATGTGAGCTACCGAACTGCCCCAAGGTTTTTTATAAATTTGGAATTCATATTTTCATGTTTTGAACCGAACTAAGAAAAAGTAAAAAATAGAAACCACCACTTTTTGAGACTATCAAAAAAATTTCCTACAAATTTGTAGACGCCTATGGAAACCACTTTTCACCATCATTTTCCTATTCCTATTATGGATAATGAACCAAACAACCCCTAAATGAAGCCATTTCTATTCATGCAAAGGATATTCTACCATTAAGAATACACCGATCATCTTAATCTGACTTGTATTATGATTCTTTCGCTGTGGAAGGAATACTGATGTAGATGTAATCTCATTATTAAGATGCAAGACTATGGAATCATGAGAGTAACATACAAAATTAGTGGCTATAAGCTCAACACAAGGGCTTTTTCGCTTTGGCTTTGTTGGAGTAACTAGTACATAAGGACACAAAAAACCAAGAAAATTTAAAGTTTCCTTGCTGCAATTTAGTGAAGATGTTGTGCAACCTCAAACGCTCTTTTTAAAGCGCTTTTACTAATCCAAATGCAAAGGTCTCAAGCACAAACTTATTATAGGGACAACAGAGAGAGCATTCTAGTGTGCACCAAACATGAAATTAATGTGTGGATGTGCTATTCTGATTGGCTAGATATTGAACCCTTGCTATACAAGAATTATGGACTAATAGAAAGAAAAGAGTTCTAGAATTCTCGATGCTTGAAATGAGAAACACAATCTCCTAATTCTAGTAGGTGATAGAAAGAATAATGGTAGAATCACCTAAATCTAGTAGGAGAATCAATTAAGTCATAATTACAAGTTAAGATACTAGTTAAGCATGTAAGGAACGTTTTAATTTTCCATTCAACATACGCCTCAAAGAAAAGAACTATCTCATCATCTCCTACAAATTATAAAGAAACTTAAAAAAGGACAATAAGTTTATCAAATGCCTCAACTTTAGGCAACAAATGTAGTGACGATTCTACCAATATAGGAGAAAATTTAATTTGAATTTCTCTAGAAGGGAGTCCGCACCTAACTTATTTGTCACCAAGATCCATATCAAAGAAGCACCTTAGCCCAATAGCCCAATCCACAAACCACTGTGCACTATCTACGATCCATGGCCCATGGACAAGATCCCAAGTGCAATCTTATGAAGAATTGTTTGAATTGAAAACTTCACGTTGCTGGTTTATAGTAAAATACTATATATATTATATTATTTTGAAACTTTAATCAAGAATAAATAAATAAATCTAACAATTCCCCCACAAGGTTTAAATCAGCATTTGATCGCTCTTAGTTTCATGCAGATAGCGAAGGTGTCGCTGGACTTATCTTGCTTAGATCAATCGAAAAAAATAGTTAAATACTTGGTTAACCAAATATAGAACCACTAATTTACATGTTAGTGATTACACATAAACTCAAATTAAGTGTATATTCATAGTAGCCAAAAATTTAAACTATGATAACATTATTGTCTTTGTTCGGTAATACATTATAGGCACTGCGTGTTCTCTTATTTTCTGCAAAGGCTTTACGATCTTCCCATAATTAGAGACATTATATCCTTTTATCAAAGAGTCACATTTATTCAGAAAACTGTTTTACGACTACTTAATAATAACTAGATTTAGAAATACTAATTTGTATCATTGCTCCATATTAAATATTTCGAGGAAGCGATTTAAATCCTCAAAGAAATCATTAGCCCTGTTTTTTTTAATTACTGTTATGATTTTTAAACTTTTATTTCCAAGGTTGAACGGACTAGAAACTCCTTTTCAAGTTTATATGCAATAGAAATGGGTTGCTATCACATGAAACCCACGTGAACATGAGATAGTTATCCATGTGTGATCCACGTGATATCACGCGGGGCTCGAGGTGATGGGGAGCCAATTCACAGCACTGGGTTCTTACTGGTTCGTATTTGGACCAATCAAATTCGAGGGAGTTATTCATTCGGGATTGTTTAGTAACAGTTGGGTTGTTGTCTAAGGGGCTGTTTGTTTCAAATCCTAAAATTATAGGATACGAATTTCTATATGGGATTTAAAATCCATAAGTTTTTTAACATGGGTTGGGATTTCTAAAATCTTATTTGTTTCATCAATATTTTGGGATTATAAATACTATAATTTGTAATATTTTGTTTGGTTCAAACTCAAATTGTAGCATTTTAAATTTTAGAATTTGAAATCTATAGTTGTAGCAAACAAAGTTTAAGATTACGAAAAGAATGACCATACTCATTGGTGAGCTTACCTCCCACAAAAGTACAAACACAATTGTATTGAATTGGGGTACCATACTCATTCAAATTTAAACCCCAACGGCTATAAACGAAAAAAAAATTACTCTAAATTGGTGGGAAAAATCATCACCCGCAGCAGATTCGAAGCAATCAAAATCAACCAAAATCCTAATTACAAAACCCTAACACAAATCAAAGCAATCAAATGCACGCGGGGTCGGAGAAATCCCCAATCAATAGAATATGAGAACCCTAGAATATGAGAACCCTAGAATCCCAAATCAACAGAAATCCCCAATCAACAGAAATTAGAGAGGGAGTGCGAGATTTATACCCGCGGGGTCGGAGAAAATTGCATGCAACCCTAGAATCCCGAATCAACAGAAATCCCCAAAATAAATTCGCCGAAATCTCTGTTGTTTTCACCTTCAAATCTGCTCCCAAACTAAAGATACAACAGAATGGAGGAGGCGGATAAAAGAGGAGGCGGGTAAAAGAGGAGGGAGACGAACGTTAGGGTTTGATAGCGGGAAATAGAGGAGGCGGGTAAAAGAGGAGGGAGACGAACGTTAGGGTTTGATAGCGGGAAATAGAGGAGGCGGGTAAAAGAGGAGGGAGACGAGAATTATGGCGGTGATTCTAGGATTGGGAGAGAGAGATTTTTGGAAGCTGAGTGATTGGTTTTGATGAGGCGGAGTGGGTTTGTCGGAGATCCAACCCATATCCTCTCTCAAAGAGTGGATTTCATAAATGCTAAAAAATATTAGTTTTTTAATAATTTTGGGATCTAATATCCCAAAATTTATTTTGAAACAAACAAAGGTTATGGAATCCATAAACTCAAAAAAAAAACCCACTTTTTCATCCTAGAATTTGTAATCCACCCTATATCCCAAAAAAAAAAGTTGAGACAAACACCCCTAAGTATCTTATATTTTAGGATTGGATTAGGACCATGATATTTTGATTAGAATCCTCAAATTTTGGAAGGATTCAAAACTTTTCCTACTAATTTGTACATTTAAATATGCAAATATTTAAATATAATAGAAATATTTTTCAAAAATTCAATATAAATACACAATAATTTAATATTTAATATTTTATTATTTAATATATGAAATATTAATTATACTTAATATTAACTATTTGCGATATTTCCTATCTCATATGTAAATAAATACTAAACATATAAATTGAGATGAATATTATGTCTATATTTAATATTTAATATTTAATAAAATATTTTATATATGATAAATAATTAATATATTTAATATCAAATATATTAGACTATTAGATGCATATTAAATATTAAATTTACAAATGATAAAATAATATAAAATATTAAAGAATATTTAATTTTAAATTATTAAATATATTTAAAGAATCTGATTAAAAGTATTTAAAATTAAATATATTTAATATGAAATATGTTAAATAACTAAAAATAATTAAGCCATTTAATATTTAATATTTTATTAGTCAATATCAAAATTACTTACATTTAATATTTACATATTTACTATATTTATTATCTAATATTTAAATAAAAGTGTTTATATTTAATATTAATATTAAATAATTTTATATATTTAAGATATGCTAAATAATAAATTAATTTAATATTTAAACTACATATATTATACAAAGTATATTAAAATATTAATATATAAATGATTAAATGACATTAATTACTAAATATATTTTATTTTATCTAAATAAAAATAGTTAAAAATTGAATATATATAAATTATATATATATATATATATATATATATATATATATATATATATATATATATATATATATATATATATATATATATATATATATATATATATATATATATATATATATATATATATATATATATATATATATAATGTTTTATTAAATAACTATGTAATATTAAATGTTAATATTCAATACTAATTATATATGTTTGGTAAACATTAGTTAATAGTGTGATTTTGTGTATATATGGACTCATCATTCATCAAAGGAAAGGGTAAAGAAAATCCAAGGAGGGAGATCACAATCTAGTAACTTTTACTTGGACCTTTTTGAAACTTTCTCACTAGAATGTATAGAGTAGAATTGGGATTTGAATTTTGAAATCCTAGTCCTTATCATAATCCTAAACAACCAATAACACCATAAATTTAAATCCAAATCTCTAGTTCTAAACCAATAATACCTAAAAGTTAAAATCGAGATCCTAGTCATAAATCAATAACACCTTAGGGTGTGTTTGACAACTCCATAAAACTTATTTTAGTTGATACAATTTTGGTCCAAAACCTTATTTTTAGTTTGGCAAAATTTGGGCCCAAGTTGAACTAGTTTTTTTCAGTTTAAATTTTAGCCCTTACACTTACACTAGATCTTTGTGGACCAACTCCTTTACAGACCAACTCTAGCCTAGTTAAGAAAAAACTAATTTTATTTTTGATTTGCCAAACACACCCTTAAAGTTATATCCTAGAAAACAGTCCTAGTCCAAATAAAAATTCCTCAAGTAATAACTCAGTCTTAGAACTAGTTCATAGGTAGTCCAACTCAAAGAGCAAACACGCAACTATGTGGAGAAAAGTGGAATTAAGCGAGACCCCCACTCCCATCTACTCGGAGTGTACAATGTTGAACTTGGCTTCAAATTCTCTTTATCCTTTGACTAGTACTTCGGTGCATTGATATCTACTTGACACAAATGGAAATCGTCTTTATCAAATTTTTACGGTAAAGCATCTTTGTTAGAGTTTTTTTATTGATTTTCTATGTGTCAGGATAATTTCATTAATTTGTGACGGCCTTTCAGTTGATTGTTTTCAAGTGTGAGGGCATTTATTTTAATTTTTCAAAGTGTGAGGACATTTCCATTTATTGTTGCAAGTGTGATTTTGTTTCTGTCGAATTTTCAAATGTAAGGACATTTTTGGCATTTAAAAAAATGAAGCTCACATGAGCCGAAAAGGGGACTTTCAAACTCTAATACCTTAAACAAACTATGAGATCTCCAATATCAATGAACATAGATAAAACATTTATATGATTTAAATGAAGGGAATTAAAGCACTCACAGATTTGAAAAATTCACATTTGCTTCTTCTTCTCTTCTAAACTTTATACTCAAATTTTTGTGGTGTTGAGCAGTTTAAGGGAGTTTGTATTTTATTGTATTTTGTTTTTGAAAGTGGGAGGATTAGTGGGTTAATTAAGAGAGTTTGGGAGAATTTTTATTAGTCTTTTTCTAAGTTTGCCCTAAAATTAACTTCCAAGTTGTATATAAATTTTGAGGATATTATTGGGTTTTTGAAAATGAAGCTCACAGGCCCAAAAACATGTCTTCTCTTAAATATAGTAATAGATAGATAGATTGTAAGCTATATATACCAATGATATTTGTTTCTCCGGTGGACCCCAAGATGTAATTTTTTATATATAACTCATGCAAATCATATCTTTTACGAGGTGCATAGAGTAAAAAAAAATACTATCTATCAACACAATAAATTTGTAGAACCAATATCTTTTATGGATGTTTTCATTGTAATTCACTCATTATGGAAGACATAAATCATGTATTTATTTTGTGCCTGATAGCTAGGGAGGTCTAAGAGTTAGCGAGTCTTTCAATTAGTATTGTGACCTTTTCACATAATAGTTTGGCAAACATGGTAGCATAAGAAATGGTGTTATTAAAGAGAGAGGAATGCAGTTTATTTGTAGCTATATTCTTTGGACATTGTGGTCCTCTAGAAATCGAGTAAGAGTGGAGAAGCGGGCTCTCCAATTGTTGACTATGGCCCTCCTAGCTAAAGGCTTGGTGGTAGAAGTTGCAGCTACTCGGAGCACTTATTACGGTACGCAAAGTCAGTCTAGAGACCTTTGAACTCATCTATTGGTGGTTTTAGCGAAGAGGAATTGCGAAGGAGCTACAAACAACATATTAGAAGTGATTGCTTTTAGCACTGTTACTCAAAATGATGCGGATTTAGTGCTGGCAGCTATGGTTGGTAGGTGTCTAGGTGCAAGCTCGCCTCCTATGGTGGAATGCTTGGCAAATTTAGAAGGGGGTGAAGCTTGTGAAAAGACTGGTGCTCTTGGAGGTAATCATTGAATCTGATGTGTTAGCTATTATTCGTGAAATTGGTGGTGGTGGTAAATGCCTATCACTTTGTGGAGGAGCTTCGGGGAGAGAGTTCCAGTTTCAATCGTTGCATTTTTGCTCATATTAGTCAGCTCAGAGATGAGGTTGCGCATTACTTAGCGCAATTTGATTTATTTTCGTTTAGATATTGTTAACTGGAGAGAATCCTATCCATCTTTCTTAATCCCTATGCTTTCGAAAGACGTAAACTTCTTCTCACGGGCAGTTTTTAATGAAGTTCTTTTTCCATAAAAAAAAGGAAAAGAAAAGAAAGTATCACTGTTCTTGTACGCTTTTAGCGATTTGTAGCTCTGAAGTGTGAAAATGAAATGTGCTTGAAACGTTGGTGCGTCAGCGTTAAAAAAGTACTTTTGGTTATCAAAGTAGTATAGAATTGAAACTTTGGGGATCAATCAAAGGCTTAAAAAGATTATTGGCAGCAACAAAAATGAAAATAATAAACTTTGAGTACCAAAGAGAAAATAGGGCCATAGAAAAAGAGGAGTCCCTACTCGGAATTCAAACCCTTTCCATAAACGAAAATTAAATCCATCGAATCACGTCCGCAGGGAATTACCCAGCTGAAGATCGAAAACGCAACCGGCTCAGGTCGCCCAATCGTCGACATTTTACAGAAAACCCCCTCTCCCACATATTATTTCCCCTCGTAGCCATCGGCCGGCGTCGTCTCCCTCTGGACCTAGGGTTTTCTCTGCCAAATCTCTCATTATTACCCTCTAGGGTTAGGGTTTTCTGAGATCAAAGAAAGAAGAAACGAAGCTCAATTACAGAATTCGAAGAGTAGAAGGATGGAATCTGTCTCAAGATCCAGCAGAGGTTTTCCCGACGAAGACGAAGAAGACGAGGATGAGTACTCAAGGCGCGAGGGTTCCTTTCCAAAAGGCACAACTTTTTTTTTTCTCGCTTAGATCCTTCCGTTTTATTCTTAGTTCCTGGTTAAACTCTCAGATTGCCTCTGCGTTCTATTTACTGTTAAGTTTTCTAAATTTTTTTTTGTGGTTTTTTTTAGGGGATTTGACGGTGAAAGTGGACGGGAAGAATGTTGAACAGAAGCAACCCAGTACACCGAGATCGAAGCATTCTGCAACAGAGCAGCGTCGAAGGAGCAAAATTAATGACAGGTTGGCTACTTGTGTTATATGCTAGAATTTATTTACTGTGTTTGCATTTCCCTGTAACATTTTGAATTAAAAAAAAATGTAATTTTGATGTTATGTCGTCATGTTTGTCGGATGTTGTTATTGTAATGAACATAAACTTTTGAAATTTTGGGGAAGTTGATATTGCACCAACAGAAGTGTCAATTGGGTAGAGAAGCGATGAGGTAAGGAGGAAGGAATATATTTTTGGATTTCTTGTTAAAATATGGTGGTAAATGTTTTTGCTGGTATAGAAAATGAAAGGGCTAAAATACCAAATTGGCATATAAAGTGACACCACGTTACCACTTTGACATATAAAGTGATGCCAGTGACACTTTAGCATAAAAAGTGACAAAATTGCGACAATTAGGCTACTCTGGTCACCGACCACAAGTTTTGAGTGCAAAATTAAGGAATTTTTGCATATATATATATATATATATATATATATATATATATATATATATATATATAGAGAGAGAGAGAGAGAGAGAGAGAGAGAGAGAGAGAGAGAGAGAGCTATAAACTTAAGTGTATATGGAATAGTCATACAGAGCTTTTCTATCCATTGATGTTGCCTTGGGATCCGTGAAAGATATAAAGCCCACTTTGAGATTTGTGCATCTCTTGATTTCACGGATCCCAAGGCAACATCAATGGATACAAAAGTTGGTATATACTATTTCCTATCAACTTAAGTTTATAGGAGCCTTGCTCTCTCTCTCTCTCTCTCTATATATATATATATATATATATATATATATATATATATCCTTCAAATCTCCCATATTTATAGATTCCCCCAAATTACGATATTTGCAGAAAAAAATCCAACTCTCCCTCCCTCCTCCCCTTGCTCCACCCACTCCATCTTCATAAAAAATCCAACCTCTTCCTTCTCTGTCAGACCCAACATCAAACATTCTACCTAAGGTGGAGGGAATGGAGGAGAGGGAAGAGAGAAGGGAGGAGGAGAGAAAGGAAAGAGAAGAGAGAAGTTGAGAAGAGATGTTGGGTTGGAGAAAGAGGGAAAGGAGAAGGTGATAGGAGGATATGGGAAAGGGGGAGAGAGAGATTTTTTACAAATTTTAGAACTTGGGGGTAAATTTGTAAATATGGGAGATTTGAGGGGTATATATGCAAAAATCCCTTAACTTTTGCTCTCAAAACTTCCCGTTGGCAATCGAAAATGCCTAATTGTCGCAACTTTGTCACTTTTTATGTCAAAGTCTCGTCGGTGTTAGTTTATATGCCAAAGTGATAAAGTGATGTCACTTTATATGCAAGATTGGTATTTTAACCAAAATGGAAAGTAAGGAGTATAGTCAAATAGAGATATGAGAAGGAGAAGAATAGCACTGGTGAGAGGATAGAATCTTACTTTTGATGGATGCAGACCCACACCTATAACCTCACGTAGAAAGAAGGCAAATATATTAGATTTATTTGAACAGTACTAACTATACATTTGGCACCTAGTTATACCTTTTAGTTGATTATGGTAACTTGAAGAAGTCATTGCTAGATTTTTGTTCACATTATGCCCCAATTGTTAATGTAGTTTCCTGTACTATATGTTAATTGTCTTCATTCATTCTTCTTTTTATATATAGGACTTTTGGGAGGGTTTCCAGCTAGGTATTTAATATTGGGGCATTTGGAATGTTTTCCCTGCCTGAACTTACAATGATAACTAACATGGTCAATTTCTTGCTAGCTTTTTATGGATAACCTCTCTCTCCACCTCGTCCATGTTTTCCTAGTTAAGGTATTGGTGGGAATGGAATGCTCATTCCCACTTCTCATTCACGCATACCAAACAGTAGTGTTATCAACGGCGTGCACCTCATTGCACCTCATGCGCATTGCGATCTAGGGAGGTAGCAAACCGCCCACAACTAATGCAACAATGCCTTTTTGCGCCTCGCAAGCGCCCTGCGCGAGGGTGCTTTGCACATGGCGCATGCAAGACACAACCTCGTATATTTTTGTTCTTTAACATTTCAATAGGGTCTTTATACCTATATATCGCAAAAAGAAAAATAAACCCATTAATTCATTTTACTAGACCGATTGAGGACCCGAACTCGTTCTTGTTTACTATTTGGTTTTGCTTCAATATTAGTCTTGATTTGACTTTTGATTTGAAAAATTATGAACTTTACTACTAGGTTTGGCATTATGAATTAAAATCTTATTTTGTAATTTTATAGTAGATATTATTAATCTTGACGTATTTTTATGTGAAAATTTATAGACATGTTTTGTCATGCTTGATTATCTATCTTGAAAAATTGTGTTTGTGGTGTGCATCTCGCTTTACTTGAGTGCACACATTGCTGCGCCTTGCACATGTGCTTTTAAAGGGACTTTACGCCTTGCATTGCGCATACGCATTGATAACAGTGCCAAATCTTTTTTGAAAGCTAGAGTGCACATTTTCTGTTCCCATTCGTTCTCACATTTTGCGGGAATGAGCATTCCAAGTGAGTTGGTAGGGAATGAGCATTCCCACCTAAGTGGGAATGAAAAAATAAAATACATACTAAATATGCCCAGATGCATGATTGCTTATTAAGTACCCATACCAAAAATAAAAAGATTGTCATTACCGCTTCATTGTCTAATCACACAAACATGAGAACGGAAATGAGCATTCCGTTCCCACACTTATTCCATTCCTTTCCCTACTTCATTCCATTCTTACTTGATCTGATTTCGCATACCAAATGAGGCATAATAGAATTTTATGAGGTATTTAGCAGAGCAAGTTTATGGAGTCGCCTTTTGTACAAGGTGTTGAGAGTCTATTGATAAATATCAGGGGCCTACTTGATAAAAAAATAGATCCTATGTTATTGAATTTAGAAGATAAAAATTAGTTTTGCCTTATTTTGTTTAAATTGTTCGAAACCATCTTAGATTGTCTCAAATTGAAAGAGGGAGGGAGTGATTTGGTTACGTATTGGGCAAAGTTACAGAAATCGCTAGGCAGCGTAGGCACCAGCCCAGACGCCTACGCGGGGCCTAGGCGGTTTTCCCTTTTTTTTATTTTTAATTACAATAATTGAAAATAAGTGCATTAAATTCATAGAAAATTGTAAAAAATAAATAACAATCATATATTCATAATCAATCTTGCATAAATAGAATAAATGGTAAATCACGACAAAATGGAGGAAAACACGAACGAAATAGAGGAAATCATGACCAAGACCTACGTACCGCCTAGGCCTATGCTGTCCTAAGACCTAGCCGAGCAGCCTCGATACCGCCTAGGCCTAGGCAGGAGTCTAGTTGGGCTAGGTGGGAGCTTTTTAAAACATTGGTATTGGGTTAGATATGTGATGAACGTAAACGATCATTGTTGATTTTATCTTCTCCAATTCATATTAACGGTTTCAAAATATATTTCCTCCAATGAGATTTTTTCACTAAATGCCAAGTAGAAACATAATTTATTGTTATTAGCTATCATAATGGTTTGTTCTAAATTACTTGCACTAGAACATTTTGTGCTATATAATCCATCAAAAAAAGGAGTTTTTCATGTCCACAATATTATAGACACCAATGAAGCTTAATACTTTATTTTGGAAATTATTTATGACTAACAAATTGAAAACAGCAGAAATAGCTCAAAAATTGTATGGCTTAACAAATAAAATGGAATGAAAGTTAGAACATAAGAAACCGTAGTTATGAAAAGACCGAGAATAGAAAGAAAAATTGCGGTGAGATTACTACAAAATAGAAAAATGTAATTATAAATATTTTGCTTAGAACGAAACTAAACATCTACATACCAATAAAACTTTGCAACCATGACCATTGTATTGTTCACGAATATCATGTTCTTTAATTGCTTGGTTCTTGCAATTGGCAATTTTAACTTTAAAAGTAAAATAGCAACTTGGATATAAGTAGGAGACTTTAACTTCTAAAATTTGTTGTTAAAATTAGTCAACTAATCAAAGATCACATTAATATGAAATTAATGCACTAAAATAATAGCATCAAATCCTTTATCCCAAATTTTTAGGGTAGCTACATGAATTCTATTTTTCCATTCAATTTTCTTAAAGATTGTCTCTTCCGCAGAGTTAACTACTGTCATATTCTTAGTAATTGTTTCTCATCAGGTTTCTCTTAGACCTTCCTTTAATCATCCTTTTTCCATTAATTATAATCTTATTAACTTTTCTCTAGTGGTAATGTGCAATGTGCATGACCAAAGCCATCTTAATCTATCTCTCGTTTTATACTCAATATGAGCTACCTTTTAACTCTCTCTAGCTCATTTCTTAGCTTATCTTTGTGTACATCCACACATCTATCGTAAGTTTCCCATTTTTTTTTACACTCAAATATTTGCACATGTTTTTTAATTACCCAACATTTTGATTCAAATCACACTATTTCATTGAGGAAACGGCTTAGTCGGGAATGATAGTAACTGATATCAAATTGAGTATAAAGCCTTAGCATCGAAATCATTCTAGTTGGGCACTTTAAATATGAAAATGCTGCTTTACTAGTTTGATATAAATAAAAGGTTGATTTTATGAAGTAATTGTAAATTAGATTTCTAAAGGTTTTGGGGTATAATCATTGCTTGGAGGGTCTATCAACTAGTTATGTAAGAAGAGTAGATAAAAGATATACATATGGAGGAGCAGCGATGTTATGTAGGCAAGACATTAGATATTTTCAAGGGCTATGTAGTGGGCGTTTGTATGGAGAAGAATGCAACTATGAGAAACTAACAGTTGCAGGCAAAGGTGGTGAATAAGATGGCAAATTAATAATTTTTTGAGTTATTGAATTTGTGGGGGTGTCAAAGAATAGTAATTATCTGTACATGTTTGAAATTTAAATGGATTCCTATTCCAAGAAAAAAGAATGATTACCAACTAAAAAAGAATGATTGGCAACTAAAACCTGTATCTGGGCTTACAAGTGACATTATTGAATGGTCACCATGTCACTATTTGCTACCCTTTTATTCGGGTTTGAATATGATCGTCATATATGTTTGGATAGTGCCATTGGAAAAGGCTTAGTTGAGGACAATGACTAAAAATATTACCCTGCTGCAAATACCCAACACCCCCCCGAGCCCTTGCTTACGGCTGCAAGCACGCTCTACAAGTAGCCCCCATCTCCTCTTCTTCCTCCAACCTGTTTTTACACTCCCTCTCTGGTCCCAGCTACAGCCGTCTGTCCCTCTAATATTTCCCTCCTTTTTCATGTTAGACAAGGGTAAAAATGTCCTTTTTACTTATCTACTGCTAAACGAGTTGATTATCATTTGGTAGATAAAATGACAATTATGGTGATTTGACGATCAACGTAAAATACACCTATGAATTAGGGGTTATATACGTAAATTTCTTTTGTAGTTTATCATTGTTATTTTGCGATTAACTCACTGCCTCTTTGGTTATTGCTTTTCTACCTCTTTTAGTGTCTTACTGCTATAAGCCAATTCTTACCATAGTAGAACATTAATAGACGTGTTGGTACGCGCGCGTATGCGTGTGCGAGCCAGCTTTATGTATCACTGTCTTTGCAAGACATAATAGAAATGGTTAACAACAGTTTACTATTGTGGCATACAGTCAATGTTAAAAGTCGGTTATCGGGGATGTGTCGCACATAAAAATTCTATATCAGATAAGTCGGTTATCGGGGATGTGTCGGACATAAAAATTCTATATCAGATGGCGGATATCTATCTACTTCTAAAGTAAGGCCCTAGATTGCCACTTGGTGACTTGTGGTTATTTTGTCTTTATTTTGTTTTTAAATTATTCTTTTTTTTTCAACCTATTAATTAATAAGTAGGGTTTTTTTTTCTCCTAAAAGTCACCTTAAAAATAGGGTAATTATACGGAAATCACCTTTCATTTTTAATTTATATATAAAGTACCTTTAAAATGGGTTTTTGTTGCAATCAACCGCCTCCTAGTCAAAAGTTTCACTAAAAACCCAAAATTACCCTTAAAAACTTACATTGAAGCACGAGACTCATTTTTTAGTGTTTTGGTCTTGTTAGGATACAACTCATGTACCTTGAACTTGAAATTTTAAAGCTTATTTTTGGTTTTTTAGTGAAAATTTGACTGAGAGGTGGTTGATTGCAACAAAATGCTACTTTAAAGGTAGTTCATGTATAAATTAAAATTGAAAGGTGGTTTACCTATAATTACCCTATTTTAAAGGTGGTTTCTAGGAAAAAACCTAATAAGTAATTAGCAACTAAACTTTTTATCTCTAACACCATATTTGAAACCCCTTCAAATTCTTTAACCTCATCTATCTAAATACCTCTTAATTTAATAGCTCTCATTTAACATCTATTAATTCTATCAATTTCATGGATCATAAATTCATTCATACCCATTCCACAACCTCCTCCCTCTAATATATATAGATATACATAATCTCATTTTCATCCAAGAGGCGCCTACCAACATGTTTTATTTGATATAGCTGAAAGTAAGTTTATTCTAAACTATCATAAACTTTCTTACTTGGAGAATTCATTTCACTCTGTCCTCTTTGCTCGTTCTACTTTGTCCTAGTTATGAATATACTTTGTCTAATAAATTTAAAACATAATTCAAGTATTAATGGCTAAAAAACTTTTAATAAGAGGAGTATCTCAACAATATAAACTTGTTGTTGTCCTTTTTAATGACTAATTATATTAGGAATCAACTTCTTTTTGATAAAAAAATATGTACCTTAAAATAAATCCCCCAGCATTGCGCGGGTAAAAGACTAGTTAGGGATATATTGGGGATATATAATAGATATACATGCTTAATATCTTTTGCAAAATTTTTTCTAAAGAATTTGGTCGCAGTTGAACCCCTAATTGTTATTTCCCGTTATTTACATATGCAGATATTTGTTTGGATCTAGATCTCAATTGAATCATAACTCCAAACTAATCTTCTAAAACAAATAAAAGTGCAAATTGATATCGCAACATTTCAGAATATTTTTTGTGGCTGAACGACACTTGATCTGTCGGGAAAATCACGATATATCGCCCAAAAATTCCCAAAAAGTGGTAAAGGATATTGAGACCATGTTGTTTTGAAGCCTTGTAACAGGATATATCGGTCGAATATTTAAAACAATGCATAAAAGTTTTGTGAACAGTTGGCCATGCATATTTCCTCATCTCTGTGCTGTCAACTACCGAGGCTTGTCTAATTTTAGTTGATGAAAATTAGCTTTGAGGGTATAATCCAGCTATGTCTCTTACAGTCAACAAATATCTATTTTCTCTTTATGGATGAAGTCTGATTGATTATCTTATTTTGTTTTCAGGTTTTATATACTCTTTATAGGTAGTTAGAAAGTTAGATGCTGATTAATTTCTTCCTGAAACTATTTGAAGTGAGAATAAAGTTTTCATTTGTGGAAATGATGAGATTTCTTAATAACCTCATATATTTGTTAATGTTATGTGTTCCATGGCATTTAAATGGTCACTGTTCAGCAAATATACTTATTCGCTTCTCTTGCAGATTTCAAATACTTAGAGATATCATACCACACAGCGACCAGAAAAGAGATAAAGCATCTTTTCTTCTGGAGGTACAATGTATTATTGTGAAAAGATAAACAGCTATATTGCTTTTATGGATAAGGTACTCCCAATTACCTTTGTTATTTATCCCCCTTATTATTGCAGGTTATTGAATATATTAGGTTTTTACAAGAGAAGGTGCAAAAGTACGAATCATATCCGGATATGCCATGGGTAATCTTTTTTCATTAATCTTATTCAAACATTCACGTGTGTGCAAGACTTGTTTTCTGGGGTTGTATCGATACGAAAGAGAGTGGGTTAGCCATAATTGTCTTCGAAGATGTATAAGATTCTCTAGTTTGTAGATTTGTAGTTTTGTAATTGAACTGATATAAGCCCTTTTTGTCTTTTAGATGCCGTTTGGCAAGGGTTTAAGGGAGGAGGGTTAAGGGGAAGGATTAACTTGGTTAACCCATCACGAGGGATTAAAAATAACTTAATTCCGTTTGGATTGGATAGCTAATATGAAAGTTACTTTTTTGTGTTTGGCAAAAATGGAAGGGTTAAGGAGGATAATTTCTCTATTTTGTTTTAAAAAATACCAACTTCATTGAAAGTAGGAAAAATTAATAATTATTATTTTACCAAAATAAATTGGACTTGAGTTCTCATATGAATTAGAAAAACATTGTAAACTATGTAATATATAAACAAATGATTGTTGCAAGAAAAATAAAAATCAACTAAAATTAGTAAAAGATGATACTCCTCGCACCTCGTGAGTATAGTCATATACATATAAACTTATACAATTAAATTTCAAAAATACCAAAAATATTTCAACCAAACAACAGCTATGGAAATTTTCTTGTGAATACTGCAATTGAGATATCGGAATTCCAGAAATTGTGAATAACTCATGTTAAATATTATTAGTATTTAGATCTAGCAGATATTATAAGATATTATGAGATATTATGAGATGTAATCAGATATGATTTTTTCTCGTACCTATTTTGTAATATTCTCCTAATTTCTATTTAAGAGAGGTTAGGGTTAGATGAATAATGAACTTTGCCTTTTTTATTTTTCTACATGGTATCAGAGCCTTCTTGATCCTAGAGAGACCTCTTTTTTTTTCCTCGACCTCGGGGTCGCCGAGGGGTTTTACTGCCTCCATGCTTCCTCTCAGTGACTACAACAACACCTTTGGTGGCTTCAGCAATATCTTTGATTTCTACATCATTTATTTACTAAATCGTTGTTGAACCTTAATTAAAAAAGCCTTATCCCTGAAAACCCTAACCTGAAAGCGCAAAACAGCACTGTTCATCACGGGCACTGTTCATCAACGAACAGTTACCCTCGTGGATTGTTCATCCTAAACACTCTTCGTGCTTGTCCAATGGTTGGATGTAAAAGTACGTAGTTGATTCCGACGTTTCTACTGGCTGACTCGCTTAGGGTTTCTTTCTATTGGCTAATCCGCCTAGGGTTTCTCTCTACTGGCTGACCCGCCTAGGATTTTACTGGCTGACCCGCCTAGGGTTTATTTCTACTGGCTGACCCGCCTAGGGTTTCTCTTTACTGGTTGACCCGTCTAGGGTTTTACTGGCTGACCCGCCTAGGATTTATTTTTACTGGCTGACCCGCTTAGGGTTTCTACTGGCTGTGACTACACTTTTCTGATTGTTGACTTCAAATATTCCGGACAAAGATGACATTACGAAGTTCTTGCAACTAGTTGTTTTGTTTCTATTTGTAACAAGCTGGACGCATATAGTATATATGCTCCAGTTTGAGGGGGAGTGTTAAATATTATTAGTATTTAGATCAAGCAGATACTATAAGATATTATGAGATATTGTGAGATGTGATTAGATATAATTTTATCTTGAACCTATTTTGTAATATTCTCTTAATCTCTATTTAAGAGAGGTTAGGGCTAGGTGAATAATGAACTTTGACTTTTTTATTTCTCTACAACTCAGAATGTTACAATGTATCGCTAAGATTAGTATAAACTCATCATCTACATTAATATATTTAGATTTCTTATCTTAAATTAACATATTTTTTCCCACATATTCATAACATATATTTTCTAAATAAATGGGGATTAAAATAACATACCTTTAAAGGAGTATTACACATCATATTTTTTCTAAATAAATGAAGATGAAAATAACATACCTTTAAAGGAATATTGATCATAACTTATTTAGGTAAACTTTGCAAGATGATTTAATTGCAGGGAGCCCAAAACAAATGAACAGCATGCTATTCACAAAGACATCTTACGATAGTGTTGAGGAAAGGAAGTAATTTCGCCTCTATCTAAAAATATCTTTCCCTTCATTATTAATTAGTTACTATAGATTGTATAAATATATCTCTTTTCTACTTTTGTGTTAATTACTATACATACCCTTGTCGGGGAGGCGTAATAGCTCTTATTCCGCCTCCTTGGGTGGAATACTAAACCCGTCTAGTTGAGGGTTAATTTTCAGTTATCTTGTCTGGAAGGGTTTGTTAACCTATATGCTAATTATGTTGTTTGGAGGGTCAATGAGGGGTTAAACCCCCTTAACCCCTCTCTTAACCCATTACCAAATGGGGCCTTGAGGATTACTTTATCAGATCTTTTTTGAATGACTGAATTAATTTGTGAAGTTAAGTAGTATTGTGTACGGGGTAGCCAAGGCCTGTCCTTTGTCACTCGTGACTTCTAGAAATACATTGTACTATTAGTCTGCAAGATTTACTATCATGTTGTTATTTCGAATATTTAGTTTTTTTTTTCCTTGAACTCTGAATTATTAGTTTTCGACTTTTAGGGACTTTGCCTATCAGAATGTACCGTTGTACTTAATTCAATATGCTCTGATGTTATTCCATCCTAATATCTTCAAGCACTCTCTTTTATAAAAAATTTAATGCCACCTTCTTCGGATGCATACTAATGATGGCAATAAAAATTTATGGTGATAAGAGCAAGAACAGCAACCGCAAAAAGAAAACATTAAAGAAAAGGAAAGGAAAAGCAAGTTTCATGAGTTTAGGCCACTGAAAACTACCTTACAGGTTCTTTAGTTTTTAGAAATTTTCTTAACCATTTAGAAATTAGCAAGAAAGGTTATGCATCTCTAACGGAAGCAATGATCATTTAATATTGCTTTATAGCAAATACATCCAAAATTTTCCTTGTATTTTCTGCAAGAATACCCTTGGCTCTTTTGACCCTGAAGTCCCTTGAGGGTGGATGAGAATTCATTTCATTTGATCTTACGTAATTCTATCTCACTAGGTTTTATGGACTTGTGTTTTCCGATGATTTTACTAGCATTTCTTATCTGTTCCCAGTAATTTGGGCGTATCATAGTCCTTTCTATGAGCAAAGGAATCTTCTGTTGATTCCCACTTTGGTTTTTTTGGCAGGTAAAGACCTTTTTTAGATCCTTATGGGAAAAGGCACGGGTATATGTTATTCAAAATTCTTACAGAAGCTTATAATAGTTGTCATGTTTGGAAATATGGGTCAGGAATATAATTATGTTACTACAGTTTTGGAAAATACTTAACTTTCTTTCTTTTTGATATCAGAACACCACACAAGGCCCTGGAGATGGTCCTGCTGCCCCAGGATACGTGTTTTCCGGAAACGACAATAACATCTCTGTTCCTGCAGGGATGCTTTCAAATATGCAGAATCCTGCAGAATCTGAAGTGAGTCACACTGTTGGTACAACTCAATGAAATATCCTTCTGATTCTTATGGCTTTCGTATCTGTTGTCTTGCAGTCAAACTTGTATGCTTCTATTGGAAGGGGATCTGGCTTTGCCCAGCCTCAGCAGAGGTTAATTTCTGAGTCAAATAACATTGCGTCCCAGTCCCAATGGCTAAGACCAACATGTCCTGCTGATGGTGCAATGAATAGTGAAATGTTAAATGAACAAGAAGAGCTGATGATTGACGAGGGGACTATTAGTGTGTCTCACACCTACTCCCAAGGGTGAGTGTTTGCTGCCGGTAGGCTATAATCATTAGTGTTCGTGGTACGAGATCACCACTCCACATGTCTTTGTTAATGTGGCTATTTTTGTTAGGGGCTTTGTCATATTAGACTCCCATGTCTTCGTTAATTGTATATTAGTTCCCTGCTCCATATTTCTAAATTAGACCCCTAAATCATTTAAGTTTTTAAAAGCACCCCTGGATGGATTTGTCCAAAATTCTCACATAGGATGTCTACCTCTTAACCATCTTGGTTAAATTAAATTAGTATCCTTATATTTCTTTATTAAAAAAAACAAACATTAGTATGCTTATAGTTAGTTTCTCCCAAATAAGGGGGAGAGACACACAGAGAAAGAGTAGGGATTGAGGGAGAAAGAGGGGATAAAGGAGAGAGACTTGGAGAGGTGAGAGACAGCATGAGTCAGTTTTAGAGAGTGGGAGAGAGAGGAACGTTGGTGAGGCAAATTGGAGGTAAGCTCATTAAATGGGCTCAAAATCTGACAATAACTGAGGGTATTGAAGTGCAAACTTAAAAAACTTTAGGGTATATAAGTACTGCTGAAAACAATTAGGGTATATAAGTGCAAAGTAGAGGAAACAAAGGGTATTAAGTGCAAATTTGTTTCTATCTTTCATATATTTCCATTTACTATTCATATATTTTTGCCTATCTTAATTAAAAAAAAAGGTAAAACATAGAAAAGGTAACTAAAAATGAGGAGGGAGTTGGGGTCTATGGGCAAATTGGGAGAAAATGGAGGGGGTATTCTGGTAGGGATGGTGTTGGGGGAGGCCGAAGGGTGTTATCGGCAGTAAGGGAAGGGGGGATGGAAGCTGCTGAGGATTGGAATTGGAAAGGAAGAATTATACTTAAGTGTAAAAAAGGTAATAAAAGTTGGGGCCATGGCTAAAAACATGCAATGCTGTCTCAGTTTGTGTCCGTGCAACTTCTCTACTTATATTGTTAAAACAAACTTTATAACCACTTGATTCATGAGTAACAAAGGGTTTAAGATGTGATGTACGCCTTGAAGCATATTGATTGGTGGATATAACCAATTTAGTTATGTCTGAGCATCAGAGGATTATATTTGGCTAGACAATCTTTGTCTTAATATTTTTAAATGTTAAGACTTCTACCTTCTAATGGCGTTCTCAGTGGCTTGTATATAGGCGATATTTAGCGGTACATGTTCCAAATTTGATTCCTGTCAGAATCCATTTTATTCTCTTCTCTGTTATTTTTCTCTTTAAATAATTTCCATGTCTTCTTAACCTTCAACTTACATGATGTTCATGTCTATCCCGTATGTATGTAGCTTACAGACTGGCTTATTGATTCCAGTATTTGATTTCATGAGATATAAGCAAAACACCTAAAATTTATCTTGTGGGTGGTTTCATATCAAGCAGGCTATTGGCTACGCTCACACAGTCATTAGAGAGCTCTGGTTTAGATTTGTCCCAAGCCAGCATCTCTGTGCAGATTAGTCTTGGCAAAAGAGCAAAGAGGCCTGCTCCTACTTCCAGTGCTAAGGTAATTGCTTTTCCTCTTCTGAATTTCTCCTTTGAGAACTAAGAAAAACTCAGTAGGAATATATTGAAACATCTCAGACTGGTCGCACTCTCAGTTTCACTACTATCATATGATATTTTAAGAAATCATTCTTCATTCTTCCTTTGATCACCCCATTATTTAAAGTCAAATGCAGCTAAACTGCATACTGTTTAGTCATTTGGTATGGATTTTATTCTTGTTATTTGCTTTCCCTTCTTACTATTTATTTTTCGCTGATAACAAACTGTGCTAGAGTAGTATGCTAGTTCATCACATATTAGGTTACCCTTTGCTCTATGTATCATCTGGACAATACAGAACATTCTGTCAGCTGAATAATTTAATATTCTCCTGAATAATTTATTTTAGCTTTCAATGTTCTCGAGCTTTTTTAAGGACGAATCAAAAACACCTATTTTGTAAAGAACCTTGCATAAAATTTTAGGAGTCCAGGTGCACCATTGAGCTAGCTAATCAAATGGATTATATATACCTAGATACCTTTGTGTCTGAGTATCTCTTAATAGATCCTAGGCTTTGTTTGTGTGTGAATCTCTCTTATGACATGCCAGTTGGCAGTCATTTTGATTACCTTGCTTTGTTCCTCAGCCTTTTTTGCTCTCAAGACAAAAGCACCTAACCTATTGTTTTCTTGAGCCCTTTGCTATCACGTGCCTTAAAGACGCAATTGCTTACTTTAGCCCTTTCATGTTGAATCCCAGTAGTATTATTTATTTTTGTTTACATTTCAACAATTCACCTTCTAAACAAATGTAATTGCTGGCTTAACTTTCGGTTGTAGGATCCTGATGACCCATCATCTGGTAACCGAGCGATGGGGCACTCAATGGTTGGGAGCAGTGGCGAGGAATCCGAACAAGCTACAAAAAGGCATAAACTGGATAATAACAGCTAATAACTGCATGCTCCTGATGTTAGGGTTATCAGTATTGCTCTCTTGAGGAGACTTCCATCACAAACCGAGAAGCTGCATTGATTTTTAGGCTTCCATTCATGTGAGAATACTCGTTCACCTGGGCACGTGACTCAATTGTTTTTGGTGTGAATTATACTAACTGCATGATATGGTGTGGAATATTATCTCACCATTTTTTCTTACTGTTTAAACATTATGCCATGTTATTTATTAGAAATGTAGCTGTGGATACAGTGATATCAGTATCGAGGAATGTTGTTCATATACCAAGGCTTGTATTTATGTGTTGTTCAAATAGTGGATACTATCTTGACAAGGAGAGAAAATGTGTCGATAATACATTGGGACCAAATATTAGAGTGGTTAATCTCAATCTTTATGTAGTGTGATGAAATTTGACTATGTGTTACCAGAAGAATCGGTGCTTATTCTTTAGTAGAGTTGGAGGATTGGCGCTGCAATCCGACTTAATTGTGTTCGCTTTTCCCTATTGCTTTGAGTAGAGGGTTCATTTTCTGTGTTTTACTCTCTTTTGCATTGCGTTCTTATGAGTTGTATTCTGACCTCCAAACCATGCTTCTTGCTGAAAGGATCACGCTGAGAGATTCTCCACTCTTACAGGGGAGGAGCTCAAAACTTCACGGGAATTCATTTCCGTGAAGTTTTGAACTCAAAACTTCACGGGAATTCATTTCCGTGAAGTTTTGAACTCAAAACTTCACGGGAATTCATTTCCGTGAAGTTTTGAACTCAAAACTTCACGGGAATTCATTTCCGTGAAGTTTGAACTCAAAACTTCACGGGAATTCATTTCCGTGAAGTTTGAACTCAAAACTTCACGGGAATTCATTTCCGTGAAGTTTGAACTCAAAACTTCACGGGAATTCATTTCCGTGAAGTTTGAACTCAAAACTTCACGGGAATTCATTTCCGTGAAGTTTGAACTCAAAACTTCACGGGAATTCATTTCCGTGAAGTTTGAACTCAAAACTTCACGGGAATTCATTTCCGTGAAGTTTGAACTCAAAACTTCACGGGAATTCATTTCCGTGAAGTTTGAACTCAAAACTTCACGGGAATTCATTTCCGTGAAGTTTGAACTCAAAACTTCACGGGAATTCATTTCCGTGAAGTTTGAACTCAAAACTTCACGGGAATTCATTTCCGTGAAGTTTGAACTCAAAACTTCACGGGAATTCATTTCCGTGAAGTTTGAACTCAAAACTTCACGGGAATTCATTTCCGTGAAGTTTGAACTCAAAACTTCACGGGAATTCATTTCCGTGAAGTTTGAACTCAAAACTTCACGGGAATTCATTTCCGTGAAGTTTGAACTCAAAACTTCACGGGAATTCATTTCCGTGAAGTTTGAACTCAAAACTTCACGGGAATTCATTTCCGTGAAGTTTGAACTCAAAACTTCACGGGAATTCATTTCCGTGAAGTTTGAACTCAAAACTTCACGGGAATTCATTTCCGTGAAGTTTGAACTCAAAACTTCACGGGAATTCATTTCCGTGAAGTTTGAACTCAAAACTTCACGGGAATTCATTTCCGTGAAGTTTGAACTCAAAACTTCACGGGAATTCATTTCCGTGAAGTTTGAACTCAAAACTTCACGGGAATTCATTTCCGTGAAGTTTGAACTCAAAACTTCACGGGAATTCATTTCCGTGAAGTTTTGAACTCAAAACTTCACGGGAATTCATTTCCGTGAAGTTTTGAACTCAAAACTTCACGGGAATTCATTTCCGTGAAGTTTTGAACTCAAAACTTCACGGGAATTCATTTCCGTGAAGTTTTGAACTCAAAACTTCACGGGAATTCATTTCCGTGAAGTTTTGAACTCAAAACTTCACGGGAATTCATTTCCGTGAAGTTTTGAACTCAAAACTTCACGGGAATTCATTTCCGTGAAGTTTTGAACTCAAAACTTCACGGGAATTCATTTCCGTGAAGTTTTGAACTCAAAACTTCACGGGAATTCATTTCCGTGAAGTTTTGAACTCAAAACTTCACGGGAATTCATTTCCGTGAAGTTTTGAACTCAAAACTTCACGGGAATTCATTTCCGTGAAGTTTTGAACTCAAAACTTCACGGGAATTCATTTCCGTGAAGTTTTGAACTCAAAACTTCACGGGAATTCATTTCCGTGAAGTTTTGAACTCAAAACTTCACGGGAATTCATTTCCGTGAAGTTTTGAACTCAAAACTTCACGGGAATTCATTTCCGTGAAGTTTTGAACTCAAAACTTCACGGGAATTCATTTCCGTGAAGTTTTGAACTCAAAACTTCACGGGAATTCATTTCCGTGAAGTTTTGAACTCAAAACTTCACGGGAATTCATTTCCGTGAAGTTTTGAACTCAAAACTTCACGGGAATTCATTTCCGTGAAGTTTTGAACTCAAAACTTCACGGGAATTCATTTCCGTGAAGTTTTGAACTCAAAACTTCACGGGAATTCATTTCCGTGAAGTTTTGAACTCAAAACTTCACGGGAATTCATTTCCGTGAAGTTTTGAACTCAAAACTTCACGGGAATTCATTTCCGTGAAGTTTTGAACTCAAAACTTCACGGGAATTCATTTCCGTGAAGTTTTGAACTCAAAACTTCACGGGAATTCATTTCCGTGAAGTTTTGAACTCAAAACTTCACGGGAATTCATTTCCGTGAAGTTTTGAACTCAAAACTTCACGGGAATTCATTTCCGTGAAGTTTTGAACTCAAAACTTCACGGGAATTCATTTCCGTGAAGTTTTGAACTCAAAACTTCACGGGAATTCATTTCCGTGAAGTTTTGAACTCAAAACTTCACGGGAATTCATTTCCGTGAAGTTTTGAACTCAAAACTTCACGGGAATTCATTTCCGTGAAGTTTTGAACTCAAAACTTCACGGGAATTCATTTCCGTGAAGTTTTGAACTCAAAACTTCACGGGAATTCATTTCCGTGAAGTTTTGAACTCAAAACTTCACGGGAATTCATTTCCGTGAAGTTTTGAACTCAAAACTTCACGGGAATTCATTTCCGTGAAGTTTTGAACTCAAAACTTCACGGGAATTCATTTCCGTGAAGTTTTGAACTCAAAACTTCACGGGAATTCATTTCCGTGAAGTTTTGAACTCAAAACTTCACGGGAATTCATTTCCGTGAAGTTTTGAACTCAAAACTTCACGGGAATTCATTTCCGTGAAGTTTTGAACTCAAAACTTCACGGGAATTCATTTCCGTGAAGTTTTGAACTCAAAACTTCACGGGAATTCATTTCCGTGAAGTTTTGAACTCAAAACTTCACGGGAATTCATTTCCGTGAAGTTTTGAACTCAAAACTTCACGGGAATTCATTTCCGTGAAGTTTTGAACTCAAAACTTCACGGGAATTCATTTCCGTGAAGTTTTGAACTCAAAACTTCACGGGAATTCATTTCCGTGAAGTTTTGAACTCAAAACTTCACGGGAATTCATTTCCGTGAAGTTTTGAACTCAAAACTTCACGGGAATTCATTTCCGTGAAGTTTTGAACTCAAAACTTCACGGGAATTCATTTCCGTGAAGTTTTGAACTCAAAACTTCACGGGAATTCATTTCCGTGAAGTTTTGAACTCAAAACTTCACGGGAATTCATTTCCGTGAAGTTTTGAACTCAAAACTTCACGGGAATTCATTTCCGTGAAGTTTTGAACTCAAAACTTCACGGGAATTCATTTCCGTGAAGTTTTGAACTCAAAACTTCACGGGAATTCATTTCCGTGAAGTTTTGAACTCAAAACTTCACGGGAATTCATTTCCCGTGAAGTTTTGAACCTCAAAAACTTCACGGGAAATGAATTCCCATGAAGTTTTGAAAGTTTTTTCATCAATTTCGACCTAGTTTCAGCCAGGTGGCTGAAACTGGGTCGAAATTTACAAATAAATATAAAATAGGTCTAATTTTAAAAATAAATTTCTTAAGTGGTCTAAAATGAAAATTTGTCCTTAGCTTAACTGACACAGGGCATAAGAAGTCTCTTAGTAAGAGACTGGTCTGCACAAATGAAACTTTTAGGATCCTTTTGCTAAACTTATTCTCTATCAAGTTACATATTTAAGTAATGGAAGGGCAAATACTGGGAAATATTCCCTGATCCTCACTTGTTTTGGACATCAGCTACGCGATCTTCCTGAACTACATACCCCTTTGTTTTTTTAGATAAATTGTCAATTTACCATCAATTTCTAGAAGATATCCTCTCCCCTTTTTTTTTTTCTTCAAAATTTCCCTAACATTGTTTCTTATATTATATAAAACTAATTATATAGACTTCTCCGATATATATTAGTGTAGGTATAGAATAGATTATTACAGAAGTGTAGATCAGTATAGATATATTTGAAGGGCTTTTGTCATAATGGACATCAAATTCTTTCTAGATTTTGTCATGAATTTCCGGTTATACCCTTTTGTTTAAGTTATATTCAAGCCCAAAATGTTCAAGCCCCAAACAAGCGTAAAACCAATGGAATTTTCATCCGAGAGTTAGTCCCCCAAATCTTTAATAGTTTGAAATTAGTCCCTCAAATCTTCATCTACTGAAATTACCGCCCAAATCCTTGAGTGGTTTGAAATTACTGCCCACATATTGATATTTGAAATTATAGTCCCCTAAATCTTCATATTTTGAAGCTAATTCCCAAATCTTTTAAGTATTTTGATGTTAATCCCCAAAAATTTCAACCAGCTGCTAAGATGGACTAATTTAAAAATATTTAAAAGATTTGGGGGGCTAATTTCAAAATATGAAGATTTGGGGACTAAGTTCATAACACTTAAAAAGTTTTCGGGGACTAATTCAAAATATGAAGCCTTGGGGACTAATTTTGAAATATTAAAGACTTGATGGACTAATTTGGAAATATGAAAGACTTAAACAAGGGTCCAATAGTCCCAAAGCCAACTCCGTCTCGTTCAAATTTCATTTCCCTCCTCCTCCGATCTGAGGGGAGAGAGAAAAAGAAAGTCCCTGTCCCAAATCCTCCGATCAATTCCCATTATACCCCTGATCCTCCTCCTCCTCCGATGCCGGAGAATCCACAGCACCACCGCCGCCTCTCCAAACGGCCGGAGAAGCATCCGCCGCCGCCTGCTCCTCTGCCTTCTTCCTCCTCTTCCAAGAATGCCCCCAGGGGTGGCAGAAATGTCGAACATGACCTCTTCACTAATCTCGTCGACATGGTCCCCCTCGTTGAATCTCTCATGGTCAGCTCCCTTCAAACCTCAATTCTTTTTTTTTTTTTTGGCCCTTTCTCTCTTTCTTTTCACTTGCTGCTGCTGACTGAAGGTTTCTTGTTTTTACTGATTCTAGGATCGGAGGGCAAATCCGTCATTTAAGCGGAGGGCTTCCATTGTGCAGACGGCGACCCCCAAGGTGAGAGCTTTTCCAAAAGTTTTTTATTTTTATTTTTATTTTATTTATAATTTACTTTGGGGTTTTATTTGCTAAAGCCATTCAATGCAGTTCAATATTAGAAACCTAGTTTTACTGATAATATGTTTACAGATGTAAGATCGGAGAATAACCTTTGATTAATGTTGCCTACTTAAGCATCTGGAGAGTGAAATCAGTTCAGTTTCAGTTTTCTAAACTAACCGAACACTAATTTATGCTAATTTCACCCCAGGAAAATTGATTGCCTATTGGGAAAAGAAATACTAACTTGAGATAGTTTTCGACCTGTTGGTTAATCCTTTCTTAGTCGGTGTTAAGTTTACGAGTGAGGATCAAACGAAGGCAAGAGAATGGCTTTTATAATGTATGTTAGAGAGATCTAAGTTTGACTATTTGATGGCCCTGTATAAGATACGGAGTGTCGTGGATTCAGCTATCGCATACAGAATTCTCTACTTCAAGTCTTGCATTCATTATTTATAACCCTCTCTACTTCTGATTTCCATATTCATTATTAGTATTGTTTCTTGATATGTCATTGTAATGGACTGACTGAATCTAACCTCAAACGCAGGTTCTTGATCCTAAAGGCAAAAAGCCAGGGCGAGCTACTTCAGCAATAAAACAAAGAGATCACAGAGAGGCTATATCAAATGGACATGCTCAGAAAAAAGACGGTAATGCTGATTGCATTTCACCCTTCTCATCAAGGGCATCAAGGGAAGAAGAACAAGAGGATGCGCAAAAGGAGAACGAGGAGTTGACAATGTTGCGGGAACAGTTGGATGCTCTGCATAACATTTTAGCTGAGAGAGATGAAGCTCTGAAATCTGCAGAGGAATCATTGGATCAAATGCGCACGACTTATGCAACATTTGATGAGCTGAAGCGCAAGAATCTGGAGAAGGATTCCTTACTCTCCTCTACCAATTCTCAATTGTCCAACGCGAAGGTAGCTAACTTAAATAAAGAGGCATGATTTACAACTTATTTGTTTGTGCCAAGCCATCCTTCCTTTCTTACAAAAAAATATACAATGAACAATTGGTGAATCAAGAGCTCTCTATCATTAGATTAGTGTAAATTGAGAGCTTGAAAATGAGCACACTGAATCACGAGTTAGACAGCATTGATATACCACCTATCATGTGTACATGATTATGAAAGGAAATAAATCATATGTTTAGATGATATCGAGCAAATAATTTTGAGACTATGTCTGTGAAACAAAAAACACATGTTTTTCTTGAGCATTCTCGCATAATTTTCCCTTCAAGTTTAATTGCAGAAGATCCCTTGTAATTTGATTTGTACGTATAGACCCCCTCAGAATTTTTTTTTTCTTTTAAAAGAGTAAAAAAATTTGAGGAGGCAGATAGCTTCCCTTGTAATTCTATTGGTGAGAATAGAGCCTTAATTACTAATCTTTTTGGCTCTTAAAAGAGTAGAAACCATTCTTTTTTTTTTTTTTTTTTTGGGGGGGGGGGTCAAATAGAACTACAGCTGGTCCATTTGCAAAACTGGGCGATATTACCAGGTGTCTGTTCGCAATTAACCCATCTCTTTATAACATACTCTGTGTATGGTCATGATCAGTTACCGTGTTTTGCTTTTATCATTTCATCGCTTTCCTCTTATTCTCGCTTCATCGTTAGGAGCTTCTCACATTACCTTCCACCGTTTTTGTTTTGCAGATTCAGCTTGCGGAAAGACAAGAAGCTCTTGAGAAACTAGAGAATGAAGCAAGGATATCCAACAGAAAGGTCCAGGAACTTCAGGCAGATATGGATTCCATGGACTTTGAAAAATTTGCATTGACCTTGTTGTTTCAAGAGCTCTCAAAGGATGATCCAGCTACAAATTTCGACGAAAATATTACTTCGTTCAAACAATTTGGTCATCTTACCCCTATAGTGAGTCACTTTTTGTATAATACAATTACAAACTCTTATCATGGTACTGCTTCAGTTATTACATTTAGAAAATCCTGTAATAATAGCAAAAAGCCAGCCCATGGCACCCAGTTGGTGTGCACAACCCCTCAAACAAGAATACACACACACAAAAACACGTACATGCATTATTGTGCGGGAGCCAATTATCCCTTGTGTACTTTATCCATTTTCTACAATACCGTCTCCTCTTCTCCTATTTTCAAGATCAGTTTAGACCTTCTATTGAATTGTTAATGCTGTTAGCGACGTATTTTTCTACAGTTTTAAAATTCATGGCATTATTCTCTAATAAAGAAGTATAAGGTCACGTTGTGCATTTTACCTTCAACGTTCATGGCAGTTTTGTGAAACTTACCCTAATTTGAACCCCATTGCATTTGGTACTTTGGGAAGCTAGTGGTACAGTTTGATGTATTGTTGTCTAGACGGTCACATTTGCATACACATCAAGACATGACTACATAGGATCACATCCTTTTATTCATATAGAAGTTAGTTTTATAAGGTACGCAGTAATCATTACCTCTTTAACTGATTTGCATGGGTTATATGGAAACAGGACAACATGAGTGAGACTGAGTTGAAGCAGATGGAGGAGGCTAGAGTTGCCTACATTGCTGCCGTTGCTGTTGCACAGGAGAACCCAACCGTTGAGTCCTTAGCCGCAGCTGCTGGGGCAAGGCTAAAACTTGAAGCCTTTGTATTCTGAAGCCTCAGAAAACAAGATGAAGCTTTTGCAGTCGTAAGTCTCAGAAAAAGGAGAAAACAAAGCTCTTGTCATGCCGCATTTTGTTTGCATGGATTTGGTAAAATTCTCACTTGTGCTTTATATCACCAGTTCTGGGTCTTGTCAACGAACAATTCTTGTCAATGCCAGTTCTATTTAACATTGTATTATTTGCTGCCGGTATCACCTAATATCTTTTAAGGATTGAAAGGCAATTGTTAAACTTTACTAAGGGTCTGTTTAGATATTCCTTTGTAAACAGCGTGTTTGCTGCAGTATGCAGAGTAAGGTGGTCCAACTGTACCTAACAGCTACAGTAACTCCACCCAAAAAACGGAGCATTTTTTTAGGAATTAACTGGGGGCAGTCAACTCAGCTACAGTAGCTGTCACATTAGCTCCCCATTTAACGAAACAAACACAATTTTTGTTGTAATATTGTAGCAGCTAACGCTTACAGTATTACAACCCCAAAAACCCTCAACCAAATAGACCCTAACACAAGTTATTGTAAGTTTAGTACAAAAGAAGTTTAGATCAAGATTTAAGTTTCAAGTAGGTTGAGAATTCCAATCGTTGATTCTTCTCGGCTCAGGGTAAGGAATTTCTTTGTATACGAGTTCCTGCACATGTATTATGATGATTGAAAGGAAAGAAAAAAGAAAAGAAAGTAAAGAAAGTTACTGAAGTGGAGAAAACCTCTTTGCTTTCATTCTAGAGCGTAAACAGCCAAACATATGTTTTATTCTCTTACAACTTCAGTATTGTATGTAAAATCCATCTAAGAGATGCAATCTCATCTCTCTGAAATTCTATAGTAACTACGGCATAATTTATATTGATCTAAAGAATAATACGATGTAAAATGAGGGAAATTCTCAGCTTTTTATAGAAAGTCAGCTGGTTTCCCGACCTTTATATTCTTTTCTGCCAAATAGCTGATGATAGCATTTTTCTGCCAGCTCTTGAAGCTCCTGCCCAAAAAGGCGCCAATAATCAAATATCAATACATATAACCTGATTCCTCAAAAAAAAAAAAATACATATAATCTGAATTGAGGAACTGAATATACTTGGTTACTCAAAAGATAAAAAAAGGAACTAACTGGTATTCATACATATTATCTGATTTGAGGAACAAAAAGATGCTTGGTTACCCAAAAGAGAAAAACTAACTGGTATTCACAATAGAGAAACTACAGTGAAATTCCAGGACATTCAAATATTTTATTATTCATTTGATGAGAAATTAGAAACATGGCCTTCATCCTATAAAAAGTTCATCTATAATGTTCATCTATGAACAAGTAGAATTAAACATGACCTACATCCAATAAAATACAGGTTTATGTATGTCCAAGTCCATAGGCTGGATCACTTCCACCCATGAGAGCCTCAAGCAGCAGGTTTAAAACTTCAAGATGCTAGAAGGTGAGAAAAACTTTGGCCAACACAGATTTTACAAAAAATCCCCATAACTTTCAGGCGTTTACCACGAAACCCTGTATTTTGTTTATTCCACTAAACCCCCAAAGTTTTCCCACAAAACCCCAAGTTAACACAATTATTTATAAGCCCTGCACATGTCAAGCACGTTACTTCAATTGACCAATATACACTTCAGTAAGATCTCCTATATATACATATTTTTAATTTTTTATGTTTTGGTTTAAAATACCCTTTCCACCAGATTCCCACAAAACCTCCTGATCTTTTGATTTGTTACCCAAAAAGGCCCTAAACATATAATTTAATTCCACAAACCCCCCTAAATTGTTCCCACAGAACTCCTCTGAACTTTTGGTTTGTTCACACAAAACCCTAAGGCCTATCAGTTCCAGCGTGGTCGGTGTAGATAGAATATGAATGCACAGTGTGACAAATCATTCCTCCGTCACATCTGATGATAGAAATAATTTATGGTACCTGCCCACTAAAGGTCCAAGGGCTTAACAGCGCCTCCGTCATTCAAATTTGGGTGGGTAGGGTTTTAATTTTTTTTTATTAATGTGGTATTTATTTTTTGAGGGAGGGGGTGTTGCAACTAATCAGAGGTATTGGGGTTTTGTTTCATTGAGGGTATTTGGGTAATTTGACATTGAACAATAACGCTGTTAGAGGGGTATGTTGGAAAAAGTTAGAAGTTCAGGGGGTTAGTCGAGAGATCCCCGAGTTCAAGGGCTATAGTGGGAAAAGTTTGGGGGTTTAGTGGAATTAAAAAAGTTCAAGGGGTTTTGTGGGAATCACCCTAAAGTGTTGTTGTTTATTTTTTTTATTTCTTTATTTCTTTATTTTTTATTTTTTTTATTATTTTTTGTTGTTGTAGTAGTTGTTGAAATATACCCGTTTCTTGACATGGAAATTTAATGGTCTTCAATGAACAGCTAGGCAGCTAGCTCCTCAATGTTTCATTAAAGGAAACAAAGTGCTATAATATGAGAAAGTATACAAAATGCTTGGAGCAGACCTACAATGGCAGTTATGTATCCTTATGGAATATTTTATGCAGATATTAGCAAGGTTTTAAATATCGGTTATCGGGGATTTATCGGACAGTCAAAATCCATATCGGGTAGCGGATATCGGGGATATATTGGGGATAAGTAGTATTTATCGGAATGACATATCGGATGGTGTATATACATAATATAATATCCTAAATTTAATCTAATCATACTTAATGAAATATAAACATACTAAAATGTAATAAACATGTTTAGGATCACTGGCCAATTGTAGAAACTTGTTTCTTGAATACGTGCCCATTGCCCAAAATCAAAACCCAAACCAAACAAAATCTGGCCGATAATTCCGATTTTTTAGACCGATGAAATCGGCCGATATCTCACTTTATCGCCGCATTATCGCCGATAAACATCCAAAAACGATAACCGATTTAAAATTGAATTTATCATAGCGGAAGGGGTTCAAATGCGATAACTCGGCGATAAATCGATATTATCGGCCGATATTCAAAACCTTGGGTATTAGTGCTGCCAATGTGTCTCTGATTCTAAATTATAGTTTGAACTACAATAAACAAATACAAGACTGCTCAAATGGAAACTGCTACACAACTAGTCTCCATCTGTCAGATAAATACAAAATGAGAAGGAAACAGGTCCAAGAACTGCCTGAGAAGATGAACTTACTTTTGGTCAAGATGTGCTATAATTACCCCTCCAGGAAAAGCAGCTTTGGTAGCTTCATATGCAGCATCAATGGATTGTTTCCATGTTCCACCAATGTCATTCTCATCGCCATTTCCTTTACTCTGTTTAGGATCTACCATTGGCAAAGAGTACCCTGATAACAAGTGGCCCACCCAAACGCCATCCTTCCTGAATTTATTTCAGATCAGTACAGAGAAGTGAAAAATGCAAAATCAATACCATTAAAGAAAATAAAGTTAAAAATCAGAGTTTTATCAAGATATTAATTTATAGCCAGTGGTACATTTTGATAATGCAGTTAAAGAAACCATGTGAGGGAATGACCAATACAATTTGATAAATACAAATAGAGACACCATAGAAATAGGCACATATAGTAGTTTTTATTGTTCTCTCACATATAAAGTTGAGTACTAGTGAGAAACAGGGCTTTCAAAGATTTTAAGGCCGCTCCAACTGATTATGTAAGTTAAGGATGCATAAATTTGTATACAAGGAAAGGACTCATTTACAAATTTAAAACACATCTGTGACTTTCAGTATCTAGTGATCAGGAGACATAAGCTTTATCGAAGTGGTCTCAATATTATTTTATGAAAACTTCTGCAGTACATCAAATAACATGAGATCCATGCTAGTATTCTTGTACGAGTTTTCCGATCCCATGGAACTAGTTAGACACGAAAGCATTCATCCACACCCCAGTACTTCATATACTTCTATACAGGTCTTCGCATGGCATTGCTTTAACAGGAAAGTGTCCAATCATATTCCTAATTAAGTCACACCCATTCAATTGAAACTAACTAAACATTGATGGCCTTGACTAGCCAATCAATAAAAAACAAAATAACGAAGTTTAAACTTTTTTTCGTGTGTTAATTGAGTTAGTCTTCAACTCTGATTTGGTTTTAGGCTAAAATTAAAACCATACTTACTAGGTGGTCACTGGTCAGTCACACCTCAAAATCAGTTAGATTTTAAATGACAAATAAGTCAGATCTGAATCTAACCCTTGAAAGCTTTTGATATAGTTCGTTTACCTTGCAATTTCTAATTACTAATTTCTTGCCATTAAAACTCTAATGTTCCTTTGATCTTATCAGAATTCAGTATTCTTATGATTTTTTCAACTCTATAGAATCAAGTTCCCTTCTTTACAATTTCATTAGACATCCAAAACCACACATCAGTCGTCTGAACAAGTTCTCACTCTCCTTCATCTATATATAAATCCACGAACAGTTCAAGAAGACAATTCATCAACATCCTCCTCATCCACCGCCAATAGTGCAGACAAGACATTTGTCCCAAGCCCTTTCACAAAAGAGGAAATATCCCAGCCTCTATATAATACAAGGCACAAGTTCTCAACCCACCAATAATTTAAAGGTTTCAATACATGGAGCTCCGAGGTCAAAACAGAACTGCAGTGTTGTCCATATCCAACACCAAAAGCAGAAACAGGTCAGCAAAGTGACCCCCTTTCATCATCTTCATGATCTAACATGGGGGGAAGAGAGCAGAGTTCCGATAACAGTGAAATGTCAGTAGAAATTGGGCATTTCCATTACTCAATATACTAAGAGGCATTCACTTCTCTCTACACAAATAGAACACATATATCTTTTATTGGCCTCACAAGAAAAAAGATAGTAAAATCTTTATTACGAGAAGAAATTAAGAGGAATTTTAAGATCCCTCCATATGGCCTACCATTTCTAATACACTGTAAATTTACAACACAAATATATAAGTACTTAAAGCTTTTACAACAGAGATGTTTTATCAATATTACCAAGAATGAAAATTTTCTTTTAGGATATCATTTTTATGGTTTTAAAAGCTGCAGTGTATCATAAAAAATTAAATGATGGGGACAAAATTATAGCAGTGCTCACAAAACAATATCCATGTGACGAGGTGCATAGTGGCCGCCACCTATTCCGAGAAGAACTTTATTTCTACCTTCATTCCTGTGTCAGAAGATGATAGAATAAATATAAAAGATACATAAGCAAAATCACTCTAAAGTAATTCCAGGACATGAAATAAGTAAAATACACTAATAAGTTCTATTTATAGAGATCTCTTTCTGGACAAATAAACATCCCATGAATGTTAAGAGTATGCTGTAGCATTTTTTTTTTCCAGTAGGATTTCTGGCTTCACAAAAGATTTTTGCAAGCTTCTGAGAATGGATCAAGTATGTACTAAAATGTCAAGGAACTTTGTTCTTGCATACTGTTGTCTGCTAGCTACACTGTTCATACCTGTACCAATCTCCTACACCAGCACCTCCTTCCATCCCAAGTCCTTCCCACATAAGCTGCATATCAAAGGTTGTAAAGTAATTACATGTTAGTAAAGAGCTTGCCTTTTCTTTTCATATATTATTCAAGTTGGTTAAAAGACAGTAAATGATGTTAAAAAAAAGGTAACTTGAAGCATCAAACAACTAAACAATTGATCATGAGCACTCAAAGAAGGCATGGGCATTCCAGTCTCCCTGTTCCATGTTTCTTCGATAGCTTGATTAAGGAGATAAAGATTACTACAACGAAAAAGGAAAAAGTAATAAGGGCCCATGGAACATTTTCCATTTGCTCCTCCAATTTCCCTAACAAATTACAAAATACTGACTTTAGTTAGATACTACACCACCTGTTCAAACTTATCTGCCTTTAATGGGTAGGCAATTAGCCACAGCTCTTGTCCAATATACTATCATTGCCTTTTAAAGGTTTTGCTTGCTTTCTGTGTAAAATCATGCCGCATCGACTATTTCTTATGCACATTAGGTTTAAGTGAACTTTTGGACTTCAAGCTATTTGATTTTACACCGATTTTGGAACCACCAACAGAGATCATAAAACCCGTTTTTATCATCCATTATCCTTCTGTCCCCTTCGATCATCTCTACTTCAACAGTGCCATACCCCTCCATCACCTCCACCTTCCCACGACCAACCAACCAAACCAACCGCCCACTCACCTACACACATGCACATATGTGCACCACACTGTGCGTGAACAGTGACAAGTATGGTGGTGACTTTGGCAGATTAATATGACAAGTATGTTCGCAACAATAAATCCATGTTCAAAGCATTTGAAGAAAATTCAGATGTCACAGAGGTGCTAATGGGAAACAATGCTTGTGCAAAAAAAAGTTGTTGGAAAAGATACTGTTGAGATAGAATTTACTTCTGGGAAAAAGTTGACTCTTACAAATGTGTTGTATGTGCACGAAATTAGGAAAAAAATTAGTTTTCATTGATCTTCTTTGTAAGAAAGGATTTCGGGTTGCTTTTGAGTCAAACAATGTAATCATGTCTAAGAGCGGCGTGTTTGTGGGAAAGGGTTACTCTAGTGATGGAACGTATCAACTCAGTATTAATATAAAGTTATATCTCCTGCTTATATTGTTGAATCTTCTTATTTATGGGTATCGTTTAGCACATTTAAATTTTCGCTATTTGAAAAATATTAAAAGTTAAACTTGATTAATTTCAATGGTAATATTGCTAAATGTGAAATATGTGCTAAGTCTTAAACTTACAAAGAAATCTTTTCTCGTGTTACTCATAGAGATTTTAAAATATTAGACTGAGTACATTCGATATATGTGAATTAAATGACATCCTAACTAGAGGAGTAAAAATATATTTCATTGCTTTTTTATGATTGCAGAGATATATGCATATTTATCTTTTAAGAACAAAATATGAAGCCTTTGACATGTTTAAGAAATATAAAGTGAAGTTGAAAATCAACTTGATAAGAAAATTAAGGTTTTACGCTCGCTAGAGGTAGAGAATATTTTTCGATATTTTTAATATGTTTTGTGAAGAACATGATGTTATTCATCAAAGCATAGCACCTTACATTCCCTAACAGAATGGTTTAGCCGAACGAAAAAATATAACTTTACAAGGTGGTGAATTGCATGTTTAATAATGCTAAATTATCTTTAAATTTATGGGGAGAAGCAATTTACATAGCATGTCATAGTCATAGTAGAATTCCCTCTAAAAAGTCAAACGTAAGACCTTATGAGTTATAGATAGGTAGAAAACATAATCTATCATATCTTAAAGTGTGAAGGTGCTTGGCTTATAATAGGGTTTCTGATCCTAAAAGAACTAAGCTGGGTCCTAGAGCCATTAAAAGAGTTTTTGTATCATATGCTGAAATCATAAAGACTACTTGATTTATCTTCTAATACCGGTATTGAATCTACAGATGTTGAACAAATTTAATCATCTTGTTTTTAAGAAAATTAACACTATTTAATCCCAATATCAAATTGACTGTCAATTCTAGCAGAGCTATAACACAACTTGAGTATGCTAGTGCAATAGGTTCTTTGATATATGTTACTATGTTATTCATTGTACTAGACCTAATATTGCATTTGCTGTACTCAAACTAAGTAGATACACTAGTGAAGTGTAGAACATTGGAAAAGAATTTCCAGGATTTTTGGATATTTAAAGAAAACCAAATATCCGAACTCGTCCTGTAATGATTATCCGACTATATTAGAAGGATGCACTAATGCAAGCTAGATGACTAGTATAGTAGACAACCAATCCATTTCTAGAATGACATTTAAACTTGGTGGAGGAGCAACTTTTCAAGCGAGCAAGAAACAAACATGTATCTCACACTCCACTATGGAATCTGAGTTCGTTGATCTAGTGACAACTGGTAAAGAAGCTGAATGGATTAGAAACTTATTGCTGGACATTAAGTTGTGGCCTAGTCCAATACCTTCTACACTGTCCACTGTAAAAGTCAAGCCACATTGTCAAGGGCTTATAGTTGTGCCTATAATGATATGCCTAGACACGTAAGTCTAAGACATGAATATGTGAGACAATTGATACAAGATAGTGCCATAACAACTGTCTAGACAAGTAAAAACTTGGCTGATCTATTTACAAAACCTCTTGCTAGAGAGTTAGTAAAGATGACATCTGCCAAAATGGGGCTAAAACATTATATTTGAGATCACCAAAAATGGTAACCCGACCATATATTAGAATTGTACTAGTCAAAAGGTTTAAATGGGTAATAACAAGTCTCTGAAAGTGATCGACTGATATTGACACATTAATCCCTAAAAGATACAATCAAATATCGTCCATTACAAAATTAGAGGATGGGTTATACTCTTAATGAAAGTCTAATACATTGTGTTAAAGTATTGGAAAACACATTATAGACGTTTCACCTATTTTGAACTTAGAAGTGGTGTCACTTATTAAGAGAGTTAAAGGTTTGCTCTCAATAAAGTTCATGAACCGGGAATTAGCACATGGCCGTAACAGTGCTAGGAAAATATTTTTCTCATCGAAACAAGAGATTAGTGTATATAGGACATTATCCGGGTCTATCATAAAGAGTAACTAGTTTAATGCTACGAAAACTAAAGACTTTGATAGAACTTAAAGGTGTTTGCACTAAGCAAAGGTTTAATTCGAAAGTCACCTCTATGTATATACCAATCTCATTTTCTACTAATTGTAGTGTTGTTTTAATAAAATTTAACTTTTTTTTATTTTGTTTTTCCAAACAAAGTGGGGGATCGTTAGAATTTGTTTGATAAAAACAAAATTCTCACAATTGAAAAGGTACCTGCATCTAAAGAGACAAATTGTGTCTGTTGGAAGAAACCTATCATGATTTTGTCCGTCAGAAATTTCAAACGGTTTGGCTGTTGGAATTTGACCATGGAGATTTTAAAAGGTTTGATTGTTGAAAGTTGATCATTAGGATTTCAAAAGTTTTGGCTGTTGGAAATGAGATTGTTGGAAGCACCTTTTCAATCCTATAAATAGGACACATCTCCAAACTTCAAAACTCATTTCTCTATAATAAAAAAAAAGACTCCTTCAAATGTCTGCAATCTATACAAAACTTGTTTCATAGGGAATTACTAGAAAATTCCAAATTTTCTTTCTGGAATTTTCAATTTCTGTTGTATCGTAGGAAGATAATTTGCATTAACCTGAAACAAATTTGGATTACCAAGTGGGGCAAATATTGCTTTAAGGAAAGTGTTTCATGCCTCAAAAATTATGTCTCCTTTATTTTTATTATCATTACTGCAAGCAAAGTAGCCTTGTTTGATCCTTTAGGATCGACACAAGGATCCCCCTAAAAGAAAAACACTACAAAATGTGTATGCTTGTGGTATCTCAAACCTCAAATCAAATCAGCCATGTTCATTCGAGTACCTTCGATACCTCAGAAAATTGTACATGAACACCGTAGTCTACCGTCGATTCATCGCACTCTTCAAATCTTGCTCCCGACATAAATAAGGGTTGACCAAGTGATGTAATCAGGAGACACGTCAATCAATCTTTCTCTGATCCTTAAAAGTTGGGTCTGCTAATCACCCCCTTCCACACATTGCCCTGTATCTGTGGTAATGTCTCATCGAAGTAGAAAACAATAGCCAAAGTAATAGACGCTCATAACCTCCCCAGACATATAGTGTCTACAAGGGTACAATGACTGCCCTCCATTATTTGTGGTCATCAATAAGGGCACACACAGCGAGGGAGTAAGGATCCATCCCTTGACCTCCTTATATCCGATCTAAGGACACATTATATAGCAACGAGCTATCGTATTACTTCTCTCTCCCTAAGAGCATGCATCATTAAATGAATAACGTACAGACCCAAATTCTATCACCCCTTGATGAACTTGTCCGTCACTACCACCCTGTGATATGCCTAGGATCTCCTGACAAGCCCGCAGTTTGTACGCCAAGTCAGGCCTCAAGTCTGACTGATAATAACCAAGTGAATCTGATGTTTCCACTTCAATCGCTTCAGTGTACAAATACACAACAACCTCATCCTGACCTAGTCAGGGCAACTAGTAGGCTCTCACTATCTACTAATGATGGATGTACATCGATTTGAAAGGGAAGAACATTCTCAAGGATTCAACGACTCAGGGAGTCCGTGCAGGCAGAAATGGACGACACCCACTCATTTGTGTGACGAGAGTATGTTGGTTTTGATTGTTTTGGATAACACCGAAATAAGTGGGGTGGTTATATATCTTATCATATAAATAAGAGTAGTAACTAATTCTAATAAGACTAGGATTTCTATCTCTTATTCCTTATATACACTAATATAGGATAATTATGAAGATACATAAAAAACTATACAGTAAAATACATAGAGTCATCATCTCATTCCTTTAGTTAGTGTCGATGTGTTTGTAACATGTGGGGGCTTCTCGCCAGTCAAATGGTGGTTGCCCTCTGGCCATTGATCAAGATTTCTATGGCGATCCTATGATCCATTTGGAGATCTCTAAACTATGACTATGATTACTAGATGCACGCTAGGTTTTTATTTTGATTTCCATTGCGCATAATCTAGTAGTAGATCACCTAATATCACATAATCTAATAGTATTTTGTTACTGCAAAATGCAAGCTACACTCTTTTTTTGCAAAAAAAACTTTTAGGTAGCTGAAAATTGAACTACATATTCAAGAATTAGTTATAGGCCAATGTTTATTTCAGAAGAGTAGCATTCAACTAATGCTCCACATACCATATTTTAAGTGTCAATGCATTCTTAGCTTGAAAAGGAAAAAAATGCTGAATAAAAAAGAGAATGAATGAAATCACCCAACTAATGCGATAACTTGGGCAGAATCTTGTCTCCTCCAGTACTCCTCTGTGCTTCCTGCATGAGAAAAATTTATACATTGTGTAAAAAATTTGTAAATTGTGCAAAAAATTTGTACATTGTATACAGAAAGATGAAGTTCTATGTAAAATCTATACTCATCTTTCAGTTTCTTACAATAATGCAGTAGATATTCAAAAACATAGATACAGGTGTCAATTTTCTTAAAGTTAAAATGCATGGCAGGGTACACATACACATGTTGGGAAAATTATTCTTTCTACCATAGTCACGACCTACATGCACACATGTTGTTATCTTTCTTCCATAGTCATATCCTACATGCTATAAGAAAATGTAGACATACATATTTGTTCATCTCATATTTATGGTACTACACGACAAGGCCTGAATATCTTCTTCTCATTGTTTACCTTTTACGAAGAAGTGCCCTCTAACATTCATTTATTAGTATTGTTATTAATTATCATCATCATTATTATTTGCTAAACAAGTTTTTTGTTGATTCTATGATACTTGGTTAGCCGGAAGGAAGCAAACAAGACATTAATAAACAATTTGGGTACAATGTTATTTCAACTAATGGATTTCAAAAGTCTTCACCATTTACATTTTCTCTTGTACACATGATATGTGAAGAAGTTTACATCTACTGATACTCTAACAAAAGAGACGTGCTCAACTGTATACGTCACACCTAAAATCATAACTCCAAATTGCTTCTTATAATTATAGTAAATAATAAATATAAATAACTGTCAAAGTAAAGTTCTAATATAATTAGAAAAGGGAAAAATAATCTCAATCTAACTAGGATCAAGGATAGGAAACTATCAAACCACAATTCAAAGATCCGGTCAGAGTTCTTTTTTCCTGAAAAACTTTTGAATTTCTTTTTTATTTGCACCAGAGTTAGTCAAACCTTCAATTTTATGGAGATATGTGATTTTTTGCACAGCATATAATGTGTTCAGAAAGAAACCTCATCAAGGTGTCACCACAGGGTTTCACTTAAAATATGATCAATTTTGGCAAAAACTTGGGAGTCAAGTAAAACATTGACAAATGTTCAAATGCCAACATACAATTTGGATAGAACAAGCATAAGTTTTAAATAGCCATACCAGAGGGATTATGACTCATGGATTAAAAATTCATCCCGCGATTAGGGTTTGTTATACACAATATCTATTTGATGCAAATTTTGAATGTTGCATAATTCAGCCAAAGTAGTCGAACAATTTTGATAATTCAACACAACATTTAGAGAATCATTTATAAAGCAAATCTGTGAAAGCCTCATATCAATGGAAAAACTTATAGTTTAGCTAGGAATTAGATTTGATTCATCATTTGTAAACTTTTAGTGAATTAACTTTATTTTGAATTCCAGTTTGGTTAGGATTGCATATATTTAATTTGAAGTTTTTTCATTAATTTTGTTTCATTTTTCTAGTTACAATTAGGATCCTAGTTGTATTTTAACTTGGTTCCTTTGGACCTATATATATTCATTATTGTATCACTCTAACTAGATATTGATGAATAAAAATTGGTTTTGATTGAAATTGCAATTAACATTAGTATGATGCCAAAACAGCGATTCCAAGAACTTAACCCGAAATCTCTACTTATTGGTCGTGTTTTGACCTAAAGGAGTGAAGTCTATGCTTCTTGTCGGAAGGATCTCATCATCCAAATAACGATGAAATCTGCAGTATACTGTCGCGACTACCTCACCATTCAAAATATCCTCAAGTTTGTCAAATGTGCGTCGTGTAGCTGGTATCAGTGGGGATGGCGGAACAAGCTCTCTTCGTTGTTGTTTCCTAGTGGAAGATGATGTTAAGGAAGCATGACTGGTGTTGAAAAAATCAAAAGCCTCAAGATAGATCCTGAACATTATAGGCATGACTGATTCCAAGATCCTTCAGAATATCAAGTTCATAGGCATTAGAAACCAATCTTTCTCACAACTTCATAAGGACATGTCCAACATGCATTCAACATCTTCAAGGCTCCTGAAGGAAACCTTTCAGAATGCACTCTTATCATAACTAATAATACATTCATGTTCGATTCTAGGTTTATCTGCGGCAATCTTGTAACATTCATATTCTTGTCACGTTCATAATTTGCAACAATTTGTCTACTAAGTATCATAATGCAAATCACACAAATGTTGAGCAAATAACTTAGTTGATTCACATCTAGAACCGAGGGGCATAGGCACTAAGTCTATTCTATTTCCAGGTTACAACAATACATGCCTAAAAAGGACTCAGATCTAGTAGATCTATAGACTGAAATCATATAGCAACTATGCCGAAGATAGCACTAAATCCCAGTTGGACATCTCCCACAAGTAACACAACAAATCTCCAAGACTCTTATTTATCACCTCAATTCGTCCATCAGCATGTGGATTGTAAGCAGTAGAAAGAAGAAATATATAGTAAGGTATTTAGTTTCCTCTAAAGGATACCAAAAGTGACTCGTGGACCTACCATCTTATCTGAAACAAGAAGAAATATATAGTAAGGTAGTTAGTTTCCTCTAGAGGATACCAAAAGTGACTCGTGGACCTAACATCTTATCTGAAACAACAACCTTTGAAAGAACATGCAAGTGAACGGGAGGAAAGTTTTGCAACATGTGAAGCCTCAACAATTTTACTACAGTGAAGAAATATGCAAAAGCGATCTAACAACACAAAAAGGAATAATACTCTTTTAAAGTATGAAATAATCCAAGCACGAATCATGCTAATATCCTACCTTGGTGTGAAAGGGATGGAACAGTGTGTATAATCTAATTTTCAGCTTCCAATCCTTTGCAGAGTGACAAGCGCAACAATGATACACAACATCTGTGACATCATTGACACTTGACCCTCCACCAAGCTTATGACCTTATCACCGCCAAAATGTTCAATAGCTCCTTCTATGTGCATTTCCCATATCAATTGATAGCCTAACAAAGTGGTGAACAGCTACCTTAAACAAAAAACCATCTATAATGGTGAAACCCTCTACTAAATTGAATGAATCTTGAGTGAAACAAGTAAAGATTTTGCCGAAACCCCAAAAAGTAGGATGGTTGTACTCCTTACAAATCTTACCACTTGTGACCTCATGGTCTGCAAAGTGGTTGTTATCTTACTCAATGAAACAAGTTTATTCTCGATACCGAAACAACGTTTGAGAATAAATGTGCACTCATAAATAAATTCAATCCACTCAGCATATCAACGCCCTATTTTCTTCTGAGAATTAAGATAAGGTAAGGCCTTATAGTCAGACTACGAAATGAGTTCCTTAGGTAACAGATAGTGACACCAAGAGCGGAGACTCTACACTATGGCATAAAACCCGAGTCATAGTTTGAGCAATGTTGCCTAGCCTCATTCAACTTCTTGCCATGGCAAGTGATTAGATGACCCTCTTAGCTTAGCAGACAATCTATGCCTACGCCTGAAGCGTCACAAGCTACTGCTACACATTCAATGAACTATGTCTATCTCTCACCCAAAAAAAAAAAGTTGTGTAAGTCAGTTAAAAGTGATATTAAGAAATTTTTAAATAAGATTTTCATGACAGCAGAAGTAGGAGGCAGCATCTAATACCCTTATGCTCATTTTGCAACGGAACTAAATTGACTGTTTTTGAAGATGACAAAGAAACACGTACTTAAAGTCAAAGATGAGGGCAACATCAATCAGCCAAGTGTCCTATACTCCTAGGTTGCAATAAAGAACAAATTTAGATAAAGAAGCTGATAACATTAAAGCTTACACCAGCATAAAAATGTGAAACTATGCGGAATCACTCTTTTACAATGCGTTTAAGCGCTATAGTACCATCTTCACATTTCATTTTCTTAAGACTTCTTTCACCAACAATTTTCCTTCCATGTCCTGACAATTCATTCAATGTTACTTTATTTTTATATCCTCCAAATTCTTACAAGAAATTTTAATGATAGCATAAGTAGGAGCAGCATATAACACCCTGATATTGACTGTTTGAAATGTACATTCATAGACCTAAGTTCTAGAAGACATGACAAATAAACACTTGCACCACAAGCCCATTTCAGCATCATCGAGTTTATCTTGTCACCTTGTTAAAGTTAGCAACTTCATTTTAATAAATGTCCTAATAGCAACTTAATCACATTTTAATGGTTTAGTAGGGAACTCTGAAAGGATTTACTCCGCATCCCATACTGCTAAGAGATGGTGACTGAGAGTTTCAGCCTATATTCAATTTGGTGAGCAAGGTAGGTTGTCATTGTATAACACAGACACCTTGCTCAGGGAAACACTTTCACTCAGTCTATAATCTGGATTCACACCTTTAAGCAAGAAGGACAGATCACATGCACTTGATGTATAGGAATAAGTGTGTAAATAGAGATAAAATGTATTCGTAGAGTTTTTCCCAACCTGGCAACTTCCATAACTTAATGATCTCAAGAAATAAAACCATTTCAAATCTTACTATATTAATATTACACTGAGTTATCTATCCTCTCAGACAAGCTTCTCAGGATGATCTTCACCAATCAAAATTTTGAAGATTTTCTTCTTCGTCCTTCCTCTCCAAATTCTTACAATTTTTATCTTCTCTTTTGCAAAGCCAAGTTTGCCTTGGCATGTTCAAAACTCTTATCCTCTAATAGCCATCACCGTATTATGTTAAACAGTCAAATGTCTACCCTCAAATATTTTCCTTAGTTCAAGCGGCAATGAGGAGGAGGTAATCTCTATAATGATTCGGTTTACTAACTAACAAGCTAAGTGGATTATGCTGCTCTACTAAGTAGATAAACATGTATAGAATTAAAAGCTAAAATTTTACAGAGATTTATACCGATTTCTAAAAACATGGTTGGTGTATTGACAAGAGGTCCATGATGAGTTCCTTCCAGAGTAACCTGCATCAGGCATTAAAGAAAAGGCATTATTTGCACCAAATTTCGTAAATGATAAGGAAAAACCGTCATTCTATTTGATAAAGAAAAAATTGCAACACATGATATAAACGCATGATAAATATAAACCCGACAAGTTATGTTGCCAGCATGATAGTGAGAAGAAAAGAAACATGCCATGGAAAAATACAAGGGGAAAAATTATGTCGGGGAGAGGCAGGTTACTTCCCTCATGGAAGCCTTACAACCTATCATTCTCTCAAATACAAAGTAGTAATCTTGAGATACGAAGGGCTGATGAAAGAAAAGAGTAGGGAGTATGCTCAATGGATGTTATAACATTTTCAACATTGGGTATCACAAAATATGAAACTAGGTCGACTTGGTCAATTTGGTCATGCACTGGCCACATCCATCTGTGTCTCTCTACAGTTCAGATCTCAACCCCCTCCTCCCAAACCTCTCCCTTCCCCATCCCACCATCACCCACTCAGCCTGATGCATGACAAATCCAGATCTAAATCTAGCAGATAATTTGATGAAAGATTTCAGTTAGGATTTTATTTGTTTTAAAGGATTTGATTACTCTTTTAGTTGCGATCTTTAATAAGGATTGAATTTGTTGTTTAGTTAGGGCTGATTCTTTGATCTTATTTACTAGTTAAGATTAGATTTTGTTTTGTTTCTATAAAAAGTATTGTATTTATACATTTGAGAAGCGAAAAATGTCTGTGAGAACTCTACATGTGAATTGCAGCTAGTATTTGGTAATGAGTTGACCGCATATGGAGTGTACCGGTATGAAGCCCATCATTTCATTTGTAATATTTAAAACCACGATTTTATTATGTGTCATCCGGGAGCGCTTAACGATTAATCGTGTCATGCGCCGATTAATCAGATATGCGAAATTATGCATTTTTGAATTTTTAATATATATTTATTGTTTATCATAAGTTAAAATATATAATATTTCATGAAAAATAGAAAATACTTAGAAGGTTTTGCTAATTAGTTTCGCCGGAAATCTTCAAAGGGAATGCTAGAGAGCTTCGAGGTGATCGTCAGAGAGCTTGTAGGAGAGCGTCGAAGATTGTACAATCTTCTAGTGAATTTTCGCAAGCAGGGGGTCGAGTTATAAGCGTCGATAAAGGGTGGAGATAGTTGTTGAAACCATTAGGTTCGAACGAAGAGAGAATAGAGATAGTGGAACTTCGGGAAAACTTTAGCATTTGTTTTTTTTTTTGTCAGGTCAGGTTTGCAATAACTGGTTTAACCCAAAAAGGAATTAAAGGAAAAGTGCTCGCATAAAAATAGGTTATGCGGGTGCTTTTTGAAAATGCACCTGATCATACGGATGACCACATAATGGAGCACTTTTCCCTAATCGAAATAATTGGAACCCGCTTAGGCATAAGCGGCCTTTTACGCAGCCACTTAATCCGTACTTTAGAACATTGATCATTTGTATCTTTTTTTTCTAAATGAAGAGTGTAATTTCTATATTTGTTTTTTATTTATTTTATCCAAATGATCATTCTCAACAAATCACTATGCTTCTGATCTCCATCATTTGGTATCAGAGCTGAAGTCCATCGGTGCAGCTATCGACATCGACAATGCAACAATTCAAAGTATTAATGCTATGCAATTTTAAAATCGAGGGTGAGTTTCTTCAAGATGGGAAGATTTGATGCAGGACAGATCCAGAAATCCAACAGAAGATTTAATAATGATATTAGTTAGGAATTTTATTTTTAAGGGTTTGATTTTTCTTTTAGTTGAGGTCTTTAGTTGGAATTGATTTTGTTGTAAGTTAGGACTAAATTTAATATTTTGTTAGGATGTGTTGTTTGATCTTGTTTATTAGTTAGAATCAGATTGTGTTTTATTCCTATACGAGAAGTTGCATTTCTTCACTTGAGGAGAGAAAAAAATTTGTGAGAAACCCCACACGTGAATTGAAACTAGTATTAAGCATGTGAATTACCGGCAAGTGAAATGCCCAGGTGTGAAGCTCATCATTTGTATCTTTTCTTTAAATGAAGAGTGCAATTTTTATTTTTTTTATTCAAATAATCATTCTCAACAGACCACAATGCTTTCATTCCTCATCACAGCCCTACCCCTACAATAACAACAACAACAAAAAAACCAAGAAAAACATTCTTGGAACCATGTTCCTAATTTCCTCTAGGCTGAATTAACCTAGAAATTGGCAGATTTCACACTGGGTTTGCCAAATTTGGCCAATATGAGTCTATATGATGTATGAGTTCGTTGTTCCAAACATGCGCCGGAACAGCTAATAGTCTTGATATACTTGTTACGTTGATTTCTTGTGTCCTTCACAGGCTTCGGTCGTGAATACAGGGCAAGACGAGCTTGTTGCTACATAAATATATTCAATTGGGTGAGCTCGACTGATTACAGTCTGGAGAACGAAATTGATCAGCAATTTGAGTAGGGAAATAATAATGGTCTAATTATTACTTGGAGGAAATGAGAGTGGAGAAAAGGTGTTGCTTGTAGTAGTTTACCATATTTCCTTCAGCGTGAACATTGAGTTATTAATGATTCGTTGTTGTGATTTAGCTATTTCCTGGCGCAATCACACAAGTTATGGATATTAATCAAAGTTTAAGCCTTCTAATGTTATTACTTTTTTTATTGATAGAATGTGTCCCAAGATGATAATCAGGTCCAAACCAGATATTAGTTAAGAAGGAGAAAGGCTAACACTTGATTTGTATGTGAACGACAAGATCAAACTATTATACGAAACCCAATCATTAGTTGAATTATAATGTTCACATGGTTTGTTTTATTTGATTTTGGACCTTATGGATTCCTATGTAGATAAAGAATGTGCATGTCCGAAGGGCAAAATATTAAAGCTAAAATGACATGAAAGAATGCTAGAGTTTTGAGGGACTAACAGATTTTTGAGTGTAGTAAAAGCATTGACTCATTTAAATAGCAGCCAAGTTGAGATATACCTTATAAAGGCAAGAGAGATTTTCTTAATTCATATCAAGGAATGAGAAGAATGAAAGAAAGGGAAGTGAGTTAAATGGTAAAAGATACATATCGATCAAGACAAGGAGTTGGACGATAGATCAAGATAAATTATAGTAATCATGAGCAACACCAATAAGATTTCTATATTTAAAATGTATAAAGTACTAGAAGATGAGAATATCTATAGATAAGTATTACAAGAAGTAAATAGATGAGAGTTTCTCTATTGAGAAGGAATAAGATTTCAGAACTACTAGAGACGTAACAATCCCAGTTTAGCTCACTTGGTTCTACGTTTGGATGATGGTCATGATGATGATGATCCTACAGATGCAGATTAAAAAAACAAGGATACGTTGACCTTAGTATAATATAAGGCAATTAACAGGGTGTAAATTCATGATATTTTGTGTTTATTGTACTATTTTGTGGTTATACGCCTATCACTTATGTTGACATGTCACATATAGAAATATTATCGGTTCGGTTAAATTACGTATGTTGTGATGAATAGTTTGAAGTCACTTAGATGCTCTGAGTATGATATGTTGTTTTCACTAGGATGACTTAGTTTGTGAGTTGATCTTGATTTATTATTTTTCTCTTGTATATGTACAATGTTGTATTCATGGTAAGGGTGAAATGGATCGGATAGGGATCAAATGTCGCATTTTCCACACCTGCATTTGTTTATTAATCACGGTTATGGATACGAACATAGTTATAAGAAAAACTCATATTTAAATCCACCAAAATTTGATATGGATATAGATTAAATGTGAGGAAAACATTTAGAATATATATCCGATATGAGAAAATGATCAAGACTGGAGGCTATATAGATCATGTGACACAAGAATTATCTAAATGAAACAAGTTCTCACAAATAGGAGTCGAGAAATTTATTTGCACACACAAAAACCAGCAATAGACTCCTGGATCACCAAAATTGGTTTCGGAACCACTACTTGAAGGTCAATACATTTCAGCCATGTAATTAACATGATTATTCAAATACTTTTATATTTACCAATATTTGTATCCATATATGACTAAAACAAGATCCATTTCCATATCAATATGTTATTGGATATCGACAGTTGATATTTTTGTAATCGTTATCGGCGACTGTGGATATTCATATCTTATATATTTATTATTGATATACATCACCATGTAAACATTCATAATTTAGTACGAAGTTGTTAACATATATTATCTTCCTTCATTATTGCAATCGCCTTTTCGAGCAATATACTACATTGTAGCTTTGGCCCCCCTATTCAGCTTTAGAACTCTACTTATGTTGTAGATATATCCTCTTAAATGCCTCTTTAGTTAATCTTGACTTAGCACATCTCTTGCCAGCCCGACTAACTAGGTTGCTTGACATACATGTAAATCAATAAGACTATAACCATCAAGAAAATAAATAATTCTTCCTGTCCATTCTCTTGTTTCACAATATCACCAAATTCAACACGTTGCTAGTTGAGTCATGATAGAAGCCTAGGTTGCACGGATACGGGTACGGGTGTGGACACGGACATGGATACGAACACAGGACGCAACAAGTTTGTAAAGGCAGGATACGGGGACACCTAGAGACACACATGTATACATAAAATATTCACATTAGATCAAATATTGAATTAAAATACCCATGACATTGGTATGTTTCTTTTACTATCTATAACAATTAAGAATCCAGTTAAATCAAAACGACAAACAAAGAATTCAGATTTAATAACTAAAGTTTAGTTTTGGTAGCATTGGTAGCATAGGATACAATGGGTATTTTTCAAATCTTAAGTAATGGTTTTGGTTATCGGGTTAAAAAACCTATTGGTTTTGAGCACGATATACCAAAGAAACTAGCTTAGGGTTATAAGTAACTGGAAAATCGGGTTTTGATTTGAGCGACACGTGTCCATGGTGTCACTACTGTGAATCCATGTCCGACACGTGTCTGACACAGATACGGCACCCAAAACGAAGTGTCCGGGTAACCTAGATAGAAGCTCATTTTCATGATCCAGTCAACCATATCTACCTATTTCTTTGTCAAATTTGAAATGATTACTTGGTTGTTAGGGAAGTCTTCTCTCTTTTCCCCTCTCCAAATCGGAATCTTCCCAGTTGAGTCAGGATAGGAGTTGGCCAATGTGTCCTTGCCCGGGAGAGATCCGGCCTTTTTTAAGTTCAAAAAAGTTAATCTCTGGAGCTCCAAACTCAAAAATCTTACTAGTCAGGACTCAAGAGCATGATAGCAATTGGCTGATGTGGCCACACATTGGCCAAATACACTTATTTCTTTAGCAAGTTCACAAGGGATGTATTTGACCAAGACCAACATGTTGAGCTTATTGTAGGTTGTATTCTCTACGACGCTGGCAGATCATGAAATATGTTGGCCAAATTTGGCTAACATGGGTCTATCACTGATTTTGTACTAATTACACTTGAATTGGTTGGGTTGGGCCTCAGTGTGCGTGTTTCCTTTACTTCCACCCCAGCAGGAATCAATCAATCAAGCAAGTCGAGCTAAAATATTCTGGTTTTCAATTGTATTATGAATTTGTAGAGCTCAGTTACTTATGGCAAGTTAGGTTATAATAAAATTTCACCTGTTACTTGGAAGTAATGAGAGCAGACACTAAACAACAGGTTTTGTTTGCAGTTGTATGGTACTTTGTGGAGGATGTGGGGTTCAGAAGTTGTTGATTACCCCTTTTGCATGTGATTTTTCTAACAGATTCCGTTTGTTGTTGGCACAATCAATAAGCATTAACGACCATATCATAGGAAAAAAAAATCAACAGGCCATGGGGATTGATGATCAACAAGAGAAGAAAAGGGACAGAGGTAATCAAATCAAGATAGCCGACATGTTGATTGGAGAGCATTCCACTAGCTGGCATGTGACATCAAACACATTAGTGTTAGTTTTATCAAATTATTTGTGTGCACGTGGGCGTGTCAAGATGGGATATCAAGTTGTCCCTAACCCTACAATTTTGAAAATGTTTCATTAAAACATATCCAACAAGATGTGTGGCCTTTTGCTCTGGCATTCTTCTCACTAAAAGAAGAGCAAGTAATACTAATATGTAGTTTATACCTCTCCATTCTTTTCCAGTTGAATACATAACCAATCACCACTCCACATCTTGTGCATATCACAAGTCCAAAATAATCAAGTTTAGGTCTTCACCGTTCCCCCAAAACCTTTTAATTCCAATTACTACTCCCAAGGTATCCATGAAAACATCAAATTCAAGGAACCAAACAACATGCAAAGTGAAGATTTATCACCTCAAACTCGGGAACAAGCCCGTGATCCTCCGCAATCGTCTTCAACAACCGCAACCACGGCCCAATCCTAGGGTTCGGCAGTCCAGCCCAGCCAGGCTTCCCTCCTTGCGGCGGGACCTCATCATCCCTCAAATGCGGCACGCCTTAAACAAATCACCAGAATCCCAACATCAATCAAAATAATCCACCCAAAAAAAAAAAAAGAAAGAAAAAGGAAACTGACCAATAGGATGAACAGTTAGCGCAGGGCGATTAGAGACGGCGGTATGGCGACTCAAGAATATGACCTCGGAGACGGACTCGCCGGTGGCTTCCTCCCACCGGCGATCCATGTAGTCCTCGGCCACGATGCTGCTCTCGTGCTTCACGAGACGGACGTCGCCATTGGAGAAGCTCGCGATTCCTTCCTGAACAATAAATGGGGAGGAAAAAAAAAGGAGTGAGATTTTTTATTTTGTTTCCATTTTTTGGGGAGTTAGGGCAGGGGGGGAGTAACGGACGGGGAGGGTGGGCCCCGGAGACCAGCCGGGCATGGAGAGGAAGGCGGAGGCGGGGCCCACGGAGGCCGGGTCGGCGGCGGTGGCGACGACGAGGGTCACCATTGGCTGAAGAGCGCGGGTGAGAGATTTGGGAAACGATAGGAAACGGGTGCGTGCAAATATAACAAACGAGCGAAGGAGCATTCAAATGGGATGCTTGTTTGGGCGTTTCTATATGTATGTATAACGTTAGGGCTCCTATTTGTTTTTTTTCCTCTGCATTGAGCAGCAAGCCTTCAATTTTGACACGGAAAGCTTTTACCAAAACAATGGGGGAAAAGCTTTACCAAAACAATGGGCGCTCTTAGTTTGTTAACCTCATTAATGCAAGCAAAATCGAGAGGAACAGCTCAATGAATAAATGCCTTATTCAGAGATGTAGAGACAATGATGCATGGTAGAAAAAGTATAAAGCCATATTAGTAGTATATAAGATAGATATTGAATTCGAAAGAACAATAACAATTATCAATTTGGAGAGGAAAGTCTCTGTTATATTGATCTTTGTATAAAATATAATATATAGACTATACATGGGCTCAAGCGGGTCAATAGTGGGCCTATACACCTATACACATATATACTATCGTAACACCCCCTTCAAACTTAAGGTGGATTAAACACCGAAAGTTTGGACAAGAAATACTGCAGCTGAGTAGTAGTTTGTGCCTTAGTGAACATGTCTCCGAGCTAATCTTTGGAAGATATGTAAGGAAGAGAGATACTGTGAGTACTATAATCCTGCCGGACAATATGGCAGTCCACTTCAATGTGTTTAGTGCGATCATGAAACACCGGATTGCAAGCAATTTGAATAGCACCTGTATTGTCACAATAAAGAGGAACCAGAGAAGGAATAGAAACACCGAGATCTAGAAGAAGATGGTGGAGCCAACGAATCTCAAGAGTAGTATCGGCCATGGCACGATATTCTGCCTCAGTGCTAGATCGTGAAACAGTGTGTTGGCGTTTGCTATGCCAAGAAATAAGAGATGAACCAAGAAAGATACAATAGCAAATAGTTGATCGTCTAGTATCAGGGTGGGTCATCAGCCCAACCAGCATCAGTGTATGCTCGTAGCATTAAATAAGAATCAGAGGAAAATAATAAAGATCGAGTGATAGTACCCTGAAGGTAGCGAAGAAGTCAGATCATTGCAGCATAATGAACGGTCGTCGGTGTGGCCATAAACTGACTACGAGTGTGTACAACAAAAGATATATCCGGACGAGTAGCAGACAAATATATCAAGGCACCCACAAGTTCACGATATCGAGTGGGGTTTGGTAAAATATCACCATCAGACTGACGAAGCTTTAAATGAAGCTCCATGGGGGTAGTAACAGGAGTAGATATAGCAAGCGACGCATCTGCAAGAGTAGCGTGCTCAAACATATCTAAAATATACTTCTATTGAGACAGAAGACAGCCGCGTGAGAGTACGCAACCTCAATCCCAAGGAAGTAGCGTAAATGCCCAAGATCCTTCATCTCAAACTGACTTTGAAGATGTCGCTTGAGATTCTGGATAGTAGAAAATATCATCCCCAGTAATAATCATATCATAAACATACAAGAGAAGAATGGCCTGACCCTGAGATGAAGTATGGTGAAACATCGCATAGTCCGCTGAGCTCTTTGTAAATCCAATAGAGAGAATAGATTGCCGAAAGCGCTCGAACCAAGCTCGAGGGGCCTGTTTGAGGCCGTAGAGAGCATGTCGAAGACGACACACATGAGAGGGAGGAGCATCAACCCCGGTGGTGGTTGCATGTAAACGATCTCAATAAGTTCACCATTGAGAAATGCATTCTTCACATCCATTTGATGTAAATCCCAGTGTCGAGTAGCCGCAACAGCAATAAGTGTCCGAATAGATGTGATTTTGGCCACTGGGGCAAAAGTCTCCTCATAATCAATACCATACTCTTGTGAGAATCCACGGGCAGCAAGACGTGCTTTGTGACGCTCAACAGAATCGTCTAATTTTGTTTTGATTTTGAATATCTACTTGCAACTGATTGGTCTGATATCATGAGGCAGGGGAACAAGATCCCAAGTATGGGTACGCTGAAGGGCTTGTAGTTCTTCCTGTATAGCTTGTTGCCATTCCGGATATTTATCTGCCTCAGAATAAGACTGTGGTTCCTGTAAAGAATGTATAGCAGCAAGAAAGAATACAAATTGAGGTGAATAAATATTGGTTAAACAAGAGTATCTTAGAGGTGGGTGACGGTTTTGAGGAGGATTGCGTCGTGGTGCGGGTGAGAGTGTTGGCAGTACAACAATCGGCGAATCGAAAGCAGGAGTATTCATGTCCGTAGTATCAGTTAAATTCACTTCATGAAGAGGTGAAGGTGACTAGGGAAATGAGGATAGAACAGGACTGTACGATGGTATTGGCAATGTCGATGTGGATGTGGATGAGTTGAGGAAAGATAAATCCAACTCATTGTTTGATGAGTAGTAGTACAAGTTCTAAAAAAAATAATGTGACAGGAGATTCAAATTCTTGTACTATTGGGATCATAACATCTATACCCTTTGTGACATGTGCTATATCCTAACAAGATGCATCGAGCAGAGCGAGGTGACAACTTATCCCGTCATTTTGAGGAAGAAGGATAAAACAAACACAGCTAAAAACTCGAATCTTGGAATAGTTAAACTGAGTTTTGTGTAGTCGAAAGTATGGACATGTGTCTGTGAATAAGGATGACGGGGTAATATTGATCAACAAGACAGCGGTTAAAAGGGCTTCAGCCCTAAATGATCAAGGAACATGTGCAGTGAGCATGAGAGCACGTGTTGTTTCAAGAATGTGATGATGTTTGCGTTCAGCAACACCATTTTGTTCTGGCGTGTAAGGACAAGACTGCTGGGCAATAGTTCCATGTTGTTGATGCTATGGATCACACAGTCAATTAATTATGAATTGGAGATAATTAGGGTCCGCTAACTCCTCCACATATTTGGCTCTGATGCTCCCTGATTCTGGCTGCACACACAAAAGCTCGTAAGAGGATAGGGTTGGGTTCCCCGATGGTTCCTCTGATGATCAAGTCAGTTGATAATCTTGAGTGGGGCAAACTATAAAAAATTAAACTTAGAGTTCTAAGGCATAGGTTTTTTCATGCATACCTGTGTTGTTAACAGTCTTCTTATTTATAGAAGTAACAAGGGGTAGTTTGGTAATCTCGGCCGAGTGATAGCTGGCGGTTGAGTCAGCTCTTACTTTACAGGTGTCGGTCGTCAAGTGGAAGAGGTCACGTCGATATTTAATGCGAAGTGACAGGAGGCACGTGGTCCGACGTGTCTTAAAGATCTTCGAGCACTGAGAATTGATGGCTCTGATCTCGCATTCAATGCGACGGCTACTTATTGCCAACAGGGGGCTCGAGTCACATCATCTTCTTTCTGTCATAGGTGGCATGTCGAGAAGTCCTGCCTTTTGAGTCCAATTCGCAAGATGTCGATCAACCAGCCATGTGGGTCGCTCATGGAGTTGGCATGGCGAAGAGGTCGACTCGTACCGCCCTTCGAGTCGGCTTCACAAGGTGTCAGCAAAGGAGATGGTCGAGTGGGCCGCTTGTTGAGTCGTCCTAGCGAGAAGGTCGATATAACGATATGTACCGCCTTCCGAGCCGGCTTCGCAAGATGTAGGCCTCTCGAGTCATCCGAGCTGGCGGTTCGGGTCCTCTCGAAGTGTATTGACTAGATTATATTTCTAATGTGGGATACTTGTCTATTACTAAACAAAGATTACTATTTGGGTAATTGAAGAGCTATAACAGATGGCCCCTTTCGCTTGGAGTCGGCTTAGGCCAGGTCTGAGTGAAACTGAGGCTGTAGCTGTTTGGCGTAGGGCGCATTAATGAAGGGAATGTGTGCAGTCCTCCTGACGTGACGTGGCTGATGTCAGTACCTACTTTTGGCTGTTGGCACATCGCATTTCGTGATGCCCGTTCAGATATCTAGGTAAATCGGACCCGTTCGTACATGGTTGAGTCGACCGTCCTGATTTCACCACGTGTCACCCTCGGAGCCTATATATATCGCTTCGGGGCCAAAGGGGGATTTTCTACACGAATTTTAGCCCTAACTCTTTTGCTTCCAAATCTCTTTCTCATACCCTTGCACCGATCTACAGCGACACTTATGGCTGCTCAGGCTTCCACCACCGGCCGTAATGAGGCGAGGATTGGCTTCCTGAGGCTGATTCGCTCGAAGGTCGGGACTCAAGAGCCTGGGAGGTACTACGAGCTCTATGATCTCCCCAAATCCCTCACCATAGCTATACCAAATAGTGACGAGGCTGTGTACCATCACGACCAAAGTAGGTTGCCCCTGTACATAAACCACCTGGAGTATGGACTCCAGTTGTCGCTCCACCCGTTCATCAAAGAAGTGTGCGGCACTTTGGGGTTATCCCACTCATAGTTCACCCCCAACGCCATTGCCATCCCGGTGGGATTCCTGGTGGTTTGTCACCGGGTTAGTGTCGAGCCAAGCTTGTGCTTGTTTGGCAACCTCGTCAGCATCAAGATGATGAGAAAGGACGCCCACTACTTCTTCCACTATCTTGGTGGATACAAGTTGGTGTCGAACGCTCCAGAGTCAAATAGGGACTGGAAGGAGTGGTATGTATGGATCATTGGTGCCGACCTGATCTTGGCCTGCCCCACCTGGCCAGAGATCAAGAAGGAGGCATTGAAGCCTTGTATTCTTTCGACCGAGGAAGGTCGATAGCTGGAGAAGATCCGTTCCTATGTCGGGTCATGAGAGATGAGCAATCTCTTCGACCCGGCTTCTCTTCGAGCGGCCAGAATCTCTGAGTTCCTTCCGTCTGAGACCGACAAGGCACGGGCGGCTCTCTTAGCCATCTCTTTGAAGAAAAACCCCCTGAAGAATCTGAATGGGGAGGACTCGACCTCGGCGGAGCCGGTCTTGACTACTAGGCCCTAGAAACGGCTGAGGGGGTCATTAGCTCCTGGCGAGCTGGATAGCTTGCGGTCGAGAACGGCAGAGATCGTGGCTACACTGGCCGGGCCAAGTGCCGCGGTCCAGAAGGAGAACTTGGAAAAGAAGAGGAGGAGGCTGGTCAGGGTATAGGCCCTTAGTGGAATAGCCGAGCCGTCTCGAGTCGACCCCGCCGAGGGCCAGCAACCAGTCGACTCTCTCTCGCAACAAACCAAAGCTATCATCCTTGATGAAGCCTCCCCCCAGGCAGGCGGGGGGAGATCAAGTGACTGAGTCTGCCACCTCAATCGCCCAACCTAAGGAGTCGCCTGTTCAGGCTCCGCTACCCGAGTCAGCCCATAGGTCGGGTAAGGAACTGGTTGGGGTGACTAGTGCTGCTGGAGAGGGGAGGCCCCCCTCCAACCCGCTGAACTCGAAGGGGGTGACGCCACGTCGGCGCTGGAGGGCAGTTTCTGCTGGCCCTACTCTCACCACGTCTTTGAGGTCGAGCCCCGAAGGTGAGAGGAGTTCAGGGCGAAAATGATTGGGGAGACGGGAGATAGCCGTTCTCATAGGGAGGCACTCCCGGAGGGCGAGAGGTTCATCGCTCGGGTGCCTCTCGATAAGGAGAGCTCAATCTTAGGGTCGAGTCTTGCTCAGGTTCGGGCCGTAGAGCAATTTTCCCTTCCTAAAGACGAGGAGCTGTTGAGAGTTATGCCGACCGTCAACTTGCATTTGGCCCTCAAGAGTTATTGTCTGCATGGGGCCCTGATCGAGCAAGAGCTATTTTCTTGGCTCTCTTTCGCGCATCAGCTTCCCTTCGATTTTAAAAAGAAAATAGCCAAGGAGAAGAAGGCTAGGGAGGCGGCGGTGAGAAGGGTCGCGGCACTTGAGGTCGAGCTGAGTCATAATGACAGCACGTGGCGATGGGAGCTGGCAATCAGGGACGACCAGATTAAGGGACTCAAGTTGCATCGCTCTAAGCAGTCTGCCGTCATCACCGAGCTCAAGGACAAGGTTGGCAACCTCGAGAAAGAAATTGCCGAGCAGGATGCCCAAATCAAATACTTAGATGAGGAGGTCGACATGGAGAAGTGCTATAGGCTCGAGGCCCAGAAGCAAGCTCGGTCGAAACGATGGGTGGCTGATCACGTGAAGCTCGACCTCAAGGAGGAGCTGGCAGCCCATGAAGCAACGCAGGCCACTGTCCAAGCTCTGGAGGCTCGTATTGTTTCTTTGGATTCGGAGGCTCACAAGGCGAAGGTGATAGAAGAATGTCGCCATAGCCCCTTGGGCAAAGTCTAAGTGGCATTGGCTTGTAAGGCCGGCTTTGATTATCTCGTCTCCCTGCTCCCTCTCGGATCTCGACCTCTTATCGATAGCGACTATCCCCATTGAGTCTCTATTTGTCTCGACTTCTTGAAGGAGATTGAGACGGCATGAGGGGGAGTGGCGTTGGAGGTGGATGAGGGAGAGGATGGTGAGACTTGGCACGACCAAGAAGAAGTCCCTCATGTCGTGCCCGTCATGACTCAGCAAGCCCTAGTTCCCAGCACCAATACCAATCTGCCCAGCCCCACTCCTAATCCGGACCAAGGGGTCTAAAACTTGTATCATTTCTTTTTTTTTTGTGATGTAAACCTTTTGGAGAATGAATGAAAACGGACTTGTTTGTCTCTTTCCATTGTTATGAAATTTTTATCTTTCTGACTAAGTTATTTGATTATGGCTTGAATTCTTGTAGAAGATTGCTTAATTGAAATGAGCGGACTATGTTTGAAATGAGTTGGACATGTATGGGGTGAGTCGAGTGACTCGTCCTTACATTTCTCTTGTCAGCACTTGTATTTAGGTACGAGCAACAACATCCTCCCATGAGTTGAGGCCGGTCGAGTCGTTGAGATGCCCTGATTTTATTCATGAAAATGATACCAAGGTCTTTCTGAATTGGCTTGGCATGCCCTGATTTTATCCCGAAAAGGTACCAAGGTCTTTCTAAATCAAAAACAACCGAAAGGTTTTGATGCGCCTTGGTCTTGCCCCAATTGGGTGCCAAGGTCTTTTGTTGATGAAGTGCCTTGGTCTTATCCCGAGAGGGTGCTAAGATCTTTTGAGCCAAAATCAATCGAGAGGTTGGAGCGCCTTGGTTTTATCCCGAGAGGGTACCAAGGTCTTTGGTGTTGACGTCTATCGAGAGATTATAGTGGCTTGGTTTTACTCATGAAAATGACGCCAAGGGCTTTGCGGTTGACGTTGGCTATTGAGTGATGTGCCTTGGTTTTACCCTCCTAGAGGCACCAAGGTCTTGGGTACGTGCCTTGGACTTAGGAGGGTGCCAAGGTCTTTTTCTGAGTCGTCTGAATAACGTTTAGACAAAAGAATAACACATAGTTATTAGTCGAAAGATTTTATAGTAAAAATAAAATTTGTACGCCATGTTATTGGCAAGTTCGACACTCAACCGAGGTTCGCCATTGCGCCGAGGCTCGACATTCAACCGAGGTTCGCCATTGCAGCCAGGCTCGACATTCAACCTCAAGATTCAACCGAGGTTCGCCATTGCAGCCGAGGCTCGACATTCAACCTCAAGATTCAACCGAGGTTCGCCATTGCAACAGGCTCGACATTCAACCTCAAGATTCAACCGAGGTTCGCCACGCCAGCGAACCTCGACATTCAACCGAGGTTCGCCTACGCCAGCGAACCTCGACATTCAACCTCAAGATTCAACCGAGGTTCGCCATTGCGCCGAGGCTCGACATTCAACCGAGGTTCGCCATTGCGCCGAGGCTCGACATTCAACCTCAAGATTCAACCGAGGTTCGCCATTGCAACAGGCTCGACATTCAACCGAGGTTCGCCATTGCAACAGGCTCGACATTCAACCTCAAGATTCAACCGAGGTTCGCCATTGCAGCCAGGCTCGACATTCAACCGAGGTTCGCCATTGCAGCCAGGCTCGACATTCAACCTCAAGATTCAACCGAGGTTCGCCATTGCGCCGAGGCTCGACATTCAACCGAGGTTCGCCATTGCAGCCGAGGCTCGACATTCAACCGAGGTTCGCCACGCCAGCGAACCTCGACATTCAACCGAGGTTCGCCATTGCAACAGGCTCGACATTCAACCGAGGTTCGCCATTGCAACAGGCTCGACATTCAACCGAGGTTCGCCATTGCAGCCGAGGCTCGACATTCAACCGAGGTTCGCCATTGCAGCCAGGCTCGACATTCAACCGAGGTTCGCCATTGCAACAGGCTCGACATTCAACCTCAAGATTCAACCGAGGTTCGCCATTGCAACAGGCTCGACATTCAACCGAGGTTCGCCATTGCGCCGAGGCTCGACATTCAACCTCAAGATTCAACCGAGGTTCGCCATTGCAACAGGCTCGACATTCAACCTCAAGATTCAACCGAGGTTCGCCATTGCAACAGGCTCGACATTCAACCGAGGTTCGCCATTGCAGCCAGGCTCGACATTCAACCGAGGTTCGCCATTGCAACAGGCTCGACATTCAACCTCAAGATTCAACCGAGGTTCGCCATTGCAACAGGCTCGACATTCAACCTCAAGATTCAACCGAGGTTCGCCACGCCAGCGAACCTCGACATTCAACCTCAAGATTCAACCGAGGTTCGCCATTGCAGCCGAGGCTCGACATTCAACCTCAAGATTCAACCGAGGTTCGCCATTGCAGCCAGGCTCGACATTCAACCGAGGTTCGCCATTGCAGCCAGGCTCGACATTCAACCTCAAGATTCAACCGAGGTTCGCCATTGCAGCCAGGCTCGACATTCAACCGAGGTTCGCCATTGCGCCGAGGCTCGACATTCAACCGAGGTTCGCCATTGCGCCGAGGCTCGACATTCAACCTCAAGATTCAACCGAGGTTCGCCATTGCAACAGGCTCGACATTCAACCGAGGTTCGCCATTGCAACAGGCTCGACATTCAACCGAGGTTCGCCATTGCAACAGGCTCGACATTCAACCGAGGTTCGCCACGCCAGCGAACCTCGACATTCAACCTCAAGATTCAACCGAGGTTCGCCATTGCAACAGGCTCGACATTCAACCGAGGTTCGCCATTGCAACAGGCTCGACATTCAACCTCAAGATTCAACCGAGGTTCGCCATTGCAACAGGCTCGACATTCAACCTCAAGATTCAACCGAGGTTCGCCATTGCAACAGGCTCGACATTCAACCTCAAGATTCAACCGAGGTTCGCCATTGCAACAGGCTCGACATTCAACCGAGGTTCGCCATTGCAGCCAGGCTCGACATTCAACCGAGGTTCGCCATTGCAACAGGCTCGACATTCAACCTCAAGATTCAACCGAGGTTCGCCATTGCAGCCGAGGCTCGACATTCAACCGAGGTTCGCCATTGCAGCCAGGCTCGACATTCAACCTCAAGATTCAACCGAGGTTCGCCATTGCAACAGGCTCGACATTCAACCGAGGTTCGCCATTGCAACAGGCTCGACATTCAACCTCAAGATTCAACCGAGGTTCGCCATTGCAGCCAGGCTCGACATTCAACCGAGGTTCGCCATTGCAACAGGCTCGACATTCAACCTCAAGATTCAACCGAGGTTCGCCACGCCAGCGAACCTCGACATTCAACCGAGGTTCGCCATTGCAGCCGAGGCTCGACATTCAACCGAGGTTCGCCATTGCAACAGGCTCGACATTCAACCTCAAGATTCAACCGAGGTTCGCCATTGCAACAGGCTCGACATTCAACCGAGGTTCGCCATTGCAACAGGCTCGACATTCAACCTCAAGATTCAACCGAGGTTCGCCATTGCAACAGGCTCGACATTCAACCTCAAGATTCAACCGAGGTTCGCCACGCCAGCGAACCTCGACATTCAACCTCAAGATTCAACCGAGGTTCGCCACGCCAGCGAACCTCGACATTCAACCTCAAGATTCAACCGAGGTTCGCCACGCCAGCGAACCTCGACATTCAACCGAGGTTCGCCATTGCAGCCGAGGCTCGACATTCAACCGAGGTTCGCCATTGCAACAGGCTCGACATTCAACCTCAAGATTCAACCGAGGTTCGCCATTGCAACAGGCTCGACATTCAACCGAGGTTCGCCATTGCAACAGGCTCGACATTCAACCTCAAGATTCAACCGAGGTTCGCCATTGCAACAGGCTCGACATTCAACCTCAAGATTCAACCGAGGTTCGCCACGCCAGCGAACCTCGACATTCAACCTCAAGATTCAACCGAGGTTCGCCACGCCAGCGAACCTCGACATTCAACCTCAAGATTCAACCGAGGTTCGCCACGCCAGCGAACCTCGACATTCAACCGAGGTTCGCCATTGCAGCCGAGGCTCGACATTCAACCGAGGTTCGCCATTGCAACAGGCTCGACATTCAACCGAGGTTCGCCATTGCAGCCAGGCTCGACATTCAACCTCAAGATTCAACCGAGGTTCGCCATTGCAGCCGAGGCTCGACATTCAACCGAGGTTCGCCATTGCAGCCAGGCTCGACATTCAACCGAGGTTCGCCATTGCAGCCAGGCTCGACATTCAACCTCAAGATTCAACCGAGGTTCGCCATTGCAGCCAGGCTCGACATTCAACCGAGGTTCGCCACGCCAGCGAACCTCGACATTCAACCGAGGTTCGCCATTGCAACAGGCTCGACATTCAACCGAGGTTCGCCAAGCAAATGGGTTCTTCACTCAACCGAGGTTCGCCACGCCAGCGAACCTCGACATTCAACCTCAAGATTCAACCGAGGTTCGCCAAGCAAATGGGTTCTTCACTCAACCGAGGTTCGCCATTGCAGCCGAGGCTCGACATTCAACCGAGGTTCGCCTACGCCAGCGAACCTCGACATTCAACCGAGGTTCGCCATTGCAGCCGAGGCTCGACATTCAACCTCAAGATTCAACCGAGGTTCGCCTACGCCAGCGAACCTCGACATTCAACCGAGGTTCGCCACGCCAGCGAACCTCGACATTCAACCGAGGTTCGCCATTGCAGCCGAGGCTCGACATTCAACCGAGGTTCGCCACGCCAGCGAACCTCGACATTCAACCGAGGTTCGCCATTGCAACAGGCTCGACATTCAACCGAGGTTCGCCATTGCAGCCGAGGCTCGACATTCAACCGAGGTTCGCCACGCCAGCGAACCCCGACGCCAACCGAGGTTCGCCATTGCAGCCAGGCTCGACATTCAACCGAGGTTCGCCATTGCAGCCAGGCTCGACATTCAACCTCAAGATTCAACCGAGGTTCGCCATTGCAACAGGCTCGACATTCAACCGAGGTTCGCCATTGCAGCCGAGGCTCGACATTCAACCTCAAGATTCAACCGAGGTTCGCCACGCCAGCGAACCTCGACATTCAACCTCAAGATTCAACCGAGGTTCGCCATTGCGCCGAGGCTCGACATTCAACCGAGGTTCGCCACGCCAGCGAACCTCGACATTCAACCTCAAGATTCAACCGAGGTTCGCCATTGCGCCGAGGCTCGACATTCAACCGAGGTTCGCCACGCCAGCGAACCTCGACATTCAACCGAGGTTCGCCATTGCAGCCAGGCTCGACATTCAACCGAGGTTCGCCACGCCAGCGAACCTCGACATTCAACCGAGGTTCGCCACGCCAGCGAACCTCGACATTCAACCTCAAGATTCAACCGAGGTTCGCCATTGCAACAGGCTCGACATTCAACCTCAAGATTCAACCGAGGTTCGCCATTGCAACAGGCTCGACATTCAACCTCAAGATTCAACCGAGGTTCGCCATTGCAACAGGCTCGACATTCAACCGAGGTTCGCCATTGCAGCCGAGGCTCGACATTCAACCGAGGTTCGCCATTGCAACAGGCTCGACATTCAACCTCAAGATTCAACCGAGGTTCAAACCTTGGTTATCGAATTCGATCAGGTAAGTACGAGGAGTTCCTCTCCTCCGGGCATCTAGCCCGCTGAAGACACGCAAGTGTCGCCGAAGTCTCGTGATGAGACGCCACCGTGGCTTCGCTGAATCCTCTCGAGTAAACTCGACGAAAGCCTCGCCTCTCAAGGACAAGGCTCCAAAGCTAGCCGCCAGGTTAAGAAGTGGGTTGTTAAGCAACCCAAGTCAACTTCGATGTTGTTAGCCGTTTTGGCTTCGGCGAGCCTCGCTCGCCTATGGGAAGAACGAACCTTCTAACGGTTCACTCTCAAGACGCGCTGCATAACGCCGCCGACAGAACCAAGCTCGCCGACGCAGCTCGAAGCTCGTCTCGCTGGACGGATTCCACTATCGCCCAAAGAAAATCAACGAACCTCGCTATCATCAAAGGGTTCGCTCAGACAAGACGAATGTCGCCACCGCTAACCTCGCCTACATGACTAACGCCGCCTACCGCTAACCTCGCCTACATGACGAACGCCGCCTACCGCTAACCTCGCCTACATGACGAACGCCGCCTACCGCTAACCTCGCCTACATGACGAACGCCGCCTACCGCTAACCTCGCCTACATGACTAACGCCGCCTACCGCTAACCTCGCCTACATGACGAACGCCGCCTACCGCTAACCTCGCCTACATGACGAACGCCGCCTACCGCTAACCTCGCCAACAATGTGAGGTCCCTTGAAAAGAGGTGAGCTCGCCCAAGTGGCTAACCTCGCCAACAATGTGAGGTCCCTTGAAAAGAGGTGAGCCTCGCTCGCTGGCTAATTTCGCCAACAACATGACTAACATCGCCTGCTGACTAACCTCGCCATAACAAGCGCCAAAATGATGAACCTCGCCATAACAAGCGCCAAAATGATGAACCTCGCCATCATGACAAATAACCTCGCCATAACAAGCGCCAAAATGATGAACCTCGCCATCATGACAAATAACCTCGCCATAACAAGCGCCAAAATGATGAACCTCGCCATCATGACAAATAACCTCGCCATAACAAGCGCCAAAATGATGAACCTCGCCATCATGACAAATAACCTCGCCATAACAAGCGCCAAAATGATGAACCTCGCCATAACAAGCGCCAAAATGATGAACCTCGCCATCATGACAAATAACCTCGCCATAACAAGCGCCAAAATGATGAACCTCGCCATAAGCTTCGCCAGAGCCAAAGGAAACGGCAGCCTCGCCTCTCAAGGACAAGGCTCCAAAGCTAGCCGCCAGGTTAAGAAGTGGGTTGTTAAGCAACCCAAGTCAACTTCGATGTTGTTAGCCGTTTTGGCTTCGGCGAGCCTCGCTCGCCTATGGGAAGAACGAACCTTCTAACGGTTCACTCTCAAGACGCGCTGCATAACGCCGCCGACAGAACCAAGCTCGCCGACGCAGCTCGAAGCTCGTCTCGCTGGACGGATTCCACTATCGCCCAAAGAAAATCAACGAACCTCGCTATCATCAAAGGGTTCGCTCAGACAAGACGAACGCCGCCTACCGCTAACCTCGCCTACATGACGAACGCCGCCTACCGCTAACCTCGCCTACATGACGAACGCCGCCTACCGCTAACCTCGCCTACATGACGAACGCCGCCTACCGCTAACCTCGCCTACATGACTAACGCCGCCTACCGCTAACCTCGCCTACATGACTAACGCCGCCTCGCCGCGAAGCCTCGCCCAAGTGGCTAACCTCGCCAACAATGTGAGGTCCCTTGAAAAGAGGTGAGCCTCGCTCGCTGGCTAATTTCGCCAACAACATGACTAACATCGCCTGCTGACTAACCTCGCCATAACAAGCGCCAAAATGATGAACCTCGCCATCATGAACCTCGACATGGGGTGTCATCAAGGCAAGTGGATGAACCTCGCCATAACAAGCGCCAAAATGATGAACCTCGCCATCATGACAAATAACCTCGCCATAACAAGCGCCAAAATGATGAACCTCGCCATAACAAGCGCCAAAATGACGAACCTCGTCATCATGACAGCGAACCTCGCCATAAGCTTCGCCGCCAGAGCCAAAGGAAACGGCAGCCTCGCCAGGGTCGCCAAACTCGACTCGGAGGGCCACTCTCATACGAGGCTCGTTTTTTAGAATCAACTGGGGGAACACCCACTCGATCTCCGCGGATTACCTCACTCGCAAGCTGATGTTAGTCATATGCAATCTCATTGCTGCTGTGAGAAGCTTATCTCTGCGATGCGCGCCCAATGTTCATCGACACTCCAACCTTCGGTTTTTGAGCGATTATCGGACCCGTCAACTAGACGAAGGCGGTTTCGCCATGAGAAACAAGCAGCCCGCGGTGGTCATTCCCCCGGAGTGACTATTAACATGGTTGGGAGAAGCGGGAGCAAGACCCCAACAGCAGCCCCGAAGTCGCCCGACTCAATATTCCCTGTGGTTACGAGGCGATTAATCAATAGCCAAGGCGCTTATCGAGGAACCCGCCTTCGCACGGAGTGACAATCCCGTTTGACTATAGCCAATTGGCTGGGGGTACCTCTGAAGAATTTGAGAACTCTGGCATCGCTACGTCTCAACCTTCGAATACTGATTTTAGTGATCAGGCAAGTGTCCTCATGGCCGAACGAGAAGAAGAGATGACACGAAGAATTGAAGAGCAACAAGCTACTATTCTTGCGCAACAAGAATCTATCAGACGCTTAGAAATGATGATGGAAAAACTTGTGGGCAAGAAGAAGATGGACGAAGGAGGATCCAAATCGAAGCAAGAAGGCTACGACGGGATCATGATGTTCACTCAATGTCATCGAAGCGAATCAATCCGCTGCACGAAAGAGCAGGATCATATGTTGCGGGATTTCCAAAGGCAGCTGGATGCCCTTAAACTCCAAGGGCAATCTAAGGAGCTGGGGGTGGCGAGGCCATATCCTATAGAATGGGATGATGTCCCATATCCTCCAAAATTCAAGCCACTTAACCTAGCGCACTGACGGAAAAGTTCTCCGTCGCAACACATCTACTATTTCCAAGCGCAAACCGGCATATAATGTAACGATCCTATTATGACCCGACTATTCATCAAGACTTTAAGGGAGTCGCCGAGTGGTTTCGAAGGTTAGAGCCTGGTTCTATCAGCTCTTGGAAAGATGTGCAGAGGCTTTTTATGGCCCGATTTTTCGATGATGACACTGAGGTGTCTATGGCCACTTTGCTGGCCGAAAAGCAAAAGAAGACGGAGTCCGCCAAGACTTTCGCTGCTTATTCGAACTGCCTTTGCATTCCTGACCAGCCTCGAAGCTTACATTCATCGGATGTGCAGAGCCAACCTCTCGCTCAACATACTTTCGAAGATGGGTGCAGTTGAAGCACACTCTTGGAGAGACTTGGTGAGGCAAGGGGAGCAAGTTGAGAACATGCTTCAGAGGATCGAAGCCGAGGAACCCCAGGATTCTCGTCATAAAAAGGGGGGTAATCAGAACAATTTTATTCCTCAAAAGCAATCGAAGGGGAAGGAGACTTTGGCCGTGGAGACCCAACCTACTTCGAGACCCTTCAAGCAGAAATCGAATGTTTTTGACAGCCGTCCTCAGAGGAAGTATGACTTTAAGGATGACCAGGTCATACCAATCCTTAAAACTTTACTCAAAATGAACAAGATCACGCTCCGAAATGAGGAAGCCTGAGGAAGCTTCAAGGACTGATGATCCAAAATATCGCATGTACCATCGAATGGTACACCACCGACGTGGTCATGCTACGCTTTGAAGGACAAGATCCAAGTCTTGTTAGAGGTGTGTTATGACTCGCGAGAGGATCGAAGAAGGTGTCCGCAAACATGGTCGCCTCCAATTTGGTGATTTTTCGAATTCCAAGTGCAAGATGGAGTAAAGCCGATCCCTCAAGCGAAGCCGAGTTGTGAACTTTGACCTCCAAAGAACGGAGGAACAAGGTATGGTCCCTTACACCACGCCGAAAAGGAGCAATCGTCCCGCCACGCCGACTGCATCAAGCATACCCGTGGTGGAAAGGAGTTCTTAAGGGAGTATCCCGAGGCAACACCGACATAGCAAAGAAGGCGCTTGGTGAGCCCAAAACAAGGGAGGTCCGTACAACAAAGCGCCAGAAGGACACACCGAAACTTTGAAGGCCCTTTCCAGCTCGATGTTTTAGCCCAACTCTCCAACATCCCTACGAGGATCACTTTGTTTGAACTCTTACGGCTTTCTCAATCTACCGTAGAAGCTCATGAGAAGCATTGGCGGACAACGGCCTTTCGCCATTTCCCGTAAAGCTCAATGTAAGTTTGCTTCAATGTCACTGTGTCTTCGAGGGGCCAATACCTTGCATTACCTTTTCCTGAGGACATGCAAGTGAAGAACCCAAGCATGATAGGCCATTATACTTTACCGTTACATTGGCTCGTCCGATCAACCGAGCTCAAGTTGATCCAGATCTCGCATTGAGTATCATCCCATTGAGAATTATACAACATCTCGATACCACAGATCGCTTAGCGACAACCGACTACCATCTACGGTTTCAATGCCACCACCTCGCCCCTTGGGCAAAATCAAACTCGATGCCGATAGGAGACTTGAAGACGACGCCACCGCTACGCCATTGATGCCGATACATCCTATAATTTGCTATTGGGTCGACTCGATCCATGAAAACTTGATCGCCCCGCCTACATTGCATCAATGCATGAAGTATGTAGATGAAGAGGGATGGTTAAAACATTGGTCGCGAAAGGCAACCATTCAAAGGTGTGGAGAATTATTTTACCGATTCGCCCACTACCTTGAGGAAGGCCAAACCGATGAACCACAGATCGAGGACTATGACAATGAAATGAGGTCGACATAGAGTCCCAACAAGGAGTTGTGTTCAATGATGTAAAACCCTTTGTAATCGATCCAATGATCCCGATGACGATATCGTCGTTTTCAATGAAGATTATGATTTAGCTTACGCACCGGGTGTTAAAAGTCATACTGACTTAATGTCAGAAATTCTGCCACGGTTGTATGCTGAACCTACACTGCACATGCCAACTCGGTCGTCGTTCATGATGACCCAAAGGCATAATGACTCTTCGCGAGCGGTTTTTGTGATACCAGCCAGGAATAGCGATCAGAAAGACATTATCCTTGGGAAGGTCAATCAGCCGTCACAAAACGAGCTAGAGCAGCCCAAAACAGAGGAAAAGGAACCCCACTCATACTTCGCCAACGGCCAAATTTGATGAAGAAAATGGGGTATGATTTCCTTCGCAAAGAAGGACTAAGCTACGAAAAGGCATCGACACCGATCCGACCGCTATGTCCCTAAGGCCACCGATGATTACTATCATAAAACTCGTAAAGGGTTGGGATATGAGTCGCCGCATCGCGGCACGCTACGATCGAGGGTGAGTCGATCACTCATCTTCGGGCAGCTCGATTCTCGACGCCAAGATAGGACAGAAATTAGGTCCCCGATGGCCAATATGACCTCGCTGATCCAATAGAGATTCAAGAAGATGATCTCTACCGCTATTCGAGGATCCACCGAGTCAACAAATTGGAATGCAATGGGAACATCGCTTTGAACAACGAGCCACCCACCGATGACAAAATAGTCCGAAGTTGATATGGGGATGAAGCTAATCCAAGCCCATATTCATAAGTTTATAGTTTGACAAATGAAGAAAAGGAGAGCCTTATCGCTTTGGTACGGAATATATCGATGTCTTCGCTGGAGTTATGAAGATATGCCCGCTTAGACCCTCGAAAGTGGCTATGCATTGCCTTAATATCGAACCAGCGCTAAGCTCGTTAAACAACAAAGAACGACGCATTTTCCCTCAAGTCATGAAGGCCATTGAGAAAGAAATCGAGAAGCCGATCAAAGCAGGTTCATTCGAGGTTCAACACCCGATTGGGTAGCCAATATAGTACCCGCTTTGAAGAAAAGCGACAGATCCTACCGCGGCGCTGACTATCGAGACTTAAATTCAAAGATGTCCGAAAGATGATTTTCCTTTACCAATCACGGATATTATCGCCGATAACACGGTGGATTTGAAAGGATGTCTTTATGGATGGCTTTTCGTGGTACAATCAAATCAAAATGCACCCCGATGATGAAAAGCACATCGCTTCCCAACACCGCCGAATATACCGTTATACGCTTATGCCTTCGGCTTGAAAACGCAGGGCTACATACCAACAGTTATGACCACTATCTTCCAAAACATTTACTAAGACAAGAGAATGCTACGTAGACGATTTAGTGGTCAAGAGTCGCCACAAAAGTGATCATTTACACGACTTGAGGACAAGATTTGAGATAATGCGGCACATCACCAAGATGAACCCAACTAAGTCTTTCCCGGGATGTCTAGTGGCAAATTTCTAGGGTTCGTGGTCACAGCAGATGGTATACCGACCCTGATAAAGTCAAAGCTATCCAAGAACTTCCACCTCCTAGAAGCCTCGAGAGCTTCGTGGTCTCCAAGGGCGCTTGGCTTACATTCGCAGATTCATTTCCAATTTATCTGGGAAATGTCAACCATTCTCAAGCTCATGAAGAAAGGTGTATCGCTCGCTTGGGATGAAGATTGCCTAAGGCATTCAAGAGATCAAAACATATCTTTCTAATCCCCCGTGTTAGTTGCACCTAAATCAGAAAGCCCTTTCGATTTACATCCGCTACGAGTATGCTAGCGTGTCTTTTAGCACAGACGATGACAATGGCCACTAACAGCAATCTATTACCTCAAGAGGACACCGTCGGGGCCGAGTATCGATACCCTCCCATTCGTAAGGAATGTTTGGCTTTGGTCTTCGCCATCCAAAAGATGCACTATCTAGTGGGACGCACCATACACGCCATCTCCAAAATTGACCCTATACGGTATTCATGACCCACCGCACGCTGAATGGTCGAATGGCTAGATGGGCATTGTTATTATCTCAAGACGACATTCACTTCAAACCTCGGCGCATGAAGGGTCAAGCCGTGTGATCTTATGGCTAACCATCCATTGAAAGGGAAAGTCGAATTGTATCAAGACATGCCCGATGAACCTTATGAAGCTAATCCAAGCCCATATTCATAAGCTTATAGTTTGACAAATGAAGAAAAGGAGAGCCTTATCGCTTTGGTACGGAATATATCGATGTCTTCGCTGGAGTTATGAAGATATGCCCGCTTAGACCCTCGAGTGGCTATGCATTGCCTTAATATCGAACCAGCGCTAAGCTCGTTAAACAACAAAGAACGACGCATTTTCCCTCAAGTCATGAAGGCCATTGAGAAAGAAATCGAGAAGCCGATCAAAGCAGGTTCATTCGAGGTTCAACACCCGATTGGGTAGCCAATATAGTACCCGCTTTGAAGAAAATGGACAGATCCTACCGCGGCGCTGACTATCGAGACTTAAATTCAAAGATGTCCGAAAGATGATTTTCCTCTACCAATCACGGATATTATCGCCGATAACACGGTGGATTTGAAAGGATGTCTTTATGGATGGCTTTTCGATACAATCGATCAAAATGCACCCCGATGATGAAAAGCACATCGCTTCCCAACACCGCCGAATATATCGTTATACGCTTATGCCTTTCGGCTTGAAAACGCAGGGCTACATACCAACAGTTATGACCACTATCTTCCAAAACATTTACTAAGACAAGAGAATGCTACGTAGACGATTTAGTGGTCAAGAGTCGCCACAAAAGTGATCATTTACACGACTTGAGGACAACATTTGAGATAATGCGCACATCACCAAGATGAACCCAACTAAGTCTTTCCGGGATGTCTAGTGGCAAATTCCTAGGGTTCGTGGTCACAGCAGATGGTATACCGACCCTGATAAAGTCAAAGCTATCCAAGAACTTCCACCTCCTAGAAGCCTCAGAGAGCTTCGTGGTCTCCAAGGGCGCTTGGCTTACATTCGCAGATTCATTTCCAATTTATCTGGGAAATGTCAACCATTCTCGGCTCATGAAGAAAGGTGTATCGCTCGCTTGGGATGAAGATTGCCTAAGGCATTCAAGAGATCAAAACATATCTTTCTAATCCCCCGTGTTAGTTGCACCTAAATCAGAAAGCCCTTTCGATTTACATCCGCTACGAGTATGCTAGCGTGTCTTTTAGCACAGACGATGACAATGGCCACTAACAGCAATCTATTACCTCAAGAGGACACCGTCGGGGCCGAGTATCGATACCCTCCCATTCGTAAGGAATGTTTGGCTTTGGTCTTCGCCATCCAAAAGATGCGCACTATCTAGTGGGACGCACCATACACGCCATCTCCAAAATTGACCCTATACGGTATTCATGACCCACCGCACGCTGAATGGTCGAATGGCTAGATGGGCATTGTTATTATCTCAAGACGACATTCACTTCAAACCTCGGCGCATGAAGGGTCAAGCCGTGTGATCTTATGGCTAACCATCCATTGAAAGGGAAAGTCGAATTGTATCAAGACATGCCCGATGAACCTTATGAAGCTAATCTGGTCTCTAAGGAACAGTATGGCAGCTTGTTCTTTGACGGAGCTCGAGAGCGACTCGACGGCCCCGCTGTAGCCGGAGTGGGGTAGTATTGATATCTCCGCAAAACCACGCGGATACCACGAAATGCGGTCGCTATCGTAACCATGCACCAATAACGAAAGCGTAGTATAATGCTATTGATTGGTCTCGACATAGCCAAACATTTAGGCTGAAGCACCTTGAAGCATTTGGGGATTCACAGCCTAGTCGTGAAACAACTAAGAGGAGAATACGGTCGCACGAGGACCTTATCCTCATCATGCCAGCCCATAACTTTAGTCGACTCCTTTGAAAGCTTTTACATTGATCATGTACCCCGCTTATGAACACTTATGCAGATGCGCCGGCGCTCTTGCAGCCTACGCTTAGCCCCGCCTCGAGAATGCTACTCGCCAGTTAGTGTGACTAGTCGGCAACTATTTCGCCAAAATATGCATTACAGATCCAAGCAAATAAGACGAGCCTAAGTCACTTGAAGCACGAGACCGGCGGTTCCCGATCATCGACTATGTCTTGCATGGGATATTGCCCAAGACATAAAAGAAAGGGAGTCGATTCGCCGACGAGCATCAAGATTTTACTATGATTCCCAATTACGCACTTTGTATAGAAGGTCATATGATGGGTTACCGCTCGATGTCCGCCAACTAAGGAAGCAGAGCAAGTCTTGAAAGAAGCTCATGACGGTGTTTGTGGAGCACACCAACCTCGACCTAAGTTATGGGACCGGCCGCAGACTCTGCTATTATTGGCCGACAATGGTGAGGGATGCCGCGGCTTACGCTTAAACGATGCCATGCGTACAAATACATGCTAATTACCTTCACCAACCTCCGAACACTTGCATCCTACCGCCACGCCCCGCCATTTGAAACGGGGAATGGACATCGCCGGTCCAATTTCTCCACCTTCTTCAAAAGGACATCGCTCATATTGGCGATAATCGAGTATTTCTCAAAGTGGGTCAAGCCGCTCCGCTGAGATTGGTCAAGACAAGTGATGTGATCAAATTTGTTAAACATCATGTCATATACCGATGCGATGTGCTCTATTTTAGCCATAGTCGCTATACTCCCATGTCATCAACGATTCGATCATTCTAATAGTGGCCTACCATGATGTGCCTCTATTTTAGCCATAGTCGCTATACTCCCATGTCATCAACGATTCGATCATTCTAATAGTGGCCTACCATGCGATGTGCCTCTATTTCAACCATAGTCGCTATACTCCCATGTCACCGAACGATTCGATCATTCCTAATAGTGGCCTACCATGCGATGTGCTCTATTTTAGCCATAGTCGCTATACTCCCATGTCATCAACGATTCGATCATTCTAATAGTGGCCTACCATGCGATGTGCTCTATTTTAGCCATAGTCGTTATACTCCCATGTCATCAACGATTCGATCATTCTAATAGTGGCCTACCATGCGATGTGCTCTATTTTAGCCATAGTCGTTATACTCCCATGTCATCAACGATTCGATCATTCTAATAGTGGCCTACCATGCGATGTGCTCTATTTTAGCCATAGTCGCTATACTCCCATGTCATCAACGATTCGATCATTCTAATAGTGGCCTACCATGATGTGCCTCTATTTTAGCCATAGTCGCTATACTCCCATGTCACCGAACGATTCGATCATTCTAATAGTGGCCTACCATGATGTGCCTCTATTTCAACCATAGTCGCTATACTCCCATGTCATCAACGATTCGATCATTCTAATAGTGGCCTACCATGATGTGCCTCTATTTCAACCATAGTCGCTATACTCCCATGTCACCGAACGATTCGATCATTCCTAATAGTGGCCTACCATGCGATGTGCCTCTATTTCAACCATAGTCGCTATACTCCCATGTCATCAACGATTCGATCATTCCTAATAGTGGCCTACCATGATGTGCCTCTATTTCAACCATAGTCGCTATACTCCCATGTCATCGAACGATTCGATCATTCTAATAGTGGCCTACCATGCGATGTGCTCTATTTTAGCCATAGTCGCTATACTCCCATGTCATCAACGATTCGATCATTCTAATAGTGGCCTACCATGCGATGTGCTCTATTTTAGCCATAGTCGTTATACTCCCATGTCACCGAACGATTCGATCATTCTAATAGTGGCCTACCATGCGATGTGCTCTATTTTAGCCATAGTCGCTATACTCCCATGTCACCGAACGATTCGATCATTCCTAATAGTGGCCTACCATGATGTGCCTCTATTTTAGCCATAGTCGCTATACTCCCATGTCACCGAACGATTCGATCATTCTAATAGTGGCCTACCATGATGTGCCTCTATTTCAACCATAGTCGCTATACTCCCATGTCACCGAACGATTCGATCATTTCCTAATAGTGGCCTACCATGATGTGCCTCTATTTTAGCCATAGTCGCTATACTCCCATGTCATCAACGATTCGATCATTCTAATAGTGGCCTACCATGCGATGTGCTCTATTTTAGCCATAGTCGCTATACTCCCATGTCATCAACGATTCGATCATTCCTAATAGTGGCCTACCATGCGATGTGCCTCTATTTCAACCATAGTCGCTATACTCCCATGTCACCGAACGATTCGATCATTCTAATAGTGGCCTACCATGCGATGTGCCTCTATTTCAACCATAGTCGCTATACTCCCATGTCACCGAACGATTCGATCATTCTAATAGTGGCCTACCATGATGTGCCTCTATTTTAGCCATAGTCGCTATACTCCCATGTCATCAACGATTCGATCATTCTAATAGTGGCCTACCATGCGATGTGCCTCTATTTCAACCATAGTCGCTATACTCCCATGTCATCAACGATTCGATCATTTCCTAATAGTGGCCTACCATGCGATGTGCCTCTATTTCAACCATAGTCGCTATACTCCCATGTCATCAACGATTCGATCATTCTAATAGTGGCCTACCATGATGTGCCTCTATTTCAACCATAGTCGCTATACTCCCATGTCATCAACGATTCGATCATTTCCTAATAGTGGCCTACCATGATGTGCCTCTATTTCAACCATAGTCGCTATACTCCCATGTCATCAACGACTTGACTACTCCCACATGATCATTCCTCTAAATGATTTTGTTCAGAATCACCGTTGTTATACTCTCACGCCATCAACAACTTGATTGCTTTTGATCGCGATCGTTATACTTTTATGTCATCAACGACTTGACTACTCCCACATGATCATTCCTCTAAATGATTTTGTTCGTAATCACCGTTGTTATACTCTCACGCCATCAACAACTTGATTGCTTTTGATCACGATCGTTATACTTTTATGTCAATCAACGATTCGATCATTCTAATAGTGGCCTACCATGCGATGTGCTCTATTTTAGCCATAGTCGCTATACTCCCATGTCACCGAACGATTCGATCATTTCCTAATAGTGGCCTACCATGATGTGCCTCTATTTCAACCATAGTCGCTATACTCCCATGTCACCGAACGATTCGATCATTCTAATAGTGGCCTACCATGATGTGCCTCTATTTTAGCCATAGTCGCTATACTCCCATGTCAATGAACGATTCGATCATTTCCTAATAGTGGCCTACCATGATGTGCCTCTATTTTAGCCATAGTCGTTATACTCCCATGTCATCAACGACTTGACTACTCCCACATGATCATTCCTCTAAATGATTTTGTTCAGAATCACCGTTGTTATACTCTCACGCCATCAACAACTTGATTGCTTTTGATCGCGATCGTTATACTTTTATGTCAATCAACGATTCGATCATTCCTAATAGTGGCCTACCATGATGTGCCTCTATTTCAACCATAGTCGTTATACTCCCATGTCATCAACGACTTGACTACTCCCACATGATCATTCCTCTAAATGATTTTGTTCAGAATCACCGTTGTTATACTCTCACGCCATCAACAACTTGATTGCTTTTGATCACGATCGTTATACTTTTATGTCAATCAACGATTCGATCATTTCCTAATAGTGGCCTACCATGATGTGCCTCTATTTCAACCATAGTCGCTATACTCCCATGTCAATGAACGATTCGATCATTCTAATAGTGGCCTACCATGATGTGCCTCTATTTCAACCATAGTCGTTATACTCCCATGTCATCGAACGATTCGATCATTCTAATAGTGGCCTACCATGCGATGTGCCTCTATTTTAGCCATAGTCGCTATACTCCCATGTCATCAACGACTTGACTACTCCCACATGATCATTCCTCTAAATGATTTTGTTCGTAATCACCGCTGTTATACTCTCACGCCATCAACAACTTGATTGCTTTTGATCACGATCGCTATACTTTTATGTCATCAACGATTCGATCATTTCCTAATAGTGGCCTACCATGCGATGTGCTCTATTTTAGCCATAGTCGCTATACTCCCATGTCACCGAATCCACTCGCCTAACCCCACGAGTCATTTCCTAAATGACTTTGTTCGTAATCACCGTTGTTATACTCTCACGCCATCAACAACTTGATTGCTTTTGATCACGATCGCTATACTTTTATGTCATCAACGATTCGATCATTTCCTAATAGTGGCCTACCATGCGATGTGCCTCTATTTCAACCATAGTCGCTATACTCCCATGTCATCAACGACTTGACTACTCCCACATGATCATTCCTCTAAATGATTTTGTTCGTAATCACCGTTGTTATACTCTCACGCCATCAACAACTTGATTGCTTTTGATCGCGATCGTTATACTTTTATGTCACCGAACGATTCGATCATTTCCACATGATGGCCTACCGTGCTATTTGCCCTTATCTTTTAATCCAACGCCTTGAACGGCTAAGGATAGAGGGAGATTTTAGCATTAAGCCTAAAAGAAACTCCTCGCAAACTCACCATACCGAGGGGAAAAGTATGGCTAGCCCGATTCAAACGGTAATCGGTAAAGGCACATCAAACTGCTGATAGTCGGGGTTTGCTAAAAATCCTAGAGGGCTTATCATTAGCTGCAAGTGAAGAATTCAAATTTACCGTGTTCGTTAGAAGGTTCCTCGCCCGCCTCAAGACGGCCACCATTTTACAAGTCTTCATATCCAAAGTGTTCCGCACTCCATTCAATCACATTCAAGTCCGAAAACTTTGAGGGGGTTTTGTAGGCAATAAAATTGCCTTAATCCCTACACAAAGAACTCGAATGAGCAAAAGAGCTTAAGGGTCCATCCGAGTGAAGTCGTCCGCCTAAAGGTTAAGTTCACCTGAATGCTTGACTTTACAAAATAGACAAAAGTGCTGATGTCTCTCGAACCGGAAGGAATTGGGCAAAACGACCGTAACAATTGGCTCCGTCTCGTCGAGATAGTCGATTTTCATATATAATTAGTCTAATTCCGACATACGGTTTGAGAGTTACGACCGCTCTTCAGAGCATGTTCTCGAGGCTCGCCAGAGCGTGCTCGCCTGCTTGAAGCTCGCCCGCATAGGCCAAAATCGCCCACAACCTCAAAGTTCGACGAGGTTCGCCAAGCAAATAAACCCTTCATTCGACGAGGTTCGCCAAGCAAATAAACCCTTCATTCGACGAGGTTCGCCACGCCAGCGAACCTCGACATTCAACCTCAAGATTCAACCGAGGTTCGCCACGCCAGCGAACCTCGACATTCAACCTCAAGATTCAACCGAGGTTCGCCACGCCAGCGAACCTCGACATTCAACCGAGGTTCGCCTACGCCAGCGAACCTCGACATTCAACCGAGGTTCGCCACGCCAGCGAACCTCGACATTCAACCTCAAGATTCAACCGAGGTTCGCCAAGCAAATAAACCCTTCATTCGACGAGGTTCGCCAAGCAAATAAACCCTTCATTCGACGAGGTTCGCCACGCCAGCGAACCTCGACATTCAACCGAGGTTCGCCAAGCAAATAAACCCTTCATTCGACGAGGTTCGCCACGCCAGCGAACCTCGACATTCAACCTCAAGATTCAACCGAGGTTCGCCATTGCAGCGAGGCTCGACATTCAACCTCAAGATTCAACCGAGGTTCGCCTACGCCAGCGAACCTCGACATTCAACCTCAAGATTCAACCGAGGTTCGCCAAGCAAATAAACCCTTCATTCGACGAGGTTCGCCAAGCAAATAAACCCTTCATTCGACGAGGTTCGCCACGCCAGCGAACCTCGACATTCAACCTCAAGATTCAACCGAGGTTCGCCTACGCCAGCGAACCTCGACATTCAACCTCAAGATTCAACCGAGGTTCGCCACGCCAGCGAACCTCGACATTCAACCGAGGTTCGCCATTGCAGCCGAGGCTCGACATTCAACCGAGGTTCGCCTACGCCAGCGAACCTCGACATTCAACCTCAAGATTCAACCGAGGTTCGCCTACGCCAGCGAACCTCGACATTCAACCTCAAGATTCAACCGAGGTTCGCCATTGCAGCGAGGCTCGACATTCAACCGAGGTTCGCCATTGCAGCGAGGCTCGACATTCAACCGAGGTTCGCCATTGCAGCGAGGCTCGACATTCAACCGAGGTTCGCCATTGCAGCGAGGCTCGACATTCAACCGAGGTTCGCCAAGCAAATAAACCCTTCATTCGACGAGGTTCGCCACAGCAGCGAACCTCGACATTCAACCTCAAGATTCAACCGAGGTTCGCCACGCCAGCGAACCTCGACATTCAACCGAGGTTCGCCATTGCAGCGAGGCTCGACATTCAACCGAGGTTCGCCACGCCAGCGAACCTCGACATTCAACCTCAAGATTCAACCGAGGTTCGCCACGCCAGCGAACCTCGACATTCAACCTCAAGATTCAACCGAGGTTCGCCTACGCCAGCGAACCTCGACATTCAACCGAGGTTCGCCTACGCCAGCGAACCTCGACATTCAACCGAGGTTCGCCAAGCAAATAAACCCTTCATTCGACGAGGTTCGCCACGCCAGCGAACCTCGACATTCAACCGAGGTTCGCCATTGCAGCCGAGGCTCGACATTCAACCGAGGTTCGCCTACGCCAGCGAACCTCGACATTCAACCGAGGTTCGCCTACGCCAGCGAACCTCGACATTCAACCGAGGTTCGCCTACGCCAGCGAACCTCGACATTCAACCTCAAGATTCAACCGAGGTTCGCCACGCCAGCGAACCTCGACATTCAACCGAGGTTCGCCACGCCAGCGAACCTCGACATTCAACCGAGGTTCGCCACGCCAGCGAACCTCGACATTCAACCGAGGTTCGCCACCCGCTATCGCAGCAGCCGCATCAGAAGCGTACCGCGACGACACGCGGCAGCTCCATTAAATAGCTAAGAGCCCAACTGGGCTGGGGGGCTGGCAAAAAAGGAGGTCTGAGAACTTTTGGAGCTCAACACTTGTGCGCATAGGAGAGATCAAGAACCTCTCCAACAACCTCTTGATCACCCGCAGCCTTGGTCTGATCGTCAACGGGAAGCAACCTCGACTCGAGCATCGAGTGAAGCATCCTCTCGCCACCAAGAACCCATACAAAAGAGGAGTCAAATCAACCTCCTCTTCCTCTGTAATCGAGAGAATTTGATTGTAATACATTCATTCAATCAATAAACATTTCTTCGACCCTACAGAGATCACCTATGTTGAATCTCCGAGGTCGGACCTTGCTGTTGTAGTGCCGAGTGATGCGCTGCTGGTTGATAACTTGGGATCGGAGGGCTTTTTCTCTGACTTCATCAATGAGGTCGAGTCCAAGCCGAAGTCCTTCCGCGTTCAAGTCTTCATCAAAATGTTGCAGTCGTATGGTGGGCATACCGACTTCGACTGGGGCAACCGCTTCAGCTCCATAGGCTAGCTTGAAGGGGGTCTCGCCCGTAGAGTTCTTGTGGGTGGTGCGGTAGGACCACAAGATTCCAGGTAGTTCATCGGTCCAACTCCCAGCTGCTTTGCCCACCTTCTTCTTGAAAGCTTGGAGGATGCACTTGTTGGCGGCTTCCGCAAGTCCATTGCACTTCGGATGGGCCACCGAGGTGAACTTGAGCAAGATGTTCCACTCCTGACAGAAACTTCAGAAGCCTTTGCTGTCGAACTGGGTGTTGTTGTCGTTGATGAAGGAGAGGGGAACGCCGAATCGGCACACGATGGATCTCCACACAAAATTGGTGACGTTGCTCTCGCTAATTTTAGCTAAGGGCTCGGCTTCGATCCATTTGGTGAAGTAGTCGATGGCCACGATGAAGAATCTCCGCTGCCTAGAAGCTATTGGGAGAGGTCACAGCAGGTCTAACCCCCATTGGGCAAATGGGATTGGACTCAATATAGGGGTTAGCTCAGTGGCAATAGCTCGAGGGATGCTCGAAAAAAGTTAGCACTTCTTGCAGCGGGACACGAGTCTTCTGGACTTGGCTAGGATGGTGGGCCAATAGTATCCTTAGCGGATGATCTTCTGGGTGAGAGTCCTGGCCCCTGGGTGATTCCCACAAGTCCTTTCATGAATCGCCTTGAGAACATAGCTGGCCTCAATTGGCCGAAGACACCGGAGATAGGGCCCCACACCGCTGCTAGAGTACAACATCCGATAGAGCTGATCATCGAGCATAAGGTATCAGAGAGCATTCCTATGCAAGCTCCTGGCTTCAGCAACATTCTCTAAGGAGGTCCCCCTTATAAGATACTAGGTGAGTGGGTCCATCCAATAGAGTTCTACGGACATCTTGGTCTGCATAACCGGCTTTGACGTCTCCGCAATGCTTGGGCGCTTGGGAGTGTCAGTGTGGACGGGCCTTGGATTACCTCCTGAGCTAGTGGAACCGAGCTTGGATAAGGCATCCGACCGAGCGTTGAAAGCACGGGGGATCTGGACGATTCTGGATTCTGCAAAATTGCTTAGTAGCTCCTTAACCGCCTTCAGATATTAAATCATCCTCGGGTCTTTGGCTGTATACTCTCCATTTACCTAGTGAACCACAAGTTAGGAGTCGGCCAAGATGTAAAGGCGCTCGGCCTTTACTGCCAAGGCGACTCGAAGTCCTGCCAAAAGAGCTTCATACTCGGCCTCATTGTTGGAGGCTAAAAAATCGAAGGCAATGGAGTGCTCATGCGTTGAACCATTAGGGCTACGCAGGACGACTCCCGCTCCGCTGTCGGCTTCACCAGAAGACCCGTCCACCTTTAGTAGCCACCAGGAAGCGAATTTCGATGAGTTGTGCTCAAGGTTACGACACGTTTGGGAAGCGAGCGTTTTGATTGTTTGAGATGCCGGAGGCTTAGATTGGCTTGGGAGAAAGGGAGGTGATGGTTCATCTTCTATTGCAGGTGACTCGATGAGGAAGTCGGCGAGGGCTTGGGCCTTGATGGTCTTCCTCGGCTCGAACTGTACATCATATTCACTGAGTTCGACCGACCAAGTGATCATCCTCCCTGAAGTGGTGGGGCTGCCGAGTGCCTTCTTCAAAGGCAAGCTCATATGCACAATGATGGAGTGCGCTTGAAAGTATGGGCGGAGTCTCCGAGCTGTGATAACTAGGAGGAAAGAAGCTTTCTCAATGAGGGGATAGTTGAGCTCACCCGCCTTCAAGATCCAGCTAACATAATACATCGGCTTCTGAATGTTCTCCTCTTCTCGCACTAAGACGGAATTGACGGCTTCGGGAGACACGGCCATATAGAGGAACATGGCTTCTCCTTGTACGGGTTGACTTAGTAGCGGCTTGGTGCTCAAGTATGCTTTGAGGTCTCTAAAGGCTTCGCTGCACTCGGTCATCCAACTCTGGCTCTACTTCAGCTCTCTGCTTCCTCTCAGGGTCTTGAAGAATGGGAGACTCTTTTCGGTAGATTTGGAAAGGAAGCGGTCCAGCACTGCTATCTTCCCATTCAGCGTTTGCACATCTCTCATAGCGCACGGTTCGGGTAGCTGCTCTATGGCAGCTATCTTCTTAGAGTTGATATCAATGCCTCTCTGAGTGATCATAAATCCTAAGAATTTTTTTGACTGCACCCTAAAAGCACACATACGGTAGTGTTGAAGGATAGAAAAAGTCTCTTCCATATCTGCAACGTAAGATGACGCCTGCTTTGACTTCACCAGAATGTCATCCACATATGCCTCTATGTTGCGGCCGAGCTGGGGCTTGAATATTTTTTTGACCAGCCTCTGATAAGTGGCCCCTACATTCTTGAGACCGAAGGGTATCACCTTGTAGCAATAGGTCCATTGGTCAGTGATAAAGAAAGTCTTCTCTTGATCGTGTTCCGCCATAAGGATCTGATTGTAGCCTGAGAAGGCATCCATAAAACTCAGCAGCTCATGGCCTACGCTATCATCTACCAATTGGTCGATTTCGGGAGAGGGGGTAGCTGTCCTTTGGACAGGCCTTGTTGAGGTCTGTGAAGTCCACACACATCCTCCATCTGTTGAGTGTTTTCTTCACCAGCACCACATTGGACAGCCACTCCGAGTATCGAACTTTCCAAATGGAATCGGCTCGCAAAAGTTGGTCGACTTTATCAGCGACCGCCTTCTGCCTCTCAGGGTCGAGATGTCTCTTCTTTTGTCAGATCGACTTATTGTGTCGGTCGACTGAGAGCTCATGGCTCACCACATCGGGGGGAATCCCCGGCATGTCCTCAGGTCCCCAAGCAAACACATCTGCATTTGCGAGTAGGAAGGCTATTATGACACTCCTTTGAGGTTCAGCAAGGCTAGATCCAATTTTGATCTTCTTCATTCCTTCCTGGTCGATAGGTATCTCTTGGAGCTCCTTGATGGGAGTCGTCCTCTCTCGCTCCATCTTCTTCTCCATTTGGAGACTTGTCTTCTCAATGGGGAGTGTTTCAGCAGTTACTTTCCCTTTCATTGAGAGCATGTAGCAGGATCTAGCCTCCTGTTGGTTGCTCCTAGCAATTCTGACTCCTCTGAGAGTCGAGAACTTGATCATATGGAGGTAGGTGGAGGGTATCGCATGCAAGTGATTAAGAGCTACTCTTCCCAAAATAACGTCGTAGGATGACTTGATGTTCATCACTAGGAACTGGGTCTGCACCATGGACTGATGAGGATACTCACCAACCGTTAGGGGGAGAGTAATTATCCCTTTTGGTATGATTGCATGCCCCGTGAATCTAATGATTGGACCCAGACAAGGCTGCAGCTCAGACTTGTCGATACCCATCTGATCGAAGGCATCAATATATAGAATGTCTGCCGAGCTGCACGTGTTGACCATGACCCTCTTAACTTGAAAGCCGTTGATCCCAGCTGTAATGATGATGGGGTCTTCGTGAGGTGTCTCCATGCCTTCCAAATCTGAGTCACTGAAAGAGATGGACTCTTTCGTCCTAGGCTTCTTGCCGGCCCGGTCGACTTGCAAAGCTCTTTTGGGATACTTTTTGTGAGCATTATTGGATGCTCCACCTGCTGTGAGGCCACCGCTGATGGCCAGGATGATACCCTTGCTATTTGCCCCGGGGTGCTGAGTGTCGGTTGGCTGCCGAGGATGAGGCGACCTAGAGCGGGACCTCCTGTCGGCTCTTCCTGGTGGGGGCTCTCTCCTGTCTCTCTGGGAGACAAACTTCCTCAGGAATCCTCCTTGAATTAGGTCTTCAATGTTCCTCTGGAGGATTCAGTAGTCATTGGTGAGGTGGCCATGGGCTCGGTGATATCGACAATATTGCCTGGTATCCCGAATCCGGGGGTCAGACTTCATACGAGGAGGGGGAGAATTGAGATGTCCCTCTTGCTGCACCAAATGGAGGGCTTTAGTGAGAGAGGTATTGAGAGCCGTGAGGACTGGATTTGAGGGAGGCTCCCTCCTGTGGTCTTTCTGGTCGACCCGGCTGGGATGGTAGTCGGCCTTAGGGGGATCCCTCCCCGGCTCCTGCCTAGGTGGGGGGCGCCACGGCCAACTCCCATGCTGGCTCTATCGTCGGGGTGACGTGGCTAGCTGCAAACCTTCTTGGCATAGGGGCTGTTAGCATTGGGGCTAGCATTCTTTGGGGTTCTTGCTGCATACGCTACCCTAGCCGCACTTTTGTACACTCGGGCATCTTTCATGTCCATGTACCCATGAGCTTTGGCCATCAATAGCTCGTAGGTGGTACATCGCTTCTTGGCGAGAGAGTCGGCCAAGTCATTGTCTAACAAACCGGCTACAATGGCGGACATGGCGACCTAGCTCTCAGGATCGTCAACCTCTAGTCTCTTGGCCTGGAACCTCTTGAAGTTCTTCCGAAGGCTTTCTCCGGGCTCTTGCCTCATCTGTATCAGCACATGAGGAGGCAGCTTCTACTTGGTATCAGCCAAGAAGTGGTGAACAAACTTCTGGTTGAGTTGCTCAAAACTTTCGATGGACTTCTTCCAGAGCATTCCACCAGAGCTTGGCGCTCCCTGATAAAGTAATGGGGAAGCACCTGCAAATGATTGCCTCAGGGGCCTGTAGCATGCTCATCATGTCATAATAGTTCTGAACATGCTCGACCGGATCTCCTTCTCTCTTATACTTCTCCACCTGTGGCATCTTGAATTTCTCACAGGTGGCCTTCATGATGTCGTCTGTGAGGGGGAGTATTTCCCCCAATGGCTTCGGTGACTGGTCGGTAGGACCGATCGTATCCGGGCACCACAATAGTTGTTGACGGAACAGAGGCGACATGGTGTGGCCGGGCACCTCGAGACCTCTCTCTCATGGTATGCTCTCGGTGACCCCGGTCAGGACTAGAACTCTCTCCCGTTGCTTCTCTGTGAGGTGAAGAGTGTTGGGGAGGCTCAATGAAGTGGGCCTACTGGCGCAACGGTGGAGACGCGTGGTCAGCATGGTCTTGCTATTGAGTAGTGTGATCAACACGCTCGACTAGAGGAGAGAGAACTGGTCTCTCTGGTGGAGAAGGAGGAACAAGTGTCGAAGCAGGTTATTGGGGGAGGAAGCCGACTGAGAAGTTCATTGGAGAACGCAGCGAACTGCTGCTGGAAGGAATGAGTAATCCGCTGGACGGACTCTTCAAGCTGGGCTTGGGTGACATAACCTGAACGTGCTTCTTCAGAGATGGTGTGATCAGGCCTAAGCCCAGGACCAGACATGGTTGTTCGGAGAAGAAAGAGCGGCCCCACAGTGGGTGCCAAACTGTTGATGCTATGGATCACACAGTCAATTAATTGTGAATTGGAGATAATAAGGGTCCGCTAACTCCTCCACATATTTAGTTCTGATGCTCACTGATTCTGGCTACACACACAAAAGCTCGTAAGAGGATGGGGTTGGGTTCCCCGATGGTTCCTGCGACGATCAAGTCAGTTGATAATCTTGAGTGGGGCAAACTATAAAAAATTGAACTCAGAGTTCTAAAGCATAGGCTTTTTCATGCATACATGTGTTGTTAACAGTCTTCTTATTTATAGAAGTTATAAGGGGTAGTTTGGTAATCTCGGCCGAGTGATAGCTTGCGACTGAGTCAGCTCTTACTTTACAGGTGTCAGCAGTCGAGTGGAAGAGGTCACATCGGTGTAGGCATAAAAAATTGCTTATCAGTACCCGAACGAAACTCGTGACGGTGGGTTGACAACCGACGATCCATTCGACAAACCGACGTCGCCAAAGCGCATCCGCCGCCAAAAGCGGCGTGAAGCGGTCGGCGAGCACATGAAGTGAGTCGGCAAGGCGTCTGAGCCAATGAAGCGGCGTGCGAGTTGATTAAACTCAAGCGTCGATGAGGCGGAATCAACCATACTTAGTCCGGCCGATGCAAACGAACCGCTTGAGCTCAAAGTTGATCGCACGGACTCAAACACAACGGCAACATCACCGGGCAAAACCAAGCCCGGAAGACCAAAAGAATCGGCGGGAAAGACGCCAAAGCGGACGAGGCCTTAAGGCGGCGGCGTGATAAGGCCTCGACCAAAGTGGCCAAGGTGGCTCGGCCACTTTGGCCGAGCCACCTCGCCAACTTGGCCGAGGTGCTCGCCAAGTGGCCGAGGAGGCTCGGCCACTTTGGCCGAGCCACCTCGACAACAGGCAGGGTGCCGACAAGTGGTAGAGGTGGCTCGACCACCATGGTAGACCACCTCGTTAACGGCAGTGGCTTCAAGTGTGGGAGCCACCAGGTGGCGGGCACCCCCTTCCATTGTATAAATAGGGGGTGTCATCTTTGAGAGGCACTTCGACTTCTGGAGGATTTTGGAGCGGCTTCGATTGATTTTGGGATCTTTCAAAGGCTCGACTTCAAGAGTTCTTGCGAGACCTACAGTAATCGGCGCGGTTACGAGCAGCGAGCACAAGTCGATCAACGTCGGATCTTCAATCAAAAGGTAACCGAATTGGTCGAACTCTGAGATACCCTCTAGATTAAGCTTCGCCTTAATCTCGTGGATAGCCGGATTTCTCCTAGTAGATCTCACCGCTCGTGATCCTCTCCTTCGTGAGTGTGATCCTCAGCGCCGTTTCCTTAGTGAAGCGAGCCCCTTTACATCTGTAGTTCGAACGGGTCTCTACGGATCGGGATTAGCGGTGGTCCACGGACACAATAAGTCCCGACACGGGCAAAGAACCCATAGCGAGGATCCGATATAACAGATCCTCGTGTTTGTTCACAAGGATAAAAGTTGTAATCTTTTTGATTTTCATTGTAAGCCTTAAAATAAAGGCGATATTTCTCTTTGAATTTGTTTCAGCGATCAAGTTTGTAAGCAAGTTCAAATCAATGACAATCATCCCAACTTTTACGCTGAACAATTTGGCGACCACAGTGGGAGTTCACATATTTCCTCTAGATTAAGCTAATCAACCGTCGCCCAATCCTACTCCAACTAGGATTACAGTATAAAGCTGTTTCCAAAATTTCAACGAGGAGTGAAAGTCATGTTGACATCGGATAATCATATCCTCCGTAGCTAAACCAACAACGCGCGTGATGATGAAGGGATTAGCCGAAAGTGAGGGTTATGAAGTTCCATGTATTCGACCACGATAGCGTGTTGCCAACAAGGAGTTAGCCGACATGCGGAGAAGTCAAAAATCGATGGTTAGTCAAACAACCACCAACCGACACGAAGTTACAAACAAAACTCACCCACCGGCTTGAGTCAAGATAACAAGCGGTCGGACAATAAATGCGACACCGTGATCTTATCGGGGAATCCTACAAAGAACTTGGCGAGGCACCTCGGCAAGTTGGCGAGTGGCTTTCGAAAGTGGGCAAACCACCTTGGCCACTGGCCGAGTTTTAGGCCTGGCGCCGTCTTCGCGGCGTTTTCGTCGTTTTCGTCGTTTCTCCGTCGATTCTTTTGGTCTTCGGGCTTGGTTTTGCCGGTGATGTTGCCGCTGTGTTTGAGTCCGTGCCGATCAACTTCGAGCTCAAACAGCTTCGCTTGCATCGACGGACTAAGTATGGTTGATTCCGCCTCATCGACGCTTGAGTTTAATCAACTCGCACGCCGCTTCATTAGCTCGTGACGCCTTGCCGACTCACTTCATGTGCTCGTCGACTTCGCTCACAGCGTTTTCGCGGCGTGATCGTTTTCGCGGCGTCGGTTTGTCGAATGGATCGTCGGTTGTCAACCCACCGCCACGAAGTTTCGCTCGCATCGATAAGCAATTTTTATGCCTACAGATACCCTCCAAAGCCGCCTCGCCTCGATTCTTGATGAGTCCGATGCTTTGACATGATGGTTCCCGCCTTCGCCGGCCGAGGGTCCCAAAGATAGCTTCAAATCTTCGATTCTTCGGATCATCGGTTCTTTGTAGGATTCCCGATAAGATCACGGTGCCGCATTTATTGTCCGACCGCTTGTTATCTTGACTTCGAAGGCGGTGGGTGAGTTTTGTTTGTAACTTCGTGTCGGTTGGTCGTTGTTTGACTAACCATCGATTTTGACTTCTCCGTATGTCGGCGAACTCCTTGTTGGCAACCGTTGGTGTCGAATACATGGAACTTCATAACCCTCACTCGCTAATCCCTTCATCATCACGCATGCTGTTGGTTTAGCTACAGCGGGAGGATATGATTATCCGATGTCAACATGACTTTCACTCCTCGTTGAAATTTTGGAAACAGTTTATACCGTAATCCTAGTTGGGTAGGATTAGGCGACGCTGCTGATCGGCCGATGCATCCGCACGATCGAAGTTATCCCTAAGAATATTTCTTATGAAAATATTCTTCCGAACTTCTCGACAAATTAGGAAATAGTTTATACTGTAATCCTAGTTGGAGTAGGATTAGGCGACGCTGATCGGCCGATGCATCCGCACGATCGAAGTTATCCCTAAGAATATTTCTTGTGAGAATATTCTTCCCGAACTTCTACAAATTAGGAAATAGTTTATACCGTAATCCTAGTTGGAGTAGGATTAGGCGACGCTGATCGGCCGATGCATCCGCACGATCGAAGTTATCCCTAAGAATATTTCTTGTGAGAATATTCTTCCCGAACTTCTACAAATTAGGAAATAGTTTATACCGTAATCCTAGTTGAGTAGGATTAGGCGACGCTGATCGGCCGATGCATCCGCATCGATCGAAGTTATCCCTAAGAATATTTCTTGTGAGAATATTCTTCCCGAACTTCTCGATAAATTAGGAAATAGTTTATACCGTAATCCTAGTTGAGTAGGATTAGCGACGCTGATCGGCCGATGCATCCGCACGATCGAAGTTATCCCTAAGAATATTTCTTGTGAAAATATTCTTCCCGAACTTCTCGACAAATTAGGAAATAGTTTATACCGTAATCCTAGTTGAGTAGGATTAGGCGACGCTGATCGGCCGATGCATCCGCGACGATCGAAGTTATCCCTAAGAATATTTCTTGTGAGAATATTCTTCCCGAACTTCGATAAATTAGGAAATAGTTTATACCGTAATCCTAGTTGGAGTAGGATTAGGCGACGCTGATCGGCCGATGCATCCGCACGATCGAAGTTATCCCTAAGAATATTTCTTGTGAAAATATTCTTCCGAACTTCTACAAATTAGGAAATAGTTTATACCGTAATCCTAGTTGAGTAGGATTAGGCGGCGTTGATGGTCGATGCAATCCATACGATCGAGTTATCCTAAGAATATTTCTTGTGAAAATATTCTTAGGAACTTCTCGACAAATTAGGAAATAGTTTATACTCGTAATCCTAGTTGGAGTAGGATTAGGCGTTGATGTCGATGCAATCCATACGATCGAGTTATCCTAAGAATATTTCTTGTGAAAATATTCTTAGGAACTTCTCGACAAATTAGGAAATAGTTTATACTCGTAATCCTAGTTGGGTAGGATTAGGCGTTGATGCGTCGATGCAATCCATACGATCGAGTTATCCTAAGAATATTTCTTGTGAGAATATTCTTAGGGAACTTCTCGATAAATTAGAAATAGTTTATACTCGTAATCCTAGTTGGGTAGGATTAGGCGGCGTTGATGCGTCGATGCAATCCATACGATCGAGTTATCCTAAGAATATTTCTTGTGAAAATATTCTTAGGAACTTCTCGACAAATTAGGAAATAGTTTATACTCGTAATCCTAGTTGGGTAGGATTAGGCGTAGCGTTGATGTCGATGCAATCCATACGATCGAGTTATCCTAAGAATATTTCTTGTGAGAATATTCTTAGGGAACTTCGATAAATTAGGAAATAGTTTATACTCGTAATCCTAGTTGGAGTAGGATTAGGCGGCGTTGATGCGTCGATGCAATCCATACGATCGAGTTATCCTAAGAATATTTCTTGTGAGAATATTCTTAGGGAACTTCGATAAATTAGGAAATAGTTTATACTCGTAATCCTAGTTGGGTAGGATTAGGCGGCGTTGATGCGTCGATGCAATCCATACGATCGAGTTATCCTAAGAATATTTCTTGTGAAAATATTCTTAGGAACTTCTCGACAAATTAGGAAATAGTTTATACTCGTAATCCTAGTTGGGTAGGATTAGGCGGCGTTGATGCGTCGATGCAATCCATACGATCGAGTTATCCTAAGAATATTTCTTGTGAGAATATTCTTAGGGAACTTCTCGATAAATTAGGAAATAGTTTATACCGTAATCCTAGTTGAGTAGGATTAGGCGGCGTTGATGCGTCGATGCAATCCATACGATCGAGTTATCCCTAAGAATATTTCTTGTGAAAATATTCTTAGGGAACTTCTCGACAAATTAGGAAGCGGTTTATACTCGTAATCCTAGTTGGAGTAGGATTAGGCGACGCGTTGATCGGCGTCGATGGGGGCCTTTACGAGGTGTTATTCTGCCGAATAAATCTTCAGAATCTTTCCGAGCTTGGCGGAGGGAGTAGGAGCCAATCAACGGACTGATTTGGCACTATTTTGATATCAGGATAAGGTTCCAATTAGGACTCCTAATTAGGGGCTGATTAGAGTCCTAATTAGAATTGATTTGGGCTCCAATTAGAATTCCTACTTCTTGCCAAATAGGACTCCTTATTCAAAGAGGATTGGGTCCATGTGGGATTGTTATAAATACCCACAAACCCTCTTTTCTTGACCTAGGCGGCCCCACAGTGCTCTCTCTCTCTTGTTTTCATCTAAGCTTCGTAGTCTTTTCTTCCTCGATCAACAAGGTATCGAGTACTTTTCTTCTTTTTCTTGTGCATCAATTGCGCTTGAACCTTGAGAAACGACCGTAAGCGTGGCGGCGTGCAGCGGCCTTGTCGGCCCGGTGGCGGCGCTGCGGGTCGCGCCAGCCTTGGCGGTAGCGGCAGCCGACGCCCGGCATTGGCGCTGGCTCCGGCCGTAGGCACCTGGCCTTGGCGCTTCGATCCTGCTGGCGCTGGCCAGCATTTGGCTTCGGTCATTGGCTTCAGCTGACTGGGCTTTAACCGGCGTGGCGCTGGGCGCGCTGGCTCGGTCATTTGAAGCCGGGTCGTCAAATCTGATGCGATTACGCCGTCGTGGTTGGCGAGCGCGGCGGGTCTTCTTTGATGCCTTTTGCTGATTTTTGTTGCATATCGACTTTATTTGTCTTCTTTTGCGGCTTTCGATGTCGTCGGGAAGATCCGCAGCGTCTCGAGTCGGTCAACTTCGCCGCGGCGTGAATGCGCGCCTCCTTCTTTCGGTGGTGCGCCCGGCGTCATCATATTCATTACATATATCGTTGTATCCCGCCGTTCTCCTTTGTGGCGATTGGGAAGAGCGAAATCCTCCTTTGTGGGGACCGGCGCTTCAGATTGTGCCGTTAGTTATGACCCGCCGTTCTCCTTTGTGGCGATTGGGAAGAAGCGTGATTCTCCTTCGTGAGGATTGAGGCTTCAAAGATCACCGTCTCGATGTTTTTAGCGGGGCGATTTCACACCGTACTCTGCATACGTAGAGCGGAATATATTGCCGCTTGGATTATCGCGGCTATATTTTCGTTCTCAGGTATTATCTGGATGAAATCATCATACCGATTATAAGGTAAATGACTTCGATCTCATGGGTTTACGAGAAGAGTTCTCGCCTTATCTTGTTTCCTTTTCAAGATATTCCTCCTAAATGATCTGTTAACCCTTTGTTCTCTTGTGGTGGCGGATGCTCCGATGACTATTCGTCTATTTGAAGGCTCCAAATGTCAAGTCTCGATTCTTAAGGTCATCAGGAAGACCTCTTTCCATAGAGCGAACCCTTGTGGCGCACGAAGAAACCCATGGCTGAGCCTACTATCATAATTTGGGATGGCGAGTTTGAGGATCGTTTCCATCATCCGCTCCACCGCCTCCCTTGCGGCCTTGGGATTTCCGAGCCGCCAGTATAGGGCGGGTGGAGGCCCTAGGTTAATCTTGACGGACCACTTCCACGAATTCAACCTATTAGAGATTGCCGGGCCAAAATCTGCGTTCGACTCGGTTACGTGATGGGTCTCCTTCATTTGTTGGAGAATGGTTTGAAGCGGCGATCTCTATTATCGAGGTTAGATGAAACTTTATGGTCTTACGCCCATTCATATTGAGTATCTTGGAGGAAATCGGCGTGTTGGTGGCCCTCGGCTAGCTAATCGTTGTGAGCAAAAGCTCACTAGGGGCTAACTCTTGCATCTGCGTGTGGATGATTTAGCCTTTTGAATCATGCGATGAGGTGATCGACTTCGTCGGCGGCTTCGGATCAAGGCTTCGTGAGCAGCGTTTTCGCGAGGAAAATATCGAGCAAGAGATCATATTTTCGAACTCATATGGCGACAAGCGTCGATGCGGCGTAAGATAAACTTGTACCACACCCATATCGAGCGTATAGGGATCGGAATTTGTTCAAGGGGAGAAGGCGTTGAAGGATTTCCGCGTGAGTGCTGCACGAGTCGGGATGTCGCTGAGCGTGAGAAGCAAGTCCTCGGCGTCGTCGGGAACATCGCGGTACTATTGCCTTGAACTCTGAAGAAGGAACGAAGGAAGCCAAGGCTTCGGGTTCGGCGATCCGGGAGGAAAAATTAGCGCCGTCAAAGTGACCTTGCTTCCTTCACATTCTTGGATTAGCCAATGAAGTCGATGTGTTTGCGGACTTTTACGTCCTCTTTGTTCGGCCCGGTCGTTCACGATTTTTATTTAGATGTATTATCATAACTTTGCTTGAATCAATTGTCTCGACAATTGTAGCTCCTTCTATATTTGCTTCAAGTGAATAAGATTTATTCCCTTCATTGCTTATTATGATTCTTTTATTTAAATGCGAAATAATTAACCATAATACTTATAGGATTTTGGCAAACCCTCGACCATCAGCGGGTTTGATTAGCCTTTACCAACCACCGTTTGAGTTGGGCTAGCGTGCGGATTATCGGATCCGTTCCGTGCGTGTTGTGCTAAAGAATGGAACTCTTCTAGACTTGTTGCTATGATATCGAATACATAGGCCCATTGCTCTTTTACGGGCAAGAGACCACGCGACAGCGCGTGTTACCGTAGACTCGTCCCTTCTTAGGCCGGGATAAAATACCCTTAATCAACTCGTGTCTTCTTCAATCGGAGAAAGACTAAGCCGAGCAGCAGCGTGTGGCGTTGGCTTTATCCTTCTTAGGCCGGGATAAAATACCCTTAATCAACTCGTGTCTTCTTCAATCGGAGAAAGACTAAACCGGCAGCAGCGTGTGGCGTTGGCTTTATCCTTCTTAGGCCGGGATAAAATACCCTTAATCAACTCGTGTCTTCTTCAATCGGAGAAAGACTAAGCCGACAGCAGCGTGTGGCGTTGGCTTTATCCTTCTTAGGCCGGGATAAAATACCCTTAATCAACTCGTGTCTTCTTCAATCGGAGAAAGACTAAACCGCAACGCGGTGAGGCTGACTTTAGGGTTATTGGCCAACCCCCACCTTCAACGGGTTTGATGAGCCTTTACCAACTACCGCTTGAGTTGGGCTAGCATGTAGATTGTCTAAATCCGTTCTACACACAGCGTTGTGCTAAAAGAATGAAACTCTCTTAGACTTAATGCTACGATGTTGAATCGTGAAGCCGTCTTTTCGCGGGAAGACTAACGACAGCGTGTGGCGTTGGCTTTATCCTTCTTAGGCCGGGATAAAATACCCGAATCGAACTCGGTGTCTTCTTCAATCGGAGAAAAGACTAAACCGACAGCGTGTGGCGTTGGCTTTATCCTTCTTAGGCTTGGGATAAAATACCCGAATCGAACTCGGTGTCTTCTTCAATCGGAGAAAAGACTAAGCAAACAGCAGCGTGTGGCGTTGGCTTTATCCCTTCTTAGGCGGGATAAAATACCCGAATCGAACTCGGTGTCTTCTTCAATCGGAGAAAAGACTAAACCGACAGCGTGTGGCGTTGACTTTAGGGTTATTAGCCCCTGGCCTTCAGGGTTTGATGAGCCTTTACCAACTACCGTTTGAGTTGGGCTAGCATGTAGATTGTCTAAATCCGTTCTACACACAGCGTTGTGCTAAAGAATGAAACTCTCTTAGACTTAATGCTACGATGTTGAATCGTGAAGCCGTCTTTTTCGGGAAGACTAACCCGGCAGCAGCGTGTGGCGTTGGCTTTATCCTTCTTAGGCTTGGGATAAAATACCCGAATCGAACTCGGTGTCTTCTTCAATGGGAGAAAAGACTAAACCGACAGCAGCGTGTGAGGTGTTGGCTTTATCCTTCTTAGGCCGGGATAAAATACCCGAATCGAACTCACGGTGTCTTCTTCAATGGGAGAAAAGACTAAACCGACAGCAGCGTGTGAGGTGTTGGCTTTATCCTTCTTAGGCCGGGATAAAATGCCCCGAGTCGAACTCGGTGTCTTCTTCAATGGGAGAAAAGACTAAACCGACAGCGTGTGGCGTTGGCTTTATCCCTTCTTAGGCCGGGATAAAATGCCCCGAGTCGAACTCTGGTGTCTTCTTCAATCGGAGAAAAGACTAAGCAAACAGCGGCGTGTGGCGTTGGCTTTATCCCTTCTTAGGCCGGGATAAAATGCCCCAAGATGAACCTTGGTGTCTTCTTTTGGCCAGGAGAATGGCCCGAACGAATAAGATTGATTGAGGTGGGAAAGGAAGAATGTGTTCTATTTCAGGGATGAGGCTTAGCAATGATTCCTTCTCGTAGGAATCGAAAAGACTTCGAGGCGACCTTGATCGGACAACACAGTGCGAAAATCGGCGCATACCTTGATCGGTAGCTACCTAAGATGAAGATGGAACTAAGAGTGGGATCTCCACTCAGAGAGCGAAAAGACTTCGGGTGACCTTGATCGGACAACACAGTGCGAAAATCGGCGCATACCTTGATCGGTAGCTACCTAAGATGAAGATGGAACTAAGAGTGGGATCTCCACTCCGAGAACCGAAAAGACTTCGGGTGACCTTGATCGGACAACACAGTGCGAAAATCGGCGCATACCTTGATCGGTAGCTACCTAAGATGAAGATGGAACTAAGAGTGGGATCTCCACTCAGAGAGCGAAAAGACTTCGGGTGACCTTGATTCGGACAACACAGTGCGAAAATCTGGCGCATACCTTGATCGGTAGCTACCTAAGATGAAGATGGAACTAAGAGTGGGATCTCCACTCCGAGAACCGAAAAGACTTCGGGTGACCTTGATCGGACAACACAGTGCGAAAATCGGCGCATACCTTGATCGGTAGCTACCTAAGATGAAGATGGAACTAAGAGTGGGATCTCCACTCCGAGAACCGAAAAGACTTCGGGTGACCTTGATCGGACAACACAGTGCGAAAATCGGCGCATACCTTGATCGGTAGCTACCTAAGATGAAGATGGAACTAAGAGTGGGATCTCCACTCAGAGAACCGAAAAGACTTCGAGGCGACCTTGATCGGACAACACAGTGCGAAAATCGGCGCATACCTTGATCGGTAGCTACCTAAGATGAAGATGGAACTAAGAGTGGGATCTCCACTCCGAGAACGAAAGAGACTTCGAGGCGACCTTGATCGGACAACTGATGCGAAAATCGGCGCATACCTTGATCGGTAGCTACCTAAGATGAAGATGGAACTAAGAGTGGGATCTCCACTCAGAGAACCGAAAAGACTTCGGGTGACCTTGATCGGACAACACAGTGCGAAAATCGGCGCATACCTTGATCGGTAGCTACCTAAGATGAAGATGGAAGGAACCCTTCCGTTTATCCGAAAAGGATCTTCGCGGCGGAGGAAGAATTTTATATTCTATCTCGGTAAAAGGATTTGATTGGGCCTCGTTCATAGGCGGAATCAAGAGGATTTTGGTAATGTACCGAAAATTTGTAGACCAGTCAAGGAATTTGATCGGTGGAAAAATTATGATGGAGGATAAATCTAAGGTTATCCTCGCGAAAAGTGGTGAAACATCCCGAGGAACTTCCGTCGAAGCGGGTTATCCGATACTATGGGTAGTATTTCTTGAGAACTTCCCATTTATCGGCATTAATTGCGGTCGCCATTTTAGGTAATTAAGCGTCGCACCATTGGATAAACCGTTTCTATTACAAGCGGGCCCTCCCATTTAGGTTGAATTTACCTTTCTTTTTGGAAGTGAGGATTATCGGTCGTTGGCGGAGGACCAAATCTCCTTCTCTAAAGGTTCTCTGTCGAACTTTCTTGTTGAAAGCCGACATCCTAGCTTGGTAGAACTCAATGCATTGTTGAGCCTCGAGCTTCTCATCTAACATCTCAAGCTCTTGAGGCGTTTTTGATGTTGTTCTTGGTCGTCATCTGTTGAAAGGCGTGCGAAGTGGCGGATCTGAATTTCCAATGGGCCTTCACACCGTAGACCCGGAGATGCGGGGGTGGCTCCGGTTGGCGTCGCGTCTGGATTGTGCGATCCCGAGTGCTTCTCGAGTTTATCATCGGTCTAAGCTTTTACTACAAGCCGGCGAAATTTTGATAATCGTCTTGTTGAATGCTTCGGCTAATCCATTTTCTTTGGATTATAAGAACATTGTGAGACATCTTGTATCTTGAATTTCTCACAAAACGATGAAGGAATGGCGATAAATTGGGGACCGTTGTCATGCGATCCGTTTGGGACACCGTGTCGATAGATGACATGGTGTTTGATAAACTTGATGCGGTCGCCTTGCTACTTCCTTTAGCGGGATTGCTTGACCCACTTGGAGAAGTAGTCGGTGATAGCTAGAATAAACCGATCTCCTTTAGCAGCCGGGAGGAAAAATGGGACCTACCGTCCATTCCCCATGTCTCGAATGGCGGGATGTGGCGAAGGATCTGATTGCTGGCGGTGATGCATATAATTAGCGTGAATTTGACAGCGTGGCATTTCGGCGTACTTTCGCGTCATTAATCATTATGGGCCAAAAGTAACCCATTCTCTGATTCGATCGTAGAGTTTGGGACCGGTGGTGTGCACCACATTCACCCTCGTGTGCTTCGAAGGACCTCTTACGCCTCCTTGTTTGAGAGGCATCGAACAAAGACCATCGTACCCTCGGCGATATAGCGTGCGGGTTTGAGTGTCATAAAGAATCTTGGAGTTCTTGCGGATTGACTCTCTCTCCTCCCGTCTTCGTGAATGCCATGTAAGAGCGTAGTCGATGATAGGAAAGCGTCGGCGCATACCTTCGGTCGGCTACCTAAGATGAAGATGGAACTAAGAGTGGGATCTCCCTCCGAACCAAAGACTCGGGACGACCGATCGGACAACACGGTCACGAAAATCCCGTATACCTTGAGTCGGCTACCTAAGATGAAGATGGAAGGAACCCTTCCGTTATCGAAAGGATCTTGCGGCTTGGAGAGGAAGAATTTTATATTCTATCTCCGGTAAAGGATTTTGTTGGGCCTCTTGTTCATAGGCGGAATCAAGAGGGATTTTGGTAATGTACGAAAATTTGTAGACCCAGTCAAGGAATTTGATCGGTGGGAAAAGTATGATGGAGGATAAATCTAAGGTTATCCTCGCGAAAAGTGGGTGAAACATCCCGAGGAACTTCCGTCGAAGCGGGTTATCCGAAGATACTATGGGTAGTATTTCTTGGGGAACTTCCCATTTATCGGCATTAATTGCGGTCGCCATTTTGGGTAATTAAGCGTCGCACCATTGGAGTAAACCGTTTCTATTACAAGCGGGCCCTCCCATTTAGGTTGAATTTACCTTTCTTTTTGGAAGTGAGGATTATCGGTCGTTGGCGGCGAGGACCAAATCTCCTTCTCTAAAGGTTCTCTGTCGAACTTTCTTGTTGAAAGCCGACATCCTAGCTTGGTAGAACTCAATGCATTGTTGAGCCTCGAGCTTCTCATCTAACATCTCAAGCTCTTGAGGCGTTTTTGATGTTGTTCTTGGTCGTCATCTGTTGAAAGGCGTCTGCGAAGTGGCGGGATCTGAATTTCCAATGGGAGCTGCTTCACACCCCGTGGGAGTGCGGGGTCGCTCGGTTGGCGTCGCGTCCGTTGTGCGATCGCCCGAGTGCTTCTCGAGTTTATCATCGGTCTAAGCTTGTTACTTTTCACAAGCTTGAGAATTTTGATAATCGTCTTGTTGAATGCCGGCTAATCCATTTCTTCTTTGGATTATAAGGCATTGTGAGACATCTTGTATCTTGAATTTCTCACAAAACGATGAAGGAATTGGCGATAAATTGGGGACCGTTGTCATGCGATCCGTTTTGGGACACCGTGTCGATAGATGACATGGTGTTTGATAAACTTGATGGCGGTACTCGCCTTTACTTCCTTTAGCGGGATTGCTTGACCCACTTGGAGAAGTAGTCGGTGATCGCTAGAATAAACCGATCTCCTTTAGCGGCGGAGGAAAAATGGGACCTACCACGTCCATTCCCCATGTCTCGAATGGCGGGATGTGGCGAAGGATCTGATTGCTCTGGCGGTGATGCATATAATTAGCGTGAATTTGACAGCGTGGCATTTCGGCGTGCTCATTGCGTCATTAATCATTGTGGGCCAAAAGTAACCCATTCTCTGATTCGATCGTAGAGTTTGGGACCGGTGGTGTGCACCACATTCACCCTCGTGTGCTTCGAAGGACCTCTTACGCCTCCTTGTTTGAGAGGCATCGAGACAAAGACCATCGTACCCGGCGATATAGCGTCAGGTTTGAGTGTCATAAAGAATCTTGGAGTTCTTCGCGGATTGACTCTCTCTCCCTCCGTCTTGGTGAATACCGTGTAAAGCGTGATCGATGATAAGGCGCCAATCTCGGGGCTCCAACTTGGTTTGGGTTGCATGTACTTCTTTGGTAACTACCCCTTATCTTCTTGTACTTCATCGTATAATAGTGCGAAGAGTTGGTGAGTCTGGCCGTAACTAGTTGCTTTCGGTCGGAAGGTTGTGCTAACGACCATTCTGCCGGTGCATCCGCATAAAGCGTTTTGGAAGCGGGATATATTCGATGAAAAACTCTTGAATGAGTGCGCTATTTCATGACTATCGATGATAGGGGATTAGATCCGGTTCGACCGTAGTCACCGCGGACTGCTTAACTATCGGTTGTGAATCCCCATGCGGCTTGAGATATTGACCCGACTCTTTGAAGCTAAGTCCTATAAGTAGCGCGTTGTATTGACTCACGTTATTGGAGCGAGGTTGGTGGCGAATAAGCCGCGAGGGCATGACATGATTCCGGAAATCAAGACAACTCAGACTCCGTGGAGATTTTAGAAACGTCGGGGGTACTTGCCACATGGTGACCGAAGCTCCGTCAAAATACAATCGCCATATTTGTTGGTGCGATGTAGTGTTGACTTCTTGAACTTCATCGAAAGATCATCATATAGCTCAGCGCATCCGTTGTCGGTGGCGACCAGAGATCACAAATCGCTTGTCCTTTGGTGACTTACGTTGTTTGAAATACAAGTCATATTGGGACAAGAGCAAGGCCCATTTAATAGCGCCAACTCATTGAGGCGGTTGGGTCATAAATATCGGACGGTTCGTTAGAATAACATAAATCGTCTGTCCGGAGCTAAATAGTGCGCATTTTACGAATCGCGAACACTAATGCGAACGCGCTTCCGACCATTGGATAATGAGACTTCGCCAGGCCAATGTTGACTTTCGGGTAATACTGCTTGCTGTTACGTGACGTTATCGTCGTCTTGTGCAAGTAAAGCGCGAATGATCCGTTGCCTTGGCGTAGATCAAAAGCGGTTTCGGACTGGCGGTGCAGGCGGAGGTTTAGCGAGATATGATTTGATCTCTTGAATGCCTTCGGCGTCGTCCCAAATAAGCGACCGCGCCCTTCTTGTTCAACGGAGAGCGGTGGCACTTCGGATAGGTTCGATATGAACCGTCGGATGTCATGCCAATCGTCCTTGTAACCCCGAGTTCTCGGATTTCGGAGGTTGCAACTCTTGAATGCCTTCACTTTATCGGGATCGGCGTGGATGCCCTTATTTGTGGCGACAAAGCAGGAACTTGCCACTAGACATCCCAAGGAAGGATTTGGCGGGGTTCATCTTTAGTTGATGAGTTATGAGTTGAATACCGTTCTAAGATCTTTGATGTGATCTCCTTTGTCCGCGGCTTTTCCGCGACCAAATCGTCGGCGTAGCATTGACCGTTTTCGAAGATGATCTGGAAAATCTCCGTCATTGCTCTGGTATGTTCTTGCCGGCATTTTGAGGCGAGCGGCATGGCCGTGTAGCAATATATGCCGATGAAGTTGACGGCTGTGTGTTTGGCGTCATCGGGGTACATCTTGATTTGATTATACCGAAAAGCCATCCATAAAGGACATCCTCTCGAATCCACATGTATTGTCAACTATGGCGTCGGTGATTGGCGGAAATCATCCTTTGGGCAGCGGCGTTTAGGTCTCTGTAGTCGACCACAGTCCTAATCGAACCATTCTTCTTCATGGCCAGGGACTATATTAGCCACCCAATCCGGATGTTGAATTTCCTCGGCGAATCCGATTCTATGAGTTTCTTCGCCGTCAACAATTGCCTCCAATATTTGTGGGCCGAAACCGTCTTCTTTGTTGCTTGGCGGGTTTGACATCGCCTTGATGTTGGCGATGTGTTGCCACATTAGAATTCGAGTCTGGCATGTCCTCGTAACTCGGTGAATACATCGATATACTCACGATTAGGGCAATCAACTCTTCCTTTTCTTAGAAGAGTATTGCGATGTTTATGAGTTTGGGATGCTCTTCATCACCCATATTAACTGGACTACCTCATCCTTAGTGGGGGTTCTCTTTGTTGAACCTATCCCCAAGCTGCTCCGAGTTGATGGATCCATGGGTCTTCCCATGTTGGCATATCTTCATCACCCTCAATAGTAGCAGGATCAATCGCCATATTTGTTGGTGCGATGTAGTGTTGACTTCTTGAACTTCATCCGAAGATCATCATATAGCTCAACCGCATCCGCTGTTCGTCGGGTACCAAGAGATCACAAATCGCTTGTCCTTTGACCGACTTCTGTTTGAAATACAAGTCATATTGGGACAAGAGCAAGGCCCATTTCGCCAAACGCCAACTCATTGAGGCCTACTGGTCATAAATATCCGGACCGGATTTACGTTAGAGATAACATAAATCGCCTCGTCCGACTAAATAGTGCCGCATTTTCTCAATTTAACACTAATGCGCAGGCACCGCTTCGACCATTGGATAATGAGACTCAAAGACCACCAATGTTCGACTCGTAATACATCGCCTGCTCGTGACCGCCGCCGCCGCCTTGTGCAAGTAAAGCGCTTAACTAATGATCCGCTGCCTTGACGTAGATCAAAACGGTTTTCCTGGACGCGTGCAACGAACCGGAGGTTTAGCGAGATATGATTTGATCTCTTCAATGCTCTTCGGGCAGCGCCGCCCCAAATAAACGACACGCCTTCTTGTTCAACTTGGAGAACGGCCGGCACTTCCTGATAGGTTCGATATGAACCGCCGGATGTACGCCAATCGCCCTTGTAACCCCCGAAGTTCTCTCGATTTCTGAGGTTGCAACTCTTGAATTGCCTTCACTTTATCGATCGACGTGGATGCCCTTATTTGTGACGACAAAGCCGGGAACTTGCCACTAGACATCCCAAGGAAGGATTTGGCGGGGTTCATCTTTAGTTGATGAGTTCGCATGAGTTCAATACCGCTCTAAGATCTTTGATGTGATCTCCTTTGTCACGGCTTTTCACGCACCAAATCGCCGACGTAGCATTCGACCGCTTTTCCAAGATGATCCCGAAAATCTCCGCCATTGCTCGCCGGTATGTTGCCGGCATTTTGAGGCCGAACGGCATGACCGTAGCAATATATACCGATGGGCGCTCAACGCCTGTGTGTTTACGCCATCGGGTACATCTTGATCTGATTATACCACGAAAAGCCATCCATAAAGGACATCCTCTCGAATCCACATGTATTGTCAACTATGACGCCGGTGATTGGCGAGGGAAATCATCCTTTGGGCAAGCAGCTTAGGTCTCAGAGTCGACACGCATCCTAATCGAACCATTCTTCTTCATGACCGACTATATTCGCCACCCAATCCGATGTTGAATTTCCTCGACGAATCCCGATTCTATGAGTTTCTTCACTTCACAACAATTGCCTCCAATATTTGTGGACTAAACCGCCTTTGCCGTTGCTTGACAGTTTGACATCCGCCTTTGATGTTGAGGCGATGTGTTGCCACATTAGGGTCGAAGTCCTCGCATGTCCTCGTAACTCCGTGCTAATACATCGATATACTCCCGATTAGGGCAATCAACTCTTCCTTTTCTTCCAAGGAGAGTATTGCTGATGTTTATGAGTTTGGGATGCTCTTCATCACCCATATTAACTCGACTACCTCATCCTTAGTGGGGGTTCTCTTTGTTGAACCTATCCCCAAACTGCTCTCTGAGTTGATGGATCCATGGGTCTTCCCATGTTGGCATATCTTCATCACCCTCAATAGTAGCAGGATCAATCGTGGCCATATTCGACATCAAAGCCTTGAAAGCTTCTCCGAGGCTGGTGTCAGAATCCCAAGCCGAAGAGTCAGACGAATGTCCGTCTCCCTCACCGGGTGGATTATTATCAATCAGCCACGAGCATTCATCTTCTGAGGAGGATTCGTATCCCAATCCCCTTCTAAATGCATAGTAGTTATCCGGCTTTCCTCTTGGGACATATGCCGCTTTAGGAGGGGTTCGAGGGCCTCGTCCGAAACATAGACCTTCCCCTCGTGTCAAGTCATACCCCCATCTTTTCATGATACCCAGTGTTTCTGGACTATATCTGAATGTGTGGAGGATAGGCCCATTGTCATCTTCACCTTCTTCAAAGAAATGATTCGGCGTTGGAACTGCATCTCCTTTTCCGTAAACCAAGTCTCTTTCACTACTTGATCTTCGTGGGATGACAAGTGTTGTCCCAAAGGAGTCCCGGAACTGCTTTTGTGTGAAGCAAGATGATCGAGTTGGCAGGTGCAACTCTGGATCATTGTATAATCCTGTTATCACATCATTCAAAGATAAAGGATACTCTAAATCGTCATTTATTGATTCATCGGCAATTTGCCAATTACAATGTTCATCTGACGATTCTTCATCGTCAAGATTGATTACAAGGGGTACAATGTCATTTAAAACAAAACCTCCACTATAACCAAGCCCGTTTCTGTGACGCCTTCTTCACCGCCGTCCGCATCTTTGGGCCGATGATTCGCCGACTCATTACCGTAGAGGAGAGAATCAGTGAAATAATTCTCCATCCCCTTAAACGGTTGTTTGTCCACACCACCGCCTTGACCTCATTATTCGTGTCTACATATTTGAGACACTGATGAAGAGTAGACGACTATAACGCTATTGTGGATCCAAGGTCGACCCAACAATAAGTTATAGGAAGTCTCTCACAATCACATAGCAGGTGACTTCGACTTTAAGTCCCCATTTGGCACTTAATCCGATTTTACCAAGTGGGCGGACCCACTGGTGTTAAATCCAGATCATTGTGCCGCTTGATGCTAGCTTGTCGGCGTGAATTCCCGTGATGATACATGAGGCGCAGGGCATGATGCTCACAATGAACCCGGATCGACTTGGATCCTGCTAACTTCACTAGAGCCAATATACCCGTGAAGTATAGCGCCTATCGTGTTTGAATTCCTCGCCCGCATATCCTCCTTTGTAAAGGTGATGCAGGGAAGTGTTTAGTCGCAAGGTTGCATTGCCGGGCCGACTTTTCCGACTCGCCTAATCGGGTGAGGAAGACTTCGAATCGGCGAGGGCTTCTTGAAGAGCTTCTCGTCTCTTTTGATAAGCGCAGCAGCTCATAGAGAGTGATCCTTGCGGGATATTGGCTAATTGGGTCATGACATCGGCGGTATGGAGAGTTCGGTTCCCGCTTATCTCTTCCAATCGCGACCGAATCGAGACCGCCGAGTTGAACTTCATGCGGCCGCTTTGTAGCTTCCTTGGCGACCACTGGCCAAGGCGCTTTCTCAGGCGAGTGAGGGGATTTGTTGGTACCCCCAGCTCTGAGAGCGTCTTGGCATTAGGGTCGGGGACTTCCGGGTACTTGTACTTGTACTCGTGTCCACTCCTGGTGGCGTGGGCCGAGTTCCCCGCCGGACGGTGGAATGTTACCACTGTTCATCGTCTCCCTCGAGTGCGGAGTAGCATGGCATGCCTTTCCCTTCGCCGCTTTTTCTTCGAAGAAGAGGCTACCCATTGCTCATCTTCCAGTAAGTCTGGGTGGACCCACAAGACTTCGCCATTCGGGGCTGTATACGATACAAGTCCTTTCTGGCGTTGCTTGTGTGGGTCGTCATTCACCGTCTTCACTGCAACTTTGACCACTGGTTCAGGTTCAAACCATGTCAATGGCACCGACCCGAAACTTATGGATACCGTGATTCGCCCGACCTTCTTCTCTTTGGACGGCTTCATAGTAATGACCCCTACATCAATTAAAGCCTGGATTTTGTCCTTAAGGCTGAAACAGGATTTAGTGGGGTGATGAACTGCCCTATGGTATGCACAGTATCTTGGGTCATTCGTGTTCATCGCCTCCTCTTGATTCTGAATCGGAGGGAGCTTGATCTTGTTATTTTCCACAAGATATTTGAAGAGACCAGAATCTCGCCGCCCCTAAAGGAATAGGACTTGGAATCGGCTCTAAGGCCTTCTTTTTGTGGCCAGTTGCCGTTGGTTACTGTTGTTGGGCGTCCGCATTCTTCTTCTTCTTCTTCTTTGTTGGGGTTGGAGTTGGAACGTTTGGTTCACAACCGCCGTCTTGGCTTGCTCTTTCCCTTTGCCGCGTGGGACAAAGTTACGCCGAGCTTCCGTCGCTCGGTGACCTCTCGCTTTTTCCTTTTGAGGAATCTCTCGGCTTGCTCTCCACGAACCTTCAAGTCCTTCCACGTTATCGATGGTGCTGTACCCATTGCTTCAAGCACATCTATTGATAAGTTGCTGTGGCAGGTTTGGAGGATGAACTCCTCCGGCAGTTCATTGCCTTGTTCCGGAATCGTTTAACAAAGATGTCCACGGTTTCTCCGTCTTTCTGCTTCTCATCGAGCAACGTCCCGATCGATACCTCGGTATCGTCATCAAAGAAATTGGTAAGGAAGCTAGACTCCATGTCGTCCCAGCTGTGAATGCTCCCCGGCTTGAGACGGCGGTACCATTCGAAGGCAGCCCCACGAAGGGTGCCAACGAATGACCGAACCATCAAGGGTTCGTTGCCAGAAATAACTCCGAGGTGTGACTTGAAATAAATCAAGTGCTGCGTCGGGGAACCCTTCCCGTCAAATGGTGTAAAGTTTATTAAGTTAAACTTCGACGGGTAAGGGATTGATTCCCACTCCCTCGGGTATGGGCAAGGAATACCTGTCTTCTTTACTTCTTGAGCAGAAATCAATGAATTGATTTTGCTCTCCAAGTCTTTGATCTTCTCGTTCTCATGAGCAACAGCAGCCGCCGGTTCGTGAGGGTTATCATCTTCGGTGCTTCCTCCCGATCCGAAGTCGTCATTATCTTGATCAACGTCAATGTGTTGACTTGATTCCCTCGATGCTTCGTTAAAGCTTGATCTGTTGGTCATGCATTTCTCTCATCGCCCGCATGGCCAACTCCATCTCTAATTTGAAGTTTTCCGTTGTTTATTCAACGCCGCCTAGCATTTTGGCCACTTGATCTGTACTGATCATAAGTGTTTCTTGGGGGCTCCCTTCGCTAGATACAGTATGATCAGATGCGATTGCGGAGCCAATATCTGACGCATCATCCTCCGCGGGTAGCCCCTTCAGAAGCTTATCGTATCTGGACCGTCGGATAGTCCCGGACCGCAAACGAAGTTAGCCGCTATGATGCGCTGAATAGCCCGTGACGATGATTCTTTGCTGGTCATATTATTAGTGACCTCTGGCAACTCACCCTCTCGGGAGATCATCCTTTTGCGGAATCGCCTTGTCCTAGGTCTCGGCATCTCCGTGGTGAGTCTCTGGAAGACTGACACCCTTTCGAGCTTGATGGCAATTGCACTCCGAGAGCATCGTCTTGATGAGCCTGGAGCACAAGCATGACTGCGTCAATTTGGGGGAATCCCTTCGAGATTTTCTCGTACTCCTTGCACGGTAGTACAGCTCATTGGTGTGTGTATCGAAGCAACCTGCCGTATGTCGGCGTGATCTCTCGGGTATAACGTCCTCATCGTCAGATGAAAACGTCTCCTTCCGAGGACGGGTCAATCCATCGAAGCTTCCGAAAGTGACTCGCCTAGACTTCCGCCGATGTGGGCGCGAAGTCTCGGCAGACTCTCGGACTTCGATTTTCAATCCGATAGGAGAGGCTGCAGGAATCTTTTTGTCTTTGCTGGAACGGGTGCGACCTCCTGCATGAGGAGTGACCCGTGATTCTCTCCGAGGACCGAGACGATCCTTGATAGTCGGTTTGGTGGTGGTGACGGGAGTTGGCTTCACCACTGATTCAGATGCAGACGCCTTTGTCTTTGAGGCGTCGTCAGTCTTGGACCTTGGCGTTGGATTTGTAACGCCTGTATCCTTCGGCTTAAGCGCCGAGACGGGAGTGTGGGCGACTGAGGTTGGGGCACCATTAAGCTTGGGCCTCAAACACGGCGATGCGTCGGTGGCTTCTTTGCCACTTCCTTCTTTAATTCACGAGCTGCTGCACAAAGCTTCGTGCTTGCATAGGAGTCTTGGCGCTTCGGATCGCTCTGAAGTGTGGAGCGGTTCCGTTTGACACGGACCCACTCGTCGGTTGATGGCTTGGATAAACCGTCGATTCCTTGAGGCTGGAGCCTCTGCGTGAGTCTGGACCTTAGATCCGCTTCATAGCGGACCCCATCCGTGGATTGCATGGCCTTGGCGAGTTTGCGCGCCATGCTCTGTCGTCGCCTTTGGCGGGCTCGCTTGGAGAGTGCGGGCGCGTCATCGACGTTCATCTCGGACGCCGTTGTAGTTCGGACTTGAGACGCCGAGGGGGATTTCTCGCTACCTGTGGCAGCGGGGTTGGACTCGCCGTCCTGGGGCTCTACCTCAGAGGCCCATCGGGTTCTCCTTGCAGCGGAGTCCTTCTTGGAGCGGCGGGGGGAACTGGATCTGGAAGAGGGTGAGGACAAGTACTCCTCGAACTTCTCTTGGTCGAACTCGAACTCGACCTCTTCCTCCACCGGGATAAGGATCCGCGGTTGCGGCACGACGACCTCCGATCTGAGGCCGGTGGCTCCCACTGTGGTCGCCAGCTTGTTCGCGGTAAAAGTTGGGATGATTGTCATTGATTTGAACTTGCTTACAAACTTCAGTCGCCTGAAACAAATTCAAAGAGAAATATCGCCTTTTATTTTAAGGCTTACAATGAAAATCAAAAAAGATTACAACTTTTTATCCTTGTGAACAAACACGAGGATCTCTGTTATATCGGATCCTCGCTTGCGTGGGTTCTTTGCCTGTGCCGGGGACTTATTGTGTCCGTGGACCACCGCGCAATCCCGATCCAGGTAGAGACCCGGGTTCTGGAACTACAGATGTAAAGGGGCTCGTTTCACGAAGGAAACGAAGCGCCTGAGGGGATCACACTCACGAAGGAGAGGATCGCCGGAGCGGGTGAGATCTACTAGGAGAAATCACAGCTATCCACGAGATTAAGGCGAAGCTTAATCTAGAGGGTATCTCAGAGTTCGACCAATTCGGTTACCTTTGATTGAAGATCGGCGTTGGTGAACTTGTGCTGCGCCGTTGCTTTCGAGCCGTGCGCCGATTACTCGTAGATCTCGCAAGAACTCTTCAGAAGTCCGAGCCTTTGAAAGATCCCAAAAATCCAATCGGAAGCCCGCTCCAAATCCCTCTTTTCACCAACAAGACCCCCCCTATTTATACAATGGGGGTCTTGGCTGGCTCGACCACTTGAAACCACCAAGTTGGCGAGGTGGCTCGGCCATGGTGGTCGAGCCTCCTACCACTTGGCGAGGTGGCTCGGCCATAGTGGCCGAGCTGCCTCGGCCACTTGGCCGAGGCACCTCGGCCAAGTTGGCCGAGGTGGCTCGGCCATTGTGGCCGAGCCACTTCGGCCACTTGGCCGAGGCGCGCCGTTTCGCCGTTTTTCCGCCGTTTCGCCGTTTTTTCTCGGTCTCTCGGGTTTGGGTTCCGTCTATACTTGATTCCGGGACTAATTCTTGGTTCGTTCCGGTTCAACGGTCCTGAAATCCGATCGTCCGTTCAAGTCCGGTTTAAACCGTGCTTGCGACGCTGTGGGTTCGCCGTCGAGTTCGACGTCTGTATCATTCGATGGGTTGTCATTCGCCGACTCCCCGTCACGAGTTGGCCTTGGGGATTTTGTAAGTATTTTTCAACGCCTACAACACGGAAGTATGACGACATATGACCAAGAGGAATCTAGTTGTTCAGTAACTCGGAAGTATAACAACTGTGATGGGAATAGGGGTATGACGACTTGATCGGACAACGTCATTTGCGGGAATGACGGTGCGGACTATCAGAGGTGATTGTTAACATGCGATTATGTGGGCCTGCCATCCTGTTGAGGAGGATTGGCGAAGGAATTTGGAGGAAATTAGTTATCAGATGTGACTGTTAACATGATAACTTAGTGGGAGTTTGAAAGAAGACTACGGGTAGTACTTCTTTAAAAATTTACCGTCGGATGCTGGTCCTTTGGCGATTGATGCATATAAGCATCAACGATCATCTTTGGCCGATTGTAGCCAAGTCTTCACAGTCGGTCCCATAGCTTGGTTCCGCGCTGGCGAGCTCGGCAGATGCCATCAGGGGTTTACTTGAAAAGAGTTTTGATGAGGAAGCGGTCGCCACCACCAAGGTATCTTGGTCGTCACCTCCTCGAAATTCAAATAGCTCTTCAACCTCCATACGCTTGAGCACGCTCTCGACTTGTTCTCCTTGGCGGGTTAAGTCTTTCCCACTGTGGTCGCCATCTTCTGTAGGGTCGAAAAAAGTTTATTGATTGAATGAATGTGTTACAATCAAATTCTCTCGATTACAGAGGAAGAGAAGATTGATTTGACTTCTCTTTTGTATGGGTTCTTGGTGGCGATAGGATGCTTCACTCAATGCTCAAGTCGAGATTGCTTCCCGTTGACGAACAGATCAAAGCTGCAAACGATCTAGAGGTTGCTGATGAGGTTTCCGATCTCTCTCCTGCGCAAGTGTCTAAATGTCCAAGTCTAACAACTTCCCCCCTTTTGCAATAGTCGTTCAAGACTATTTATAACAGTTAAGCACACAACTGGTGTGCTATAATCGTGGGAACGTGAGTTAATTGATGTGGACGTGGGTATAACTGATATCCACTATTCAGTTCACGTGGCTGTCGTGGCCTTCATGGTCGTTGGCTTTGCTGTTATGGCAAGCTTCGAGCTTCGTTAGATGACAAGCTTCGCACTTCATTGACTGGCTGAACCTTGATTGAATGACGAAGTTCGCTACTTGGCGAACCTCGGTGAATGATGAGTTTCAACTGCGTGGCGAACCTCAGCTGGATGCGTTTATGCATTTTGGTGAGATGACAAGCTTCGCTGGGTGGCGAACCTCGGCTGAATGATGAGTTTCACTGCGTGGCGAACCTCGACTGAATGAAGAGCTTCGTTGCTTGGCGAACCTCGACTGAATGAAGAGCTTCGCTGCTTGGCGAACCTCGACTGAATGAAGAGCTTCGCTGCTTGGCGAACCTCGGCTGAGTAAAGAGTTTCGCTACTTGGGCGAACCTCGGTTGAGAGTTGAGCTTCGCCAATTAGGCGAACCTCGATCTCAAGCTCTGCAACTAGTAAGCTTATGACCCTCGTCTTCAGGCTTACATGGATTTTTTTGACTGTCTACATTGGCGAGCCTCGTCAAACTTTGATGCTGTAGGCGAGCCTCATCAAACTTTGATGTTGTCGGCGAGCCTCGTCAAACTTTGATACTGTAGGCGAGCCTCGTCAAACTTTGATGTCAGAGGCGAGCCTCATCAAACTTTGATGTTGTCGGCGAGCCTCACAAACTTTGATGTCAGAGGCGAGCCTCACAAACTTTGATGTTGTAGGTGAGCTTGGCCTATGCAGACGAAGCTTCAAGCACGCAGCGAGCTCCGTGTCTTCATGCGAAGCTTGTGCTTGAGGCGAAGCTAAGCTCCTTTGCAGCGAAGCCGTAACATGCTACTTAAGAACTGGTCGTAACTTTCAAACCATAAGTCGGAATTGGACGAATTATATATGAAAATTGACTATCTCGACGAGACGGAGCTAACCAAACTGACCCGTAGGGTTTGGTTTGCTCCGGTCATTTTGCCAAATTCCTTCCGGTTTGGGAGATATCGACACTTTTGTCTATTTTGTAAAGTCAAGCATTCAGGTGAACTTAACCTTTAGGCGGGCCTGTCTTTCCTCAGGTGGGCCTGACTCAACTCAGATGGACCCTTAAGCTATTTTGCTCATTCCGAGTTTCTGCGCAGGGATTAAGGTAATTTTTATTGCCTACAGTACCATGCTGAGGTCGTTGAGTATGAAAATGATCATGATCCTTTCGATAATGTCCCTAGTTTGAGTTTTGAACTCGAGATTGGGCAGCAAGTACCGTAGCGGCAGGTAGGGGTGGTAAACGATCGAATCGAATCGAATACTAAGGTGTTCGTATTTGTATTTGTTTAAAACTATCAAATTCGAATGCGGACTCTAATATTCATATATGGAGTTTTTTGAATTCAAACTCGAATACTTGATATTTGATAAATATTCATGAATATTTGGGAATACTTATCGACTATCAAAGTATATTTATTCCGCTAAAGAATTTAATTTTCAAATAGTATTTAAATATACAAATAAAAATTATTCCTTTATAATATATGATGTATATATATATATTTAAATCAAAATTTTTATTAGAAATCATATTTAAGATTATTTAAGTCTTAAAATCATTACATAAAACTTAGCGAGAAATGGTAAGTGGGTTAAAAATATGACATCATATGTGCAACAATATAAATAATAAGTAATCAAATTTTAAACGAATATTTGATGGACAAACAAATCGAATATACATCGGTTAAATTCTATTCGTTAGTAAACTCAAATACTAAAAATTATTTGTTTAGTGGTAAATGAACTACCGAATCGAATATGACCAAATAGTTACTCGAACAATTATCAAACTATTTATTAATTATTTGGTTCTTTTCCACCCCTAGCGGCAGGAGAGGGCGTAGCTTTCAGAAGACGAAGACGCGTATCGTCAGAAATAAACTCTGCAGCAGCATCTGGAAGTCGCGGAAGTGAGATCTATGAAGTATATGAGCCCTCAGTGACTCAAATTCAGAACGTAGTCGCATCACAAAGTGATATAGATGTTGACGATCACACTGAGCCTCAAATTCACGAGTAAAGTCAGGGAATAACACCGGAACAGTCACCTCCAACAGCTTGAGTTCTTCCTAGTAGTTAGAAAGAAAAGTATAGAACTCCTGAATAGACTGATCATCCTGCGAGCATCCTGGAGAACTTGATGTAATTGGTATTCTCTGGCAGCTCCGATTTGCACGAACATGTACAGTTCCACTGCTGATATGTACGGATCACATAATAAGCCATAACCTGCTAATCTGTACGGTTCCACTGCTGATATGTAAGCTCGTCAGTAGCAGTAGTAGGCCCAGGTGTAATAGCTGAATCAACAGTTATAGAACTCAATCCAGATGAAGCAATAATCGGAGAGGCCTAAGGATGACATGGAAGAGAACCATCAATATATCCCCATAACGCAAAAGCACGGAGATTATATTAAATAGTTAACGCCCATGTCGTGTAGTTTTCAACTCCAGTGAGTTGAATATCAACAGCGGGAAAGGTGTAAAGTCCTTGCTTGTTCATGATGATTATGATCAAGGGTGAAATATGATATCAAGATCTGAAAATCCCAGAGTTGCAAAATTCTCTTCTCAAATTCTATGTCACACAGGTTCTAAAAGTCTTATCTTAAGGATCAAACTGAAGGAACCCTAGATGTCAGAGGAGATCAAGAGCAACTGCGATTGGTCAAATAGTGACCACGAGGCAGCAATCGATGCCCACGAGGTGATATTCAATCTCGGCGGCAGCAATCAGAGATCGTGGCGAGTTCGACGACGACGGCGAGATCTGTTGTCAATTGAGTCGTGTGGACGGCGGTTGGCGAACGAGTTGCAGACGGCGGCTGTGACAGTGGCCGAAAGATGCGGGTGCAACGAATCTCGTCAACGACAGAGGAGGCGGCAGCCGCTGGAATCCGATGACGGCAGAGCAGCGGTCGAGGCAGAGATCGACGATGACCATGAGGTCGACATCGACGAGGTGAGGACAACGATGATGGCCCCGAGAGAACACCGAGCAGCTTTCCGACATGGTCGGACTTGGTGGCTGCTGAAATTAGGGTTTTGAAAACTAGGGTTTGGATACCAATCGAGGGTTTGGATTAATTTGATCAATTGGATGGTTAGGATTGATTTGAGATTATGGCTCTGATATCATATCAATTTGGAGAGGAAAGTCTCTGCTTTATTGATCTTTGTATACAATACAATATATAGACTATACATGGGCTCAAGCGGGTCAATAGTGGGCCTATACACCTATACACATATATACTATCTATCGTAACAACAATGATATTAATGATTAAAACAATTGTCACTTAAAAATCACTACAACTATTGACTAACCCTTTTAATATATAATATACGGTAATAGATGTTTGCATCGATGTTATTAAGTGTTTGTGTTGTTAGTTCTATGTACTGATTTTTTATTGTTTGCATAATTGCACATGCTTGTATTAGTAGTTCAATAGTCGTTTAGAATTATGTTTGTACTAATAGTTGCGTGCGTTTGCACTGTACACGAATGTTTCCATATTTTTGCACTCGTAGTACTTTGAGTTGAATTGTATCTTTTAAACGTTCACATTCCACGAAAAGATGAAAAGAGTGCAGATAACTATTGTGATTGCAGCATCTCTTAAACACTAGAACAGGTAAAGAAGGTTCAATTGAATGTACAACAATAATGAAGCCTTTATTCCAAATTTTGGGATCGATTACATGGTTCTATACAAAATATATAGCAACAATAATAAATTTTATCCCAAATTTTTAGGATTGACTACTTGATTAAATGTAACGTACAATAAAAAAATAAAAAAAAGAAATCATGGGATGAACTTGGAAAAACAAAATTAATCCATAATAGTTGATGCTGATATGTAGCAAATATCTGAATGTGGAGTAGATTGTGGAATATTACTCTCTCTCTCTTCTCTAATCATCAGATTCCTACAAGTGTTCTATGCTATCAGAATTCTCTCTTTAACATCTCAAACAAAACCTCATTCCAAGTATCCACAATCCCTGGCATGCACCAATGCAGACAATCCTCAGCTGCATTTTTCTTCCACACCTTTCTCCCATACTTTCCAGCATGCCCATCATTTCGATAACCAGATAGCTGCGTAACATCCATAAATCTCAACCTGAAACCATTCCTCAAATTTTTTGCCGCCTTCTCAAACTCAACAACCTGCACTTTCTCCATAGAATTCGTGTACCCACTCCTGATAGATTTTCTAGCAGGTTTATCAATTCCACTACAACCCCCACCCGAGTTCCATCCTCCACCAGTATAATGCTCGGGTGAATAAGACCGCAATATTACCAACCCCGTGTAATTGGAAAATTCAAGTATGGAATTTAGGGTTGTTTGTAATGCAAGATCATAAAACCTGATAATGTCCTTTTTACGGGTCTTCTTGATTGTGTTGTTGAGGAGGTAGGTTGTTTCAGTGCTGAACCAGTGGCCGGAGGAGAGAACGAGAACGTCGAATTCGGGGAGGAAGTCGATGAAGGACTTGTCGGGAGTGTCGAGGTGGACGTTGACGGAGCGTGGAGATGAGGAGGGGATGGGGAGGGGGGTTTTGTGGACGAGCCATGCTGACCAGATGCGGATTATGGTGGTGGATGTAGATCGAAAGTGCCATTTGCGCATTTGACTGTTGCCGTGGTTGATGGGGACTTCTGTCTGTTAATGAAGAGAAATGATTGGTGTACGTGTGACATGATGAGAAAAGAAGGAACTGCACAACAACAACAACAACAAAGCCTTTTTTTTTCTTTTTTCAAAATTTTTAGGGTCTATTTGGCAACTCTCCCACTAACCAGGTTATAGCCTAGTTAAGGGCTAAAATTATGTTTGGCAAAAATAAAGCCTAAATTGTTTTTGTTAGTTTAAAATTTGTCCTGGAGGAAGGTGGTCCAAAATTAAATTGGTCTAGGCCAAAACCGTTCTAAGGGGGAGTTGCCAAACTGACCCTTAGGGGAGGGCACATGAATCATAGTTTTCCATTTAGTTTTATTAAGGACAAGCTCCTCCATTAAGTTAAATGTTGCTATATTCTTCTTACCTATAACGTATCAAGTTCTCTTAGGTATGTATCTAGTCATTCTTGCCCCTATTAACTATGATCTTATCAATTCTCCTGATGTGTGCATTTAGTGGTCTTCATTGAGCAATGACCATACCATGTAAGTTGATCTCTATTAATTTAAGGAACTATTAAAGAAAGAACATACTTAGCAAGATAAGAACTCCCACCTACTGTAGTTTATGATCATCTTTCAGTGGCAAGAAGTGCAACTAAACATGTCGAGAAAAGTCTGATAATTGTAGAAGAAGACACTCTTTCACACACCGGCTGACAGGATCGACTGCTGTTTTGACTTCAAAAAACCAGGGAGAGGTTCAAGATATTGACGTTGAGGGACACTACAATGGATCTCATGTATCTCTAGAGTTTTGGAGATTCAATAGTATTATATATCTTTGCTCCTTATTTTCCTTTTAGAGAGTCCTTCAAGACCATCTATCTTTTACGTTTTCTAATGTTAGCAACAAGATTTGATGAAGGGAAACTTCTATTTGCCTCTTAGGCAAAATCTACTTGAAAGTTGCAGATGCATGACCTAACCATCTCGATCGATTGGCCTTCACTTGAAGAAGGAACTGTCTAAGAATGAACATATTTAGCAAGAAAAGAACTCGTGCGTAATGTGGTTTATGCTCATCTTTCATTAGCAAGAAGCACAACTAAACATGTCAAGAAAAGTCTGATAGTCAGAAGGAAATACTCTTTCACAAAGGATAGACTTGGATGTTCCGTTTCAAAAACCGAGGAGAGGATCTGTACAATGGCGTGGAGGGATACTAAAATGAATTTCATGTATCTAGACGTTGGAGATTCAAGAATATCATATATCTTTGCTCCTTATTTTCCTTTTAGAGAGTCCTTCAAGACCATCTATCTTTTACGTTTTCTAATGTTAGCAACAAGATTTGATGAAGGGAAACTTCTATTTGCCTCTTAGGCAAAATCTACTTGAAAGTTGCAGATGCATGACCTAACCATCTCGATCGATTGGCCTTCACTTGAAGAAGGAACTGTCTAAGAATGAACATATTTAGCAAGAAAAGAACTCGTGCGTAATGTGGTTTATGCTCATCTTTCATTAGCAAGAAGCACAACTAAACATGTCAAGAAAAGTCTGATAGCTGTAGAAGGAAATACTCTTTCACAGTGGATAGACTTGGATGTTCTGGTTTCAAAAAACTGAGGAGAGGATCTGTACAATGACGTGGAGGGATACTAAAATGAATTTCATGTATCTAGACGTTGGAGATTCAAGAATATCATATATCTTTGCTCCTTATTTTTCCTTGGGTTAATTGCAGATACACCCCCTATAGTATCGTTGTTTTGAAGTTATTACCCCTTTAGTTCTATTATTGCGGATAGACCCCTACTTAAAAACACAAAGATATCAATAATCATAGCATAAACATAAACCATCAAACTAAAGAAACTTGCCTGCCAAAGAATGCAAAGAAGGGATTCCATTTGATTCCGAGCAATAGAATCTCCAACAAAAGCCAGACTTTTACCCCTCATCAGCTCCAAAAATTTCCTTCCATCAAATCGCGGGATCTCACATTCGTTAGGTTTCCATCTCCAGTTCTCATAGCTCTTATCGGGTCTCCCATTGCCCTGGCAATTTTGCATTTGTGCCAAGACAGGGCAAGTATTGTTCGTATACAGAGGTCCAGCTGGATCATAGATCCATTTCCCATGGAAGAGATCACAATTACCTGCGAAATTAGAACATGCAGTGCTAGGATTATTATGTAATTTGTTGATAATTTTATATTGAGCATGCAGTATTAAATTATAACGTATAATAGAACAAACCAAGTTCGATGTACCATGCAATGATTATTGTTTAAGAGCATGTTTGGCAACTTACCGAGTATAAATCTTCTTTTGTTTTCCCTTTTTTTCCCCATCCACATATAAACTAAATGCACTAACCATACACATGGATTGAGAGATGACTTTCCTTTTATTCATATACTAACTATTATTAATAGAAAAGTAGCGTCAAAATAATGAATTGAACCAAACTATGATAAATTCGATACCTTTTGATATAAAAAGCAAGATATATATAGCTATATTATACAAAGATGATGACCCAAGGCCTTTTAATATTCAAAGTCATACAAACATATTCAATGTTATCTTTTCTCCGGAAAAAATATGCAAAGTAAATTTTAGCATATGTAAAACATAGTATCTTACCCTTTTTTAAAACATAGTATCTTACCCTATTATTGAAGATGTATCTATGTCAATTTGTAATAGCATGCTCTCTCTCTCCTTAATATACATTAGCTTCAAATGAATTCGATGGAGAAAGGCTCAGAAAACACATTGTAATTCATATGAGGGGAATGCTTCAAATTTATACACTCACTAAAATAGGGATGTTTGGATGACCGAAGAAAATCGATCACGTAGCTTACCACTAAACTATTAAGAAATTCAGAAAAATAACCATGGGCAATATGTACTTGGCAAGGTTGTAGGCAAATATTCAAAGAAAAAAACATATATTGACCAATATAGTTTTAATGGAACAACAGTAATAATGAAGCATAGCCGAAGCTAAAGAAACTTACTCAGATTAGACTTCTTCAAAACTTGTGATGGATGAGAAGGAAGAGTTGCAACTGAACTAGTCTGATTCAAAGAATCAACAGTACTGTTATCAATTCCAAAACTATTTTCCCCAGAATCATCAACAAAATTAGATGAAACCGAGACATTAAGCTCCTTAATATCAAGAACACTTACAGAAACAGAACTATTAGCATCCAAAGACAATGCTGGAGCAACTGCTGGCATCTCAACCCCAATATAACCATCAATTTTATTTCCATTTTTCCCCGAATCATCAGCAAAACCAGATGAAATCGACACGTTAGGCTCCTTACTATTATCACCATTTAAACTAACATCCATATATAATGCTGGAGCAGATGCTGGCACCTCAACCCCAATATAACTATCACTTTTAGTGCCATTATTCCCAGAATCATCAACGAGAACCGAGGAAACTGACACATTGGGATCTTTAATATCATTCACAGAAACAGAATTATTAGCATCTACAGATAATTCTGGAGCTAATGCTGGCACTTCATCCATAACTATGCCATGGCCTTGTTCAGAAATTTCAGGTCTATCAATCAAAACTTCGGTTCTATTTCCATTTATTGAATCCAAATAAGGTTGGATTGAATTGAATATGCCTATGGACCACCCACTAAAAGCGTAATTGAAACGAGTGGGATTGTAGCTAACAATTAGAAATGCAATCACAATAGACAAACCTATGCCTCCCACTGAAATAACAAGGAATAGAATTGATCTAGAAACTGATGTTAGATTTGCCATGATGCCCAAAATCTCAAATGGGTCATCAAATATCTGAGATTACTCACTGAAAGCAACCAGAAAGTCTAAATTATATGCTAAGAATTAGAGGGTACCTCAAACTCAAGACTCTTCAAGACTTCAACCAACCCATGAGGTACTTCATTTAGATTAATTTGTCACACAACTCCAAGGAGTCAATGGGATTAAACCAAGAAGAGAATATTAAAGATTTGGAAGAGGAGTGATTTTTATTCTACTCTTCTGGAGTCCCAAGAAAGGTTCGGGAACTGCGGGGGGAGAGAGAGAGGGAAAGTTGCTTAAATGAGAAGAAAGAAAATACTTGTTTAAATGAGAAACAAGAGAATTGAAGCTAAGTAGTTGACTGGAGTTTTGCTTCATTGAGAAAAATAGAAGATTAAGTAGTTGACTGGAGAAAACTAGAGAACGAAGCTAAGTTAGTTAACAGGAGTTGGGTCCCTCCATTTTTTAGCTACGGATTAACTAGAACGGAGAGAAAAATGGGGTGTTTCGTTCACCCATTTTATAGAAAACTTTTAGGAAAATACATGATAATGATATTTTCATAAATAATAAATTTCTGTAAATTTCTATAAAATGTGTTTGGTTCAAAAAGATTTTATAGAAATGTTTTCTATAAAGTAGGGTCATCAAAACTCGGAGGAGTAGGATTTACTGACTGATTTGCAAGAGATGATTTTGGTATGCAGGATTGGATTGCGGACAATTGTGTGGTGTGTTGAATGGAACTGTCTTTCCTCTAGAAAATTGTGGGGTTGAAGCGGGAGTGAAATTTTAATTTCCGGATAAGTTACCCTGATTCCATGCAAAATTTGGATGATTTCTCCAACCCAGGTTGTAGGTTAGAGAAAACGAATCATTCATAGGACGCTGGAATGTAGCGTTTACTTGACCTGGTAGTTGATTGTTTCCTAAGAGAGGATATTTCTCTGAAACATGGGTTGGAGAAAGACAGTTATGACATCCTGGGGGCAGAAACATGATTGATTTGAGCTGGAGCTCGTTCCTTGGTTTCTAAGGCTTCTAACCTACGCAGGATTGTAGCCATCTTTACTTCAGAGGATATGTTTGACTCTAGGGAAAGACCATTGAATTTGGTTGGGGAAACTTATGAAACTTTTCATCACAATGTTTCCACTGTATGGTTTTCTCGGATAAACTTTCTAGGAATTCCCAAGCTTCTTCGGCATTTTTTTTCATGAAAGCCCCTTGATACATAGATTCAAGGAAGTTTTTGAAGAATAATACAATCATTCATAGATGATTTGGCATAATCGGTACTTTTCTAGACCATGGTGAGGACATTGAATAAGAAGATTCTTAAATCTATCAAAATACTTTCAGAATGGCTCCCCTGGGACTATCTTGAAATTTTGAATGTTGTTTCTAAGCTTAACCATTTTATAGATTGGAAAAAATTTCTTCAGAAAAATGGTAACAAATTCATCCCAGGTTGAGATAGAATTTGTGGGTAAGCTATACAGTAATTTCTTAGCTTTGTCCTTAAGAGTAAGTGGGATAAATCTAAGCTTAATCGCATCCTCAGATAATTCTCTAATCTTAATTATAAGACAAACTTCCTCAAACTCGGACATAAAAATGTAAGCATTTTCGAATTCATTTCCTAAGAATTTCAAAAGTATGTTTATGAAGTGCAGTCTAAGCCCAAAATTAGCTCCACCGACATCGGGTAGCCTAATGCAAGACAGAATTGCATTTCTAATGGGATAATACATATCTTGAAGAATGGGTGGAATAAGATTTGCTATTACTTTGGTTTCAAAAATCGATTCAACACGGATTAAACGATTGGTATTATCTCTAATCCAAACTCGCATACACCAAAAAAATTCTTTTAAATTTTTTTAAACTAAAAAGGGAATTAGGAAAGAGATCTAAAAAAACACAAGTTAGTTTTTTTAAGGAAAAATTAAAAGACCTAAAAAATTAATGAGATAAGGAAAGAAGGATAAAAAAGAAAAGCCTAACTAAAACAAATCAATAGCAACCACTTTAAAACAATCACCCTTAATTCTAGGGTTAAGCCTAGACTTAACTAGACCAGCTCCTAACTAAACACTCCTTGAGTGAAAAGATTGAAGTTTACCTGGTCAGTTAGCCAGGTAAAGATAGTACTAGAGGGAGGACAAAGACTAATTAAGTACCTTTTTCCTTGCGGAGCGCTTTACGCAACCCCTAAATCTTGCCTTAGACACCAACGGATCCAAGTAAACTTAAACCAGTTAACCTAAGGATTTCTTATTCCTTAATGAGCTCGAGTCCTTAGAGGCCAACATCTAATGAGTTTTAAAAGGCTTGGATTTGAGTAGTGAGGAATTAATAATTTGTGGGCTAAAAAAAGGGTGATGAAATCCCTCACCTTATCTTGATTAGGGGGTATTGTCCTTAAGAGTATTTTCAAGAGTGTGTCAAATCAATATACTCAAATCACTTTGGTGAATTCCTACTAACTATATGCAATGCTACCCTAGGAATTAAAAGTAACTACAAAGGATGCAAAAAAAAAATCTTTTTCTTTTTTTTAATTATGGTCAACAATCAAACAAATGTGAGATATAGAGCTCTTGTTTGAATTTATTATTTTTAGTAGTTGTTCAAGTGGAGGTTAGATTTTATTAGGGTCGACAAAAGAAATTTTTTTATTAGCTCCTAATTGTCTCTAATGTGAAAAATCTAACTAGAGGGTGGAATTGAAAATACTAGAAAGAGGACTTTCCTTTGCAAGGGAGTGACCCCCTTGAAGTAAAATCTTCTCTCTAATTTTCAATCTTCTCCTTCAAATTTGTTCCTTCACGATTAAACACACAAGTCAGAACCAATATAGAAAAATTCTAATTACAAGTACCTTTCCCGACAACGGTGCCAAAAACTTGATATGTTGTGAAAATAGTGTCGAGATTGCAAGTGTACAATCAAGTCATAGTATAGTACAATGTCGATCCATCGAGGAAGGTGTGTAGGAAAAATTCTAACAATTGTTCTAGATGTCGGTGTGGACAAATACGAGTGAAAATGTGGAGATATAAAGAGTGTGTGATTATTTACTCATAAAAGAAAATTAGAACAAGAGGGGAGAAAGAGAGTGGACAAATAAAAAAATAGAGAATAACAAGGAGGAGAAATAAAGAAAATAGAAAAGAACAAAATCAAGACTAGAAAAATTAACCAAAAGAGGAAAAATCAAAACAAGTAAAATATAGAGGAAATCAAGAGAGAATATAGGAATCTAGAATTGAATCCACTAGTTAATTTTATTTAGGATTTATGAACTACTCTCTTTTATCACATTTTACTTTAGATTTATTAAGCATAGACTATCAAACCACTTAAGAAAAGTATAACCTATCAAATTATCATCCAAGTAAAATTATCATTTATGAAAAGAACAATAATTAGATAGTAATTCTAGAATTCATAAGCATAACCTATCAAACCACTTAGGATAAGCATAGATTATAAAATTCTTCTTCTACCAATTATCTCTAGTTGATTATCCTAAACATGACCATTTTGAGCACAAGAGAGTAATCCAAAAATCATAAAAGAAATCAAACTAGTTTCATACAATTCTAGAGTTACTACAAGATTTAGTTGCACATTTTGAAAAATAAAAATAAGAAAATAAAATCTAGGCCAGAAAGCAAAAAGAAAGAGAATAAAAATAAAACTAACTATAAAAATAAGAACAAGAACAAGGAAATAAAGATCTAAATTATGAGCATAAAGGAAATTTAACTAACAAAATTAAAAGAGCATAAAAGTAAATCTATACTACAAAAACTATAAAAATAAATTCTACAAAGCAGAAAAATAAACAATGAAAATAAATGAGCATGAAAATAAATCTAAGCTATAATACATGAAATAAATATACTCTACCAACACAAAAATAAAGAGAAAATAAAATTCTAAAACATGAATTTCTAAAGCAAGAAAATAAAAGAGAAAATAAAACTTACATTGCAAGGAGTAGCCCATTGAAAGCAAATCTTCATCTTCATCTCCATCAATAAAGAAGAAGAAAAAAATTTAAAAGGTAGAAAAAATTATTTTTATTAATTACAAATAAAGTTTATAATTTTAGAAGGTCTTCACAATTAAGAGTAACCCTCTTCCCCGAATGGAGATTATTATAAAAATTTTCACACTCAAACCCCTCACCCTCTACCCCTATTTATAGCCTACAGTAAGTAATAAGAGCTATTGGATTTGGCATGGGCTCCAAGGATTAAATCTTCGCTAGAAAATAATTTAGTTACAAATCAATCGATTGACCAATCGATTGGTCAATCGGTTGGCCGACCGATTAGCCAATCGGTTGGTGGGCCGATTGGAATTTTAAACTTTTTAAAATCTAGGTAGCTCCGTCTTGTCGAGATAGGCGATTTCGCATATATCATATGTTAGATTTCTTTTTCCGGATTGGGAGATAATGCTTTTTTTTTGCGGCTGATCATCTTGAATATAAATTTAATTTGATTTCTTTTCATATTGGATCCTTAATTTTTGGGCTTCTATAGGCTGCTTGGTTTGATCCTGGGCTTCAATAAAAGGTTGAAAATTGAGGAAATTTGAGTTCCTTTTGAGCTCTTATTCATTAATTCTTTATTTCTTACAGATTAAGAGAAAAACGCGTTATTAATGATATATTTATTTAAATAAAATAGATAATGAGGGTATAAAAGTGTAATATAATGTGATGATCATAAGGAAAGTTGGGGTATTTTATAGAAATCAATTTTCTCCCCAAATGGGCTGACATTGCCTAAAAATCTGACATTAATAAAGTACACCCTTACCCATTTACCCCACCCTCCTGGCAATTTTCCGTGGGCAAATTTAAATTTGAGCAGAAAAGTAGTTAGGGTTTTTTCCTCCTCCCCCGCGGCTCTCAGTCCCGCCCCAATTTATGTTTGCTTGGCCTCCTCTCCTTCTGTTGATCATTTAGGGATTTTGTAGTGAATTGTTTTGTGGGCTAATTCTCGGCTGATCAGTTTGATCTACTAGGCTAATTCTTGGTTGTTTTGATCAATTTCCTTGGGTCTCCGATTTCACACCAAGGTATAATCTGTATTTATTAAAGTTCTAAGAATTTGTATTATAAAAGTGGTGTTCAATTATTTGTTAATGTGAAATGCATATACCTTTCCTAAGTTTTTGTCATGTGTGGACTTGGACATGTAAGATGCTTAGAAGTGACGTTTGTTGATTTCAGCTTCTTTGTGCTTAAAAAACATTGTTCTTGATATTCTCATATGGGTGTTTGGATTTACGGTATTTCAGTTAGCAAAAGTGGGGTGATAAATAGTCATTGGAAAGATTGCACATCAGTGATCAATCTGTATGATCTTTATTCATGTTTTATGTATGCAGTTGTATATATCATCAGTTTTCAGAATAATTTTTGCTCAGTTTGAGCTCTATTTTGTGCTCGGTTATATATCATTTGTGTTATTGGCAATGATGATGGTCTATTCCTAAGATTGCAATGTAGTTTATAATTTTTATGATAAGGTGAGGCATTCTTTGATGGAAAGTACAACCTACATTGTAAGCACAATGTTAAGGTAAGACAATTCATCATTAAAATGCAATCTATGTTGAACTTGTAAGGTTTAGGTGATAGCATATTCATGAAGGTCAGCCTTCTTAACTTGATGAAAATATCAAAGTAGTACATGAAAATACCAAAGTAGGGGTGGAAACGAACCGAATCGAATCGAATACCATGGTATTCATATTCGTGTTCGGTTAGTTTTCACGAATTCGAAGTCGAACTCGAATTCGTGTCGAATAGGGAAATGGTGTTCAAATTTGGTTCGTTAATTAGACGAATATTTATCAAATGTTCACGAATATATCAATAGCACACTTGTTAAGTCACAAGATCCTCAACCATGAGGTGTTGACTTCAAACTCTATGTTTGAAGTCTTTTCTTATTTATTTTCTATAATGTTTTACTTAATTGTTATTATGGTATTTCAATATAAGAATTATATATTATAGTGTACGCTTATAAATTATTAATATAATACTTATAAATAGCAATATTTATAAAATTATGCACACGTAAAAGATGACACAATATAATAATCTAGAAGTAGAAAAGCATAAACGAATATTTAATAATCAAACGAATCGAATATACCTCTGGTCAAATTCTATTCATTTATGCACCGAATACTAAAAAATATTCATTTATTATTAAATGAACTACCTAATCAAATATGACCGAATATCTGGACAAATAATAACCAAACTGTTTATTAATTATTTGGTTCGTTTCCACCCCTATACCAAAGTAGTATATGATTTTTTAACTCATTGCTTCCAATCTAACCATTGTAAATAGATTTCTAGTCCACGATGCTTGGCAACACCCTCCTTACCCATATTGGGCACAGTTCCATTGTGACCATCTTGTGCATGAGTTAAGAGATCGTTCTTGTTCCAATTCATGTTGGGGATATCCATGCAATAGGAACACTTCCACCACCCGTTTCGGTCTCTAACTTTCAAAGCATTAGCTCTTAACATTATTTTTGCTATTTCAATTAAATCATCCATCTCATCACATTCTCGATCTTCATCTGTATAGGAAATCCATTCCTCAAAAGTTGGTAGTTTGTGAGCACGCTGAGATAAAAAAAGCAAAGTAATTTGACATTAGGAAAAAAAATAGATTTTTTATATGTTTTTATTTCAAGTTTCTTACCTTTGATGTTGGTGCAGATGAAGATTCACTAATAGCTCTACCTTTCTTACTCATGTTTTTTTTTTTCCAAAAGGTGAGTCTTCTTAACTTGGCGATTTTTTTGTTCATAGCAAGTTGAGGGTCGAAGGATTTTTATAACATCAATTTGTACCAAACTAGCCGTTGTAAAGATTTTTGTATGTGTTGCACTTTTCCATAAAATTTTCATATCCAACCAAGCAAAAGAAAAAGAAAACAACCTATTTTCTATAAAGTTAAGAACCCATTTTGATGTTTTCAACCCAACAAAGAAATATCAAGAAATAAGAAAAGTAGTACTTTTTGACTTCTATAAACTTTTCTCAAAAAATGTTATAGAAATACAAAGAAATTAATTTTTTGGCACTTTTCCTTTTTCTTTTTTTTAATAATAGAAATCGAACTAAACAGCTCCAAAGAGAAGTGAGGAAGTAGAGAAAGAGAGAGTTTTAGTGGAGAACATACGTCCTACTGCTCACCCCCGCCTCTCTCTTTCTCTCTTCCTTAACCAGTTTGCCCTTTGATTAATCAATGTGTTATTAAACCCAAGGGTGCAAATGGATAGAATAAGGATCAAATATGACTATCATATGTGTATCGCTTAATTAAATCGATGCACATATTAGCATGCATATAGTTCAGTACAAAAGTATTTATTTTGTATATTAAAGTAGAAGTAGAAAAGGTGTTTGGTAGAAGTAGAAAAGGTGTTTGGTGCTGACTGTGAATATCATATGCATACTTTTCAATAACTTTTAATTTAAGGAAATTAAAATCTTGATTCAATTTTTTTTTTTGGATCCTATTCAGACCGGAAGAGTTAATAATTTCTATTTATTATCAAAATACATTTATATCTTGTTTTTTTTTAACAAAAATCACTTGCTACAATCTAACTCCTCATATGCTTGGACACTTTTTGGTCATGCTCTACTGACTTGCACTATACTCTAGCTATCGTATCCTTGAGCACTTTCTCACATGTAAGACACTATCTTTATGTCTACATTTGTCAAAGTCTACTTACTACGTGCAATGTCTTTATCAACTCTACTCCACTTTTTTTTAAATTTTATTTTATGATTATTTTTATTTAGAGGGTGTTCGGGAAGTCTTGTTTTTTGAAGCTCATAAGTTATGCTAGCTTTTAGTGATTTTTGGCTTTTATGATAAAAATGCTATTAAAATTGTTTGGATAGTATAGTAATTTGTTTGGTCAAACCTAGCTTATTTAGGTGAGCTTATAAGTTAGTTTTTCAAAAGCTTAGGTACACCGGCTATTTAAAATGTGACTTATTTGATATTTTACCAAACAGGTAGAAATAAAAAAGATAGCTTAAAAGCTTGTTTGACCAAAAAATAAGCTGCCTCAAACACCCTCTTAACCCCATTCTTCTACGCGGAATTGTTTTCAAAACCCATCCACTTTCAAAATCATTCATACGTCCTGAATGCCAGCATGATTTTTTTAAACCCAGATTTGACATTCAACCTTTTGTTACGACACTTTAAATATTAGATCAAAATATAACACTTTATTACACTCTGTACATTAACACGGATTTTACGTCAGGTCAGGTGTTTTGGGTTTACGAACTATTTTGAAAGTATGCGGGTCTAAAATATATCAAGAAAGAAGAGTGAGTTAAAATAAAAAAAACTGTTATGGTTAATCTTATGACTATAGAACAAGATAATTTAGTTGGAAATTCTCTTGGATATGCATTATGGATGTTCTTGTCAATACTATTAGTACTTTAATTGGCTATTTTAAGGTTGTTTGTCTCGCATTAGTTGCTGGGTTTACCTGTTTACATGCTAATTACTGTAGTTTAATTGTAATAGTGCTGTCCAAATTCAAATATATTGTTTAGCTACAAGTTAATAAGATGTAGAAAGCAGATGTATCATCTCAACTCATTTATCAGCACTCAGCACCTTTGGATTGTCAGTTTCAGAAAGGTAAACCGAAGGTAACACCCTCTCACCCCTTGAATTGAGGGGGCCTAAGTGCTATGAGTTGAAGGGTTATTCGCGATTGAAGGTAGGTTTATGTTGCAATTTATTCTAAACAAAATATGCATATACAATGAAATTCTGGTCAAATGACATGCATGTACCTCTAAAAAGCTCTTACCTTCATCTCACAAATCCAACTGCAACTAGCCTCCTTCTTCACTCCTCTATCCTCAATCTTCCTCCTCACCTTAGCTTTTCCCTCTCTATCACCAACAGAAGCATACAAATCAGAAAGAAGAACATATGAGGATGAATCATGAGGCTCCATATTCCTTATCCTCTGTGCTGCCAATTTCCCAAGAACCGCATCTCCATTCACTCTACAAGCACTCAACAACATTTTTCAAAACAGTGAAGAAGAAGGAATAATTTCCATCCTTTCAATCAAATCCTTCGCTTCTTCTAGTTTACCCCCTCGACAGAATTTATCAACCATACAAGCTGAGAGAACATTGATAAAGGTCACAGTATTAGGTTTAACACCTAAAGATTTCGTCTTTGCAAACAAATCAATTGCTTTTCTACAAAGCCCATGATGAGATAATGCATTAATCATCGAATTCCATGTGACCACATCTTTATATATATCACTGTACTGAAGATTTTTGATGAATTGGAGATTTCGCCACATTTAGCATACAGAGTGATGGGTGAGTTTGAGACAGGTAAATCTGATTCAAAGAGCTAATTTGATGACTTGAGCATAGAACTGTGGTCCTAGTTCAGATATGAGAGCATAGCACAAGACATGAAAATGCTAGCAAAGGTCATGTGGCTTGTTTCTATTTCATTCTTGTTCATCATTGTGTAAAATTGTATAGATTCTTCAGCATATCCATTTTGGGAACAACCCGAAACTAATGCATTCCATTATACAGAATCAGGAAAAGTTATATCTGAGAATACTGAAGGAGCTCTTTCAATCACACCTAATTCTGAGTACACAGTCATTAGAGAATTCATAAGGATTGCATCTGAGAGTAGCCCCTTTTTCGGAACATATCCATGAATCTGTTTGCCAAAAATTATCTCATTTGCACAAGCACATGTGTCTAATAAAGTAGAATATGAGAATTCATTAAGCTCGATATTCCATCTCTTCATCTCCTTCCAAATACTGATAGATTTATCGAAAAGCCCATGATTTGTATATCCCATAAGCATCATGTTCCATGAAAATATGTCAGTTTCACTACTTTCAATGAAGAAAATCATCTCCATGTCATCAATCCTTCTAGAAGAAAATCATCTCCATGTCATCAACTTCCAGCTCGGGAATACAATTCAAGAATAGAGTTCTTAAAAAGAGAAGCCTTAAAAAGTCCATTCTTCACAACTAACCCATGAATCTGCAGTCCCAATTCTAGAATACCCAATTTGGAACAACTACAAATGGCACCTGAAAGCATAACCTCGTACACTCTAATGCTCTGAGATCGAGCTTGCAAGTAGACTCCAACGGATGCTTCATAATTCCCATAGTTTCTATATAAACCCATCATCAGGTTAATGACACGATATCTTTAACCTCCATAGTTTTAAACACAGCAACTGCATCATTCAAGCTGTTACTTCTACAGTACATAGTCAGTATAATGTTGTCAGTACCTTGATGGAAGCATTCTCTCATTTTAAGTATCAATGTATGGGCTCTCTTCGCATTTTCAAGAATATTAAAAACTGCACAACTAGAAAGAAAATTCAAAGCGGTTAATTCATTCATCCTAATTCCACTTGATAACATTCTTTGGATTACTTTGAGACCAACATCTCCCTCTCCATTGTATACAAATCCACCAATGAGTGAATTCCATGTGGCAATATCTCAGTCTTCTACCTCCAACCAACTAAATAAATTCACAGCATCCTCCAATCTAACTATCATTGCATAAAATGAAATAAACGGCATAATTACAGAAACATTGGTATCTAAACCAACTTTATTGAAAACCCATGAATTTGGACTCCAATATCTATACAACAATGCCTTGAGCATAAGCTTATTAAGCTTGAAACTGCAAAAGAACTCTACTTTATCATATCAACGATACACCATCTCATCAAATTTAAAGCATCGATTGACATTCCATGTCGTGAACACCCCCTTAACAAAATCTCAACAGAAATATCATCAAGACCACACATTTCTGCTGATGCTTTTCGCAAATCTTCAAGCTCCCCAAGTTTGCAACACCCTATCAAAAGAGAATTTCCCACACAACAATCAGCGGAAAACCCACACTTCAAACTAAAGCAATGGACTTGCATCAGATACCCATTAATACCCATTTCTTCACATGCAACAATAACGGATGCAAAGCTTGATTGGGTTGGGCTAATTCCAGCCTGAATCATCTTAATAAAATAAGAGAACCCTTTTTTGTATCGTTCCAATCTGTTGACCCCAGATATCATGGTGTTCCAAGAAACAAAATCTCTTTGAGACATTCTATCGAACAACCGAAGTGCACAACAAATTGAGCCACACGAAAACTACAACTCAAGGAGATTCTTAGACAGAAAGACATTGGATTCAGACCCGGATTGAAGAATGAAGGAATGGGCCATTTGGATAAGTAAGAGATATTGATATGCTTTGGGTTTGTGAAGGATTGAGATGAGATGTGAAGGGACTGTTATCCGAACCATTTTAAAAATCTCGCGTGTTCCTTGGTTGGTTTTTGATTCGATTGTTCGCTTTTATTTTTCTATATTTCTGCTTAGGAATTCTAGAATTATATGAAACTAGTTTGATTTCTTTTATGATTTGTGGATTGCTCTCTTGTGCTCAAAATGATCATGTTTAGGATAATCAACTAGAGAACTAATTGATAGAAGAAGAATTTAATAATCTATATTTATCTTAAGTGATTTGATAGGTTATGCTTATGAATTCTAGAATTACTATCTAGTTGTTATTCTTTTCATGAATGGTAATTTTACTTGGATGATAATTTGATAGGTTATATATGCTTTTCTTAAGTGGTTTGATAGCCTATGCTTAATAAATCTAAAGTAAAATGTGATAAAAGAGAGTAATTCATAAATCCTAAATGAAATTAACTAGTGGATTCAATTCTATATTTATATCTTCTCTCTTGATTTCCTCCATATTTTACTTATTTTGATTTTTCCTCTTTTGGTTAATTTTTCTAGTCTTGATTTTGTTCTTTTTATTTTCTTTATTTCTCCTCCTTGTTATTCTTTATTTTCTTTTACTCGTCCACTCTCTTTCTTCCCCTTCTTGTTCAAATTTTCTTTTATGAGTAAATAATTACACACTCTTTATATCTCTTTACTTTCACTCCTATTTGTCCACACACAAATCTAAAATCCAATTTAGAATTTTCCTACACACCTTCCTCATGGGATCGACATCTTTCTATACTATAACTTGATAGTTGCGCACTTACAACTTTATATTATTTACCCCTTACCACTGGTGTAAATAAGAAAGATTATAACATGTAACATCTTAAAGAACTCAAGATCAAGGAAATGTGCATCATAGAAACATATTGAATAATAGTAGATAAGAAACAATTATAGATATAGAAACATCATAAACGTGGATACAACTGTAGATACAGAAAGAATACCAAAACCAATATGAAATCGGACAAACAATAGAAAAAATATAAATAGAGCATAAGTCAACATCATAGAGAAAAGAACAAGGCAAAGAGCTAAACTACAACACGTGCCAAGTGTATAAGTGTATGTAACATCACAAATCCACATTTTAGAATATATATGGAACTCACTTGCATCCCATACTAATCATCATATTTTTATTACACTTTTATATTTTCATTATCTATTTTATTTAAATAAATATATCACTAATGACGTGTTTTTCTCTTAATCTGTAGGAAATGAAGAATTAATAAGAGCTAAAAAAACTCAAATTTCCTCATTTTTCAACATTTTATTAAAGCACATGTTCAAGCTAAGTAGCCTATAGAAGTCGAAGAAACAAGAATCTAATATGAAAAGAAATCAAATCAAATTCATATTCTGGTACCGCAAAGAAATAGCATTATCTCCCAATCCGGAAGGCGTAATCTAACATATAATATATAAAAATCACCTATCTCGATGAGACGAAGCTATTTGGAATGTTAGATTATCGATACCTATATCGATAGGGGTATCAATACCTGTATCGATAGTAGTATCGATACCTAGTAAGCAGTTACGAATCAAAGGCTGAAATTGTGTAACTCAGGGCTTAAGCTTGATCTCTGGGCTAATATTGATTGTAATACTCTATAAATAGGGGTAGAGAGTGAGGGTTTGAGTGTGAAAAATTTTATAAAACTTTATTTGGAGAGGAGGGTTACTCTTAATTGAGAAAACCTTCTAAAATTATAAACTTTGTTTGTAACTAATAGAAAAAATTACATCTTTAAAATTTTCTTTTCTTCTCTTTATTGGTTGATGAAGATGAAGATAGACATTTGTTTTCAAGGGGCCAACCCATTGCAATATAAGTTTTTTCTCTTTTATTTTTCTTGCTTTAGATATTCATGTTTTAGGATTTTTTATTTTTATTTTTATGTTAGTAGATTGAATTTATTTTGATGTCTTGTAGAGTAGATTTACTTTCATGTTCTTTTATTTTTATTATTTTCTTGCATTGTTTTATAGTATAAAATTACTCTCTTGCATTTTTATTTTTTATAGTATAGATTTATTTTTATGCTCATAGTTTAGATCTTTATTTTCTTGTTCTTATTTTATTTTTGTAATTAGTTTTTATTTTTCTTGTATTTTTATACTCTTTCTTTCATGCTCTCTAGTCTAGATTTTATCTCTTAGTTTTTATTTTCCAAAATATTTAACTAAAATCTTATAGAAATTATAGAATTGTATGAAACTAGTTTATTTCTTTTATGATCGTGGATTGCTCTCACATGCTTAAAATGATCATATTTAGGGTAATCACTTAGAGAACTAATTGGTAGAAGAATTATTTGATAATCTATGCTTAATTTGAATGATTTGATAGGTTATGCTTATGAATTCTAGAATTACTAGCTAGTTATTATTCTTTTCATGAATATTAATTCGCTTGGATGATAATTGATAGGTTATGCTTTTCTTAAGTAGTTTGATAGTTTATGCTTAGTAAATCTAAAGTAAAATATAATAAAAAGAGAATAGTTCATAAATTCTAAATAAAACAAACTAGTGGATTCAATTCTAGATTTCTATCTTATCCACTTGATTTTCTCACCTTTTTAGATTGATTTTCTCACTTGATTTCTCTTTTCTTATTTTATTTTTAGTTCTTTTGTGATTCTATTTCCTTTTGTTTCCTCTTTGTTCCCTTTTTCTTTTCCTTTTTGAATTTTCTTCTTAATTTTGTTCTTCTCTATTTTCTTGTTTCTCTTTTATTTGGTCACTCTCTTACTCCCCTCTTGTTCTAGTTTTCTTATATTTATAAATAATCACACACTTTCCTTATATCTCTTCACATTTACGTTTTCACTCCTAATTGTCCGCATACAACTTTAAGAAACCATTTTAAAATTATCTCTACACATCTTCCTCGAGGGATTAACATCTTTCTATACTATAACTTGAAGGTTGTGCACTTGAAACTTTGTTGTATTTTCCCCCTATCACATACTACAAGCTCATATCATGTCCACTCCAAACCTATTAATCTAGTAATAATCTTTAATCTTATTTGGAATTAAGTGGTAAGAGTACCTCGGATCCAAGACTTCTATCTCATGTCTAATAACTCATAGTCTATATGCTGCAACGTACTACGCCCGAGGTGGCTTATACACATGAATCAAACATAACTCATCACAGATATTATAATAGAAATACCTGATTTAACAAATCCAGTAGATATAACATACAACATAACTAACTGATTTAACAAATCACATAAACATAACATCCAACAATAATAACATAATTCATCAAAGATACTTGGCCTTGATTTCTTACTTTTCAACCTTACATTGAAGTATTAGGTTATGTCAATTACAACCTCAATATCTGTTAGGTTTTCACCATTTAATTCCCACATTAAAACCCCAAGCTATATTCTTTTTAGTCTAATAGACAGTACATTAAATATTATCTAGTCCTTGAACATTCCAATATGAATACACCCAATGTCAGCAGATCATCTAATGATTGCCATATCGGGATCAGTTTATATGACACCCTTTGGATGCCTAAACATAGTTGGTAATTTTTATACTTGAACACACAAGGTACGAAATCCATAGCTGCAAATCTCAATGTGACTCAATATATGTCCAACAGAAACTCGTGCCCCAAACTAGTATATCGTGGCTGATATCAAACAACCAGATCCAATCCAACAATCAAATAAGAACATATCACAGATCAAGCACGTAATGTCCAATACCAAACATGTAAAATAATGAGATATTATCCAATTTTCATTCGACATGTATCTGAATAAATAAAGGAATAATCAAGTAAAAGAGTCACAATCAACATTTTCAAGCTATTCACGTATGACCCTCATGCAATGTCACTAGGTCTATATCTTATGGGTTCTCAATATCAAGCGGATAGCAATATAAGAGTGACTATCTTCTATATATCCAACATGTAAAGCATGACAATAACTTGAATTATAAAAAACTATATCTTGCTTTAAAAACTACTAAAATTGCACTTTTATAAAAACCAGAACAAAAAACCAATTATGCAAGATTGTTGAGGACTCAAAGATCTTTCTAAAACATCTTAAATCATCAAAAATCTGAGTTAGGAATAAAAAGTTATGACGACTTGAAAATAACACTCAAACTACCCGAAGGATGAGCGCACACACTCAGAAGGTGAGCGCATGCGCACGATCATGTTTAGCTAAAATCAAGTGGTTTTCACCCCTAGAGCACGCGCTCATGAATGCAGCGCGCGCGTGCTTGACTTGAAAACCCTTGGTTTTTATAACTTTTTAACCCAAAACTTGATCAAACTCAACCAAATTAAAATATACTTTCTATCCAAGATTTCTAACATCAAAGGGATTCTTTTAAAATAAGTTTCACATCAAACCATGCCCTAAATTAAATTTCACCATTGGAGGAGCTCAAAGCTCACTTTCATGAAAAACGGGGACAACCCCTATCCATTCTTATTCTCTCAACATTAAAAATATCAAATTTAATGTAGAGAATAATACAACATAAGAAAACCCATGAAAATCACAAGAAACCCATGATTATGAAACTTTATCAAATTCTACAATAATGGGTCCTTTCCCTTGAAAGATATTGTCAAGATGAATTTCATCGCTTAGGGAGATCCTACCCTCATGAAAAACCATGATTTTAAAGCTAATCAAACTGAAACTTTTCTTGGTTGAAAAGATAGAAAGCTGAAGATATAAAAGACCCATAAATTGGAATTTTAAAATAATAATTTTAGCAAGCAAAATACTTGTCTTGGTTTTCTTCAAACTCTCCTTTTGAGTACTTCTTCTCTTCTAATTTCAGATCTAATATCAAACGAGGAGGGAGAGAGAGAGAGAGAGAGAGAGAGAGAGAGAGAGAGAGAGAGAGAGAGAGAGAGAGAGAGAGAGGTTTCTATTAATGAGCATTGCGCATTAGATCTACATGCTATTGGGTCTCAAGCCATTAAGCCTCTAATGCACAAAAAGACCAAAAATACAATAAAACCCACAAAAATATTTGAAAACTCATTTAAAACCCAAAATGAGACTCATAAGGACATAAATGCAAAGCGTGACACATGGCATGATCTCATAGCGTTGCAAAATTTAACGGCTAAGGTCTATTTGGGTTGCATCAATGGTCAAGATTAAGCCGATAGGGTGTAGAGGTCTTATATTAAATTTGCTCATTCTATGTTAAGTTTATATCACAACTGTTAAATTTGTACAGTTACATGTTAATTTTGAACATTGGTTGTTAAGTTTATCAATTGGTTGTTAAGTTTAGAGTATAATTTTATAGAATATATGCTAAAATTAATAGGTTATTGTTAAATTTTAGTGTTAAGTGTCAACATGCTATTCTAAATGAAAAAATAAAAGAGGAAAATGAAAACTTACATTGCAAGAGGTTGGCCTCTTGAGAATCAAATCTTCATCTTCATCATCAAAAAAGAAGAAGAAAGGAAATTAAAAAAGAGGAAAAATTTTATTTATTGTAAATAAAAAGTTTACAATTTGAAAGGTCTTCTCAATTAAGAGTAACTCTTCTCTCCAAAATGGAGTTTATAAAATTTTACACACCCCAACCCCTCACTCTACTCCTCTATTTATAGCCTACAGCCTTCAACCTTACTCCTTGGATTAGCTAGGGTTTTGGGAGAAAAAAAATCAACCATTGATGGATTTTGTTACACTCTAATCGATGGGTTCATCGATGGACTGATCAATGCGCTCATCGATGAGTTCATCGATTAGTTTGTAACAGAATTGTAACAAACTATATTGACTTTATTGACTGTGTCTTTTTTGGGCTTTTGGGCTTCTTGTAGGCTTCAACGAAGTTCTTGAAAAATGAAGAGAATTGGTCCATTTGGGCTTTTATTCTTTAAATATTCATTACCTGCAAATTAAAATAAAAAATATTATTAGCAGATATTTTTATTCAAAATAAAATAGATAATTGAGGGTGTAAAAGTATAATAAAATGTGATAATCAAGGTGACGATAATTTGTATTTAAATCGATAGTTGTAAGTATTTATACTATTAACTATCTTGGCGTAGTTTTTTATTATTTAAGGATTAAAATATGAAAAACAAGGCTTTTAAAAAAATTGATACACAAGCTCCAATTAAGAATAGAGGCCAATGGGAATCGAAGGGGAAATCCTGTTAGTTCTGTAAAGTTTTGAGAAAAATATCCTTGATGCATTGGTATCACAAAATCAATAAAATAGAGTGATGAATTTACTGAAAGATGATTCATTTGGAAAATTCCTAATAAAGCTCTTAGATAATGTTTGAGGTTGGCTTATTTGATGCTCGCAAGGGCCCATCCCGGACTTGTTAAATCCTAACCATTATTTTCACCGGGATCAATCTTAGCCTTTGGTTTTAGTCGCATCACAAGATCGAAGCAGCTTGTCCACGCTTTGCATTCTAGACCTCATGAGTTTGTTTTGGTTTTTAAATAAGTTTTCAAGCTTTTAAGAGGGGTTTATTGCATAATAGCTTACTGGGTTAGACCCAATAAGATGGAAGCTCAATACCCAACCAATAGCCAAAACCCATATAAAATCTCCTCATTTTTCTCACTCCAATAGCCAAAACCCAATACCCAAATTGGCAACAAGGGATTCCACCATCATTTTCTTTGTAAACAAATGCCAGAATTGATTTTCCGGAAAACGTCTGGAAACTCCAAAAACGTTTTCTAACTCAGAAAAAGTTTTCTTATATTTGTAGAAACCGAACCAAACAGGGCATTAGCCTCTCTTTAACCAGTTCATGAGTCTAAATTGTCTCGCGTTAAACCCGAGCCAGTTGGGTCCAGGGTCCATACGTGCTTCCAAATATCTCCAGCGAGACATTCACATTGATGCTCTCTGTTGATAGATCTTTACCTTTCCTAGAAAAACAAAAACTCTAGTTGTCTCATCACGTGTATTTCTTCAAAGATGATACTAACTCCATGATATTGATTGCTATAATGAAGGATAAATCAATGAGCTTCCAGCTATGGATGTAGACCCCTTTACCATGTGCACCTCCACTCCAAAACATCAAACAACTCGCACTATTGTTTGTAATTTACTTAATTTATTTATTTACTTGCAAGAAAAAATATACAAACATTACACCACCACACAAGCGTCTAGATTCCTTTCACTAGACATCAACAAAAAAGTTCAAACCATCTCCAAAATTACATATATCAACCACAAAAAATAATAACATTCCAATTTTTCAAGGAGCCCTCTCCCCAAAACTATTATTCTTCCCCAAATCATGATTGTATGCGGTCCATGACATTAAATATACATCTAAAGAATATCAATCATTAGATTTGTATATGAATTTCGAAATTTAATAATCCAAAGATTGACATTCATTCGGTGTACATTTAATTTTATGGATCCAAGTGTACTTGATATTATTCCCTCAATTACACACTTACAACTTATATAACAAACCAGCAAAAAATTCAAAAAAATAAAAATAAAAATAAAAATAAAAATAAAAGTAAAATCATCAGACGATTACCGCCACCGCAGCCGCTGCCGCCGCAAAAACCGCCGCTGCGAATCCTCCCTTCCCAGCTGCCGCATTATTGTCGGCCGCCTTGTCATCATCAGCTGGTGCCTCCTCTGGCCCCGCGGGTGCCGACGCCTCCACATCATCTGCCTTCTTCCCCTTCTTCTTCTTCTTGGCTGACTTTGGCGCTTCTGCAGCCGGCGCCGGCGCGTCGGCCTCCGACAACTTAAACAGGTCCTTAGGCTCCAGCACCTTATTGATGGAATAAATCGCCACCGGGTCCTGGTCGATCACCGTCTTGCCGATCTTAGCCGTGTTGATCTTGGTTTCGAGCGTGACGACCTCGCCGTCGTTCTGGACGGTGAAATGGAAGCTCTTCTTGGCTCCCTCAGTGGCCAGCGTCGTGGTGAGGCCGTTGTTGTCCTTGAGGTTCTGCAGACTGTTGTACACTGGCTCGGCGTGGAACAGCAGCAGGGATGCCTTGTCGCCGTCGGTCAGGTTCTTGAATTTGGGGGCGAAAGCCTTCACGGCTCCGTCGACGGGGCAGAAAACGGTAAGTCCACCGTCGGCGGTGTCCTCGTAGGTTTTCAGGACGTCGCCGGTGGAGGATAAAAGATCGGCGAACATTTTGCACCCGTTCTTGGATAGAACGGAGGTGAGGTTGACAGGAGCAGGAGCGGCGGCGGGAGCCTCGGCTTCCGCAGAGCTCAACGGAGCGCTGATCTGGACGATGGAGATGTTGTAGGGCATCTCCTTGATGGACTTGACGAAGGAGGCGGGGGAGGAGGCGGAGTCGTCGGAGGAGTCCTCTGCGGAGAAGGTGACGTGGCCCTTGGAGTGGTCGCTAATGTTGACGAAGCCGGTGGTGCCAGGGGCTGCGCCGGTGGACTGGAAGAAGGAGGAGGAGAGGGCGGTGCCGCCGGTGAGCTGGTGGAGCTTCTTGGCGCCGTAGTAGTCCACGAGGATGTGGAGGGCGAGGACGTTGCGGAGGGTGGGGAGGGAGTAGTGGTGGTCGAGGAGGGACGACATGGCGGAGTTGTCGAGGGCCAGGACGGTGATGGTCAGGCGACGGTTGATCTCAGCGGCGAGGCGGGTCTCGGTGAGGTAGTGGTTGAAGGTGGAGAAGTCGGGGTGGCCGGCGAGGATCTTGGTGATGTTGTGGGCATTGGTGGGGGGTGTGGAGAGAGATACGAGGAGGAGGAGGAGAGGGAGGAGGAGGAGCCTCATTGTGGTTGAGAGATGGTGGTGGAGGAGAGAGAAGGGATGAGGGGGAGTGAGAATGGAGGGAAGGGAGTAAAGTAGTGGAGTGTTTGGATGAATGGGCTTGCTTTTAGGGTTTTATTACTAGTTTTGCCATTGGTGGGTCTGCATTGGACTAATTGGGTAGTTAGGGTTTTATTTAATAAGTGATTATTGGTGTTGGGAAGCAGGATTAGGACTTGATACCAAAACTTGAACAAATGTGGGTATTTTCTTGCTACATTCAAAGTTTTAAAGTCTTAATTGCATTTAAACACCCTATTCTTTCCCCTTACTTTGCACTTATATATCCTCACTTATTTTTTACAATCTTGATATACCTTAAAGTTTTAAAACTTACAGTTATATATTCTCACCTTTTAGCAACACTTAAATACCCTAAAGTTCTTAAAACTAACACTTAAATACCCTAAAGTTTTAAAATTTGCACTTAAATATCCTTACTTATGCAAGCTTGAGGATATTTAAGTGTGAGTTTTAAAACTTAAGGATATTTAAGTCTCGGTTTAAAACTTGGTATTTAAGTGCAAATTTTAAAACTCTTGGATACATAAGCATTGCCAAAAATAAGTGAGGGTATATAAGTGCAACATAGGAAAACTATAGGGTATTTAAGTGCAATTATTCCAAGTTATGTAGAGGTGCAAAATGGTGTATATCCATATCTATATTTGACAAGATAATTAAATATGGATACTAAGGAACAGTATTGGTAGAGCTTATCGTATGTTGTTTATGCATTCTAGAAGCAACTTATATAAACTGTTGAAAATAATTTTTACTAATCATGTATTATAAGTTACTTTCAAAGTAGCAAGGTATTTGGTAAAATTATGCTTAAATATTGTTATAAGTAAAAATAACAAAATAGACATAAGTTAGCTATCAAAATAGGCAAACTAATTTTAGAATTGATAAACTAAATATGTAAAAATTAAAGGGTATATACGGTATTAGAACTATAAAAGTAGAAGTTGCTTTTAAAAGCGATTCCTATGTTGCTTTTGAAAGCACCCGTTTTAAAGCAACAGTTTTATAAGCATGCAAAATATATTTTATCAAACATCATTAGTCATTGATTCTTGAAAAATAAGTAGAAGCACCTAAAAAATAACATCAAACGGATATTGATATATAAATAAAATACACAAATTTGTATCCGAATATCTAAATATATGCATCGATCTGATAGTTGAAATTATCTTGACCTTTAGATCCGGAATGTTAATAATTTTGATGATCTAGAGTCTAATATCCTTAGATTTTTAGTTATGTCAATCATATTTATGCACTTTCATTTAATAAATTTATTATATTTAAATATATTTTCTACCACATTATCTATATATTTTCAATCTTATCTAGTTTCCTTATATGTGTTCATATCCTACATATTTCTGCTTACCTAATTTATATCTATATTCGATTTTGGTGGACATAGAATTAGACTATGAGTTTTACTTGTCGAATCCTACCAGGATTTGTATGTGTATTCTTAATTAGTAAATGGATATAAATATGATAAAAATTATTTAAGCCTTTTGATAACTAAACCACAGTTTCTACATTATTTATACATTGTGCTTTAGATGGTACTGACATTGCGCTGGTGTGTGTACTTGTTAATTATCTGGTAAATTTAGAAAAAATTTGGCCAAAAGTTTAATTTTTTAAAGAAGTTTTTAATCTTCTACATAATTATTTGGCTAAATATCAGAAAATGCTCCTTATATTTTGATGATTATCAGATAACCCCTCATAACTTTCAAACTATCAGAACCCCCACCCCCACCCCAAAAACCAAAAAAGTTTAGGGGTTATCAAAAAAACTATTTAGCTTTAAGATTTTATTAGAAAACACTCCTAAGTATGAACCACGAATTTTATAAGTTAAGGGGTTTTCTGATATTCACCTAATTCTTTCTCAATCATTCCTAATATTTTCCATATATATAGAACCAAATCTGCAAAAGTTTTAATGAAAGTTATTTCCAGAACCTTTTACTTTTACTTGAGTGAAAAAGGAGAGAAGGTGTGTTACATGCAACTTTTTTCCCAGAAAGAACTTCGTTGCAATAAAACAATAACATTTCCTCTGTTTATGTTAAGCAGAGAGGTATACGACACAGAATTTAATGAAAGAAAGAGACTACCGCCTAACAAAAATTTTTTAAGAAAACATTGTAATTAGTATATAGCTTCTTTTGTTGTAGATGGATTTAAGATAAGAAATTAGAATGAAAGAGGAAGAAGATCTAGAAGGTGAAGTGGCATATTTAGAAACTCTCAAAGTTTTTGAGAGCTTTTCTTTCAAATGAAAGACATTCCACAAAAAAATATATAATACAAACTCAACTGGGCCACCTCAAAATAGTGCATGAATAATATAGAAATTGTAGTTTATTTATCATTTTCCAAAAGAAACTCCATTTCTTTTTAGGGTTTTCAATATTAGTCCCTCTAAGTTTTATATTTTGAATTAGTCCGCCAAATCTTTAAGTATTTTAAAATCAGTCCCTCAAATCACCATATCTTGAAATCAGTATCCCAAATCTGTTAAATATTTTGAAATTAGTCCCCAAACCTTCTAACTTGCAACTAACTAGAGGGATTAACTTTAAAACACTTCAATGTTTTTGGGTGACTAATTTCAACATATGAAGATTTGAGGGACTCATTCAAAATACTTATGGATTTGGGTGACAAATTTCAAAATATGAAGATTTGTGGGACTAATTTCAAAACATGAAAGATTTAGGGATTAATATCAGGAAAAAAACCCTTCTTTATATTATTTACAGGGCTAAATAGCACTCACATACCTTATAGAGTCACTCACTTTGCATCTATATACTTTTTCATAGCATGTATATATTCTAAGTTGTTTAAAATTGACATATTAGTATCCTCTATTATGCAAACATAAAACTTCCACCCAAATGTTAACATGTAATTCTCATATGCTAATTTTATAACTTTTCTAACCATTTAACGTTTGTTGAGTTTACTATAAAACTTATCCAAATTATATTTTAAAATAAAATGGTTTACTTTAAATTAGAATTGGGTAGAGTTAATAGTAAATTATGCAACTCTTAATTATTTAAAAGCTCTAAAATTAATATGTGAACATTTAGATGAAAATTTTTATATTTTCATAATAGGGAGAAATAATGTGACAGTTTTAAACATCTTATGGGGGTATAAACAATACGAAATGATGCGGCGTCTTTGTAGCGACACTGTCGCAGGAGTATAGATTCTATCAGAACCCCGCACGGTTTTGATAGCCAACCACTCCGCCGCTTATTTACGGAAATGCCCCTGCACTTTCGTAAATCAATAGCTCAAAACGCCCCGCACCGTGCGGGGCATTCTGATAGGAGCTGTGCTCCCGTCGCGGTGGCATAACAGAAAATAAACGCAAACTAAGGGTTCAATGGAAACTATTGAAGTAGGGACCACACGAGACTTGACTGCGTGCTCCCTCGAGACGCCAGGCTGGAAGCAGCAACAGGGACAGCAAATTCCACGTGTACGGTGATCGTGTGTCTTGCTGACGTCATCAAACGCTCCCACCGACAGTCTCGCTGCTCTCTTGTTTGTCTGCTGCGCTGGAGCCAGATCATTTTGCGATACGAATTGACGGCCCAGATTCGTCGCCGCCACTCTAAACTTGCCCACAAAGGCACAAACCTGTAAGCACGATTTCTCAATGATCAATCATCAACGGATAATTCAATGCTAAATGAATACTTCTCTAAAAATTCGTGTACATATTATTGTGAATCTTTATGATGAGTCCGAGGGTCTATTTTGTTAGTCGTAAATACTGCAGTTATATTTATATTTCCTATGTCAAGGAAAAATTAAAATATAAACTTATAATTTGAAAAAGAACTTATAGCAGAAATTACCGTGTATAACATAAAACATTGATGTGTAAGTTTTAGAAATTTTAGGATATATAAATGCTGATACAAACAAATAAGGGTATATAATTACAAATTAAGAGAAATTATAAAGTATTTAAGAACTAATTAGACTATTATTCAATGTTGGTGAATATTTTCCTAATGTTTGTTTACCATATTATTGTGTAGCCTTATAGTTAGTCTGTGGGTCTTTTTTTGTTGGGGTAAATTAAGCTACCAAAATACAACGTAATTATATTTACACTTTTCGATGTACGGATATCAATATTGTAGCTTGAGAAAATAAATCATCTTCAACTATTATAATCATATAGTTTTGCAATAATTACTTTTCAATTGAGCAATAAATTTTCGCTGGGAATATATTCCAAAATAAAACAGTAGATATCAAAACAAAGAATTTGAAATTGATTCAAGTAACAAATGCTGCGACATTTGCTACATTATATTTTCAGCACCAAAGAGCTCCAATTAAAGTCAAAATTTGCTGCCCCAGAGTACTTGATTTGTACAAGAAATAATACTTGATCTGTGTTCAACTTGATATCCTGAATGGGAGTCAATTTTAGATCCGACCTATTTGACGCAAGTACTTAAAAGTTTTGGACTACTGATAATAAACAAATTAGTTCCAAAGGAAGAAGCTATCTACTAGAACTTTTGAACTGGACAACTAAAGGTCTAAAAACAAAGGAACACTAATGTTAGTACATAATAGAAAAGGTTGTAGATTAGTATATCGAGCTTCAAGGTTTTTATTTATTTATTTATTTATTTAAATTCAACTGCTATGATCTGTCTAATGAACACAATTCAAGTGGATATATAATTTTCCACCATCATCCAACTGAGCTTTATAAAAACAGAACTTGTAGTGTATTAAAGTTTTGATTGGCATCTTCTTTAATTGGCCTTTAATCTTTTCCCTTTATCTTATTTATTCCCCCAACTTTGCTTTGTCCTTTGTTTTCAAGTTTTGTCTAGACAAGAACTCTCAAGCACGTAATCAAGATTCAAAAATTCTTACCTGTTATGTGGAAAGATTGATCTTCATACTTATTTTGGTCTAGCCTTCTCTTATATTAGGCACTGTTTGGCAACAAAAAATAGTGTCTTATCTAAGAGATTGTGTCTTATTGACTTGGTCAATAAGCTAGTAAAGCTTTGGCAACCGAATTTTGCTCCGCAAGCAAGAACTTAACCGAATGAACATTGTTACAAAAAGTTTTGGCAACCGAGAAAAAAAAAATCAATATCTTCATATTTAGGTTGAATGAAAAGAATTTATCTCCGACTCCTTTTATTATCTTTATCTTTCTCTATCTGTATGTAGGTGCAGATTATTTGTCGGTAAATAATTCATACAATTAAAAATGAATTATTTAAGATTAATCCAATCAAGGCCCTACAGCCATTATTTAAAGAACCCAAGATTGACAAAGATTAATTATCTTCCACTCTGTGGTGAGGCTGTTAGATTTATATAAAATGATTAAAACTATCATATGATTAGATTGTCTAATCATGGAGTTAGTTTTGTTTGCATATAGCAATAAGGAAGGATTAAGAAAATATTATTAAAGGGGTACCGACGCTCTCTCCACCAAATGGTTATACAATAGTCATAAAATATTTGATGAATATATACGTTGGTTGTCCCCTTTCCTTGTGCATTTTTTTAATAAGCCTATTGATAGCATTAATGAAAACCACACATTAACACCCATTTAAGAAAATAATTGGTCAGATATGTTTTACCCTCTTTAGTTCTTTCTATAAGATATTTAATTTGCCTTTGAAGGATTTGGATCCTCTCCGCTATCAAAAAAGTCATAGAGATATATACCATTACCTTATTAGTAGTTGTTGGTTTACTTGGTGGGTGATTGTGATTTAGGGCTTGTTTGGATTGGGGGTAATGAGGGGTAGGGGAAATTATGAAACATTTTATCCTTATTTAGGAATGAATTTATGCTAGGTAATGAGGGAGAATGCAAGGTAAATGAGGGAAGAAAAACTAAGTCCCCCTGGCACCAATGGGAAGAAAAACTAAGTCCCCCCGGCACCAATTTGAGGTGTAATGAGGGTGAAGGGAACTTCTAAAATAAAAATAGTTATGGAGAAACCATTTTATCTTATATCTAATTTCTAACAATAAAATGACTTAATACCATGTGAAGTTATTATCATAAATTTACATATATTCTCTTTCCTTCCCTTCACTTTATTAAACTTCCCAAACGGGGTGAAATAAATTCCCCTTAATTCATCTTACTAATTTCCCAAATAAGTTTTACATATTCTCTTACCTTCCCTTAACTTAACTTCTCTTGTGTTTCCTTAACTTCTCTTCCCTAGGTCCAAATCCAAGCAAGAAGTTAGGCTTGATTTTGTAGGAGGTACAAGGAGGGAAGATAATGTGAAGTGAGGTTCAATAAGGTGCAAGGAAGGATATATTTTTTGTGGTTCTTATTTGATTTTGGGAAGAGGGAAGTGCATGGCGTTTTAGTTCATTTTTTTACTTTCTCTCACCTCACTCTTGTGTCCCTCGAAATTGAAGGGATTTTCTCTTTCTTCACTTTCTAGTTCATTTTTGTGTTTCTCTCTCCTTACTCTACTCTACCTCACATTCCTTTTCCCTCTAAAAACTCTCTGCCAAAGAGGATTTTTTGTCCCTTACCCTACCTTACCTCCCCTCCTACCAAATCAAGCCTAAGTCTCTACTACTTTTAAAAGTGGTGAGGATCCAATCTAGATAGTTAAGAAATGTTTCCCTAACAACTATATTTCTATAAAGAGGTTTTAACCTATGTAACCCAAATCAACCATATATGTAAACCTATGATCTAAGCATCCTTCAGGGCGTATTTGTTTATATGAAAGTGAAAAATGAAAGCGAGAAAGTGACACACTTTTATCATTTTATGTGTTTGTTTTATTGAAAGCACATATAAAAGTGAAATACAAAAGTTGTGTCACATAAGATTTAATGCGTATTTTACTTCTCCTTAAAAACTGTCGATGTCATATGAAAGTGGAGTGGAGACGACTTCAATCAATTAGAAAATAATTTTTAACCTTCATTTTTTAACACAACTCCTGATGAATTTTTTTTTTCCTATGCGGATGCGTCCCGAACTTTCAAACTTCACTTTATTTTTTAGATTTTTCTATATTAGTCCTTTGAACTCTTACTATTTCTAATTTAGTCCTCCAATTACTAAAATTGCTACATAAAAAATATAAAATGTAAAAGAATTTATAACTATTAAATGAATACTAGATGGTAAGATAAAGAAAATTTTACAAATAATTTATTTTTGTTAAACAAATAAAGGAGTAATTTTATCTAATAAATAATAATAATTTAGTCTTTTTTCTTACTTTCAATAATAATTTGGTTTTGTCAACAAACACCGTCTTTCACATGCAGGCTGACGTGGTTACACTTCCTCACTTGCCAAAAAAAAAAAAAAGTAACATTCACACTTTCAATTAGCCAAACACCCCCTCAATTCCACCACATTTGAGTTAAAACCCTGCAATTATGTTAAGGGACATTCTTAGGATATTCCTAATTTTACCATGAATTGTTTAGCCAAAATTTCTCCCTTTTGCCGTTCAAAAATCTAGACATTAAGTTTAGGGTATTTTGATTTAGCGTGGTAGAATTGGATAATAAATTAGGAAATATCTAGAATTGGGAGGTAAATTCGCAAACATGATTGATTTGGGGTATGGGCGTAGAAACCCCTACCCTGTAAGGGTATAATAATATAATTTCAATTGATCGGTAAAGTCGTAATAATAGAATGGAGAAATCAATTTATATGGGTTAATTAATAAAATAAAAGTTCATGATGACTTTCTAAGAAAACTAGGAAGCTCATGATAATTTCTTGAAATTTATCCAGAAATATCAAAAGTTACATTTAAAATGAAATGGTAAAATAACATTTGCCCTCGAGTCCTTGACAGGATAGAGTTCACTCTGACAGTTCAAACTCCAATGACAGATTCAAATGGTCTCTGAATTATTCTGGAAATGCAATTATTATTATTATTTTTCAAAACAGTCCATCCGAGATTTTGAACCACCGGATGCAATAATTTAATGAAGTTGATCCTCCCTGACCAATAAATTGTAATTTTAGCACATCATTCATGGAGATTCAAGCTTCTCATATTAGCTGGGCAATAGTTGGGGACCGTTTAAAATATCACACTCTTCACATGTCCCCTGAGCCATCATACTGTATTTAAGGGTTTTTAACCTATACAATCCCCAAATAAAGCATATTTGCAAATTGACCCTTTGAATCTTGAATATTTCCTATTATACCCTCCAATTCTATCATATTGAATTAAAGTACCACCGAACTTAATATTGTTGTTTTTTGAATGGTGGAAGGGGAAATTTTCGGCTAAAATCTTACAGGTAAATTAGGAATACCCTGAAAATGTTCTTTCACTTAACTTTCGAGGCATTTCAACTCAATGTGGTAGAATTAGGGGATAAATTTATTAACGTAGTTGAGGGGTATATAGATAAAACTTTTGAGGGGTATACATACAAAATTTACTTTTAAAATATCAATCTATTCCATTACTATGTGAAAATGAAAGAAAGGATAAGTTGGGTATTGTATACCTATTGAGGGGTTGTTTGGTTGCATGTATTTTGAAGAAAACAATTAGAAAGTTATCAAAATGTGGATCAACAGTTGACTTTCTGAATTGATAAAATCATTAAAATTAGTGGACGGTAAATAAGAAAATTGCGACGTGGGAGCCAACTAATTTACTTTTTAGCAAACAATACAAAAATAAATATATCCAAAAAAATTTGTTGAAAAGGTAATTTAATTATCACGTTTATAACCAAGAAGAGAACTTGTGTTGTTGGGTGGTGGCTTGCAAAACATCTAATAATTTCAACTGCTAAAAGTGAAATGGGATGCCAAACAGAGAGTGGTTGATAGGAGGTCACAACCGCAAGATTTTGCATTCAAGGGTTGCAAGAACTGAGACCAGAAGGGGACAACCAAACTCGCTTGAAAGAGAGAGATCCTTGCTGTCATGCGCTTACAATTTATACAACTTGAGTAATTCTCAATATTATTTTATAGGCTAAATATCATAAAACCCCCCTTAACTTTGGATGATTATCAGAAAACCCCCCTTAACTTTGAAAATATTAGAAAACCCCCATTAAGTTTAGGGGTTATCAGAAACCCCCCTTAACTTTGAGATTTTATCAGAAAACCCCTTAATTTAATTAAGGGGTTTTCTGATAAAATTTCAAAGTTAAAGGGGGTTTTCTGATAAAATCTAAAAGTTAAAGGGGGGTTTTGTGATAATCCCAATACTTAAGGGGGTTTTTTGATATTCTGAAAGTTAAGGGGGGTTTCTAATATTTAGCCTATTTTTATATGTGTTATTTGAGCTCTTCTATTGTTGTTAGGTGTTGCGTAGCCATCATAAGTAATTTTTCTCCAAGGAAAAGGTTTTCTTTGAATTATTGAGCAATTTGTCCAAAGGGATTCTTTTTTCCTACTTAAAGCAAAAAAAGTGACTATCAACTAACTTAGCTCTTCCTTCTGACCTGAAACTGATTTTGGTTTTGGCTTTCATGCAGGCTGTCGCAGCTCCTATTTCATGGATTTTTCGCTTTCTTATAGTTTTGTTTAGTTAAGTGGCGTGAAGAGTAGAGCATGAATTTTCCCAGGGTTAAATGCTAATTTGCAACAAATAATCATCATTTCGACTCAGTACAACTTCAGCCAATTCTAATTGCGTTATTCCGACTAATTTTGGAACTAACGTTCTTAATTTCCTCAAGCAAAAAAGTCTTTTTAACTTTCTCAGATTTCTCTATTACTAGAAACCAGACCTTGAGAATCACATCTCTCTCTCTCTATATATATATATATATATATATATATATATATATATATATATATATATATATATATAGAAAAGTACAACATAATCAAACTATTTTCAAACAAGAAATTAGTCAATATTGTTTCTAATAAAGAAGAGGAATCTGGAAATATAAAATAGAATTTGGGGATTCTGAAGCAGGAGAAATCCTGAGTTAAGAATTTGGATAACCATACCATCCAAAATTTGTTTTAAAACTTTTTAAATTCCAAATATAGTGTTCAGTTATTAGGAAATAAATTACCAACCATTGACAAACATAACAAAAGGAGCAAACAAAGAAACTTCTTCTGTTCATCACTGAACTCAGTAAAGAGTTGAGGATGCAGAACTCCTTGTCAATAATGCAACTTAACAAAATACTACAGGGCTCAAGACACCATGACCTGATCGCATGCCTCTAGTGCCTGTCCGGCAAAATACCTGACATCAACATCTGGGTCCTCATTTAACTCAGTTAGACATGGCCGAATTGTCTTCTCCACCACCTGCACTCTCTAAATTGTAAATATGCAACTCGAGTTTTATACACAAAAACAACCAAAAGTATGAGAATAACATGAAGGTGATGCTGCAAGAACATATTCAATGGTCTCGGTCCATAGCATTAATCATATAGCAGCTCTTAGATTAATGGACTTGGAGGGACTTGGAAATTTATGCACTGATCTGACATCCCTTTGGCGCGGCAGTGCTATGGACCAGTTCATTGGATACTTTCTTACTGCTTAGGTATCTAGTACTTACAGAATGGTCAACTACAGGCACAAGAGACTGCAACACCTTTGCCACATTGAATTTTATGTTCGGCACCCTGCCAGAGTAAGTTTTATATTCAAAACATGATATTTTATGAAATTAAAGCTCACAAACAATATGACATGAAATGCCTAATGTAGATAAGTTGGTGCTTTTACCTGTCTTTGGAGGCAGCAACAATCACAGGTAACAGTTTTTGGCAAGTGATTTCTGCACCCATGACAGGGGCTAGCAGAGAAATCGCATGAAGAATGGTCATGCGATATAGATAATGTGGACTGTTGATCAAGTCCAGTACCTGAGAAAGAAATCAAATAGTATTTCATATTGTTGAACAATTAAGTTTGAAAGTCCACTCCCTTGTTGTATGGCAATTTAACAAAAAAGAAAAAGTACATGTGGAAAGATTTGAGAACTGTTTCCCTGTTGTTAGTTTTAAGAAATCTGAATGACATCTCAATTTGAGGGTGGCAATTATTTTTTATTGTTTATTGTTTATTTTTACAATTAGGACACAAAAAATTCATTTTGCACTTCCAGTAACAGAAAATCCTTATCCATAATTGTATTTTCCTGCAGATGAATGAACTGAAAGCAAGTTGACGGGGAATGGAATCTGATTGAATTTAAAATTGAAAACATCGTTGGAAAATGGATTGGATGATCTTTCGACGACGAATAAACAGCACTTATGAACAGTAACCCGTGAATACTATCCCCACGCGCCCATACGCAGCGTTTGGAAGAAATCTAAGATAAAAAAAAAGATAAATTAGGATAGACCGGATTCACTCACAGCACTTACCGTTGGATAAATGGCTTCACACCTTGAGGAATCACTCCAAAATTCTCACATAATCATAATTTTATTCAACAATTAATGTCCTTTCCTCATGGAGGATACAAACTTATTTATAGAATAAACTTAACACTAAAGATAACATTAAATCACCTACATCTTATGAAACAACTAAAAAGATAAACTCTCAAACTGCAAATCCCTATCAACTAAAATAAAATCCAAACTAAATTTCCAAATAAAATCAACTCAACCTTAACTTGTCCTGCATCACACGTTACTTGAAGTTCTTTTTCCGTCAAAGCAATATAACCTTTATTAGTACATGTAAGGGGTCAAAAGTCTATGGCATCCATACACTTACCGCAAATGTGATCTAGAAAAGGGTTGTTCTATTTATTTCAGTCTCTTTGGGTGTTCATAATAATATTGGGAAGAAAGTCGAGGAATTCAGTTTAACAAGTTCATATATGAAGAAGCATTCCATCCTAGGTGGATACTCAAATGCTGTTGAAAGTATGAGGACCACTAACTCCATATCAGAAAGAATACCTCTGTTGTTATGAATAACACTACACCAAACATTTATGCAGACCTTTGCACAATACAGAAGACGTCAGATAATCTAATGAAATAAACACAACTGATACTCCTACTGTGAATGAACGAAAATACATAGCTGAAGCAATAACAGACTTCTGTTGCCTAGAAGAAATTTGTAACATACACTACGATAACAAACATGTGATATATATTACAATAATAGATGGCAACATTTGTCATAGTATCTAACAAGATCTGATTCAGTACATAATGGTCTAAAGTCAACCATGGCACGTAACATGAGACACTTTATAACTTGATATCAACCTACCATGATGGATGAAGGGCAGAAGTTTCTAATGTTTCCCGTGCATTATTAAGGAGGGGGATAGTGTTTTCACAAAGGGTGCTAAAAGCAAGAGGCAAGAAATGTTGTATACCATGCAGAAGATACTTATAGAATTATTACCACTTCGAAGTGAGAGTTGTGAGAAAGACCTGTGGAATTATATGCTGCAGGGCCCATTCCACACCACATTCTTCTGCAAGACGCTTTAAATTATTTGCAGCTGCATCTCGAATTGAATAAACCTATAAAATAACGAATGTCAGAAAGAGAATAGATTGAACATAGATAACTCGTATTATATCTTGCTTGAGCTCAATCTGGGACATCTATGTTCATCCTTGTCAAAAACTGGGGGAAAAGGAAAAGAATAAGCTTTGATTATAACCATTCTAGTAAAAAGTAAAAACAACTTCATCAGATTAAAAAGCCAGTTAAGTTCACTTCAGAGTGGCATGAGTCAGAACTGTTCCAGCCATTGGAACCAAAAGAATGGTTTCACATAATCACTTTCATTTCTACAGGTGATATTTGTACATCTTATTAACATTTGTTCATTTCTACAGGTGACATTTGTACATCTTATCAACATTTATCACACTACAGTCTGCATCATTGACTTGTAACATCTAACAAGGGTGTGAATAGTGTGACCATGCAGGGTACTCACACTATTTTGATGTTCAGCAACAGGATACTCGTTAAATTAGTGCAAACCAATCACAAGGTCACAATGTAAAGGTCATGATGCATAACAGGCAATATCTTTCCGGAATAGTAATGCCATCTCAGCTAGCCAAGCCAAATTTATTCCTCAACCAAGAATTTGAAAATAGAGAAAAATGCTCAGGATGGATAAATCTCAAGCTCACTTTTCATCCTGACAATCTTGTCAGCTATAAATAGACTTTCTTAAGGAAATAGACTTTAAAATATGGGTGTATAAAAAGTGGTAGTAAAGAAAAGGTAAAAAAGCCATAGAGGAAGTTGGTGTGAAACATGAAGCTTCAAAGACAAAAGAAAAATGTAACTTCTTTTGACATTCCTATTAGGAATTCAGCATACCTTATCTTCTAACCACTGCATGCAAAGGGCACCAAGTTTATCATCAAAAAACCCAACACCTAACTGGTTGGCCAACAAAGGAATGTACTCAATTATGGCAAGCCGGACACGCCAATGCCTATCTTCTGCGAGCTCCACAATGGCTGGTAGCAATGATTGAGACAGCAGATCGATTCCTATCACCTGAAAAAATATCTTCAGTTAATCAGTAAAGAATTTGTTTCCTACAGTAAATCACATGCCAGCCAATATCTTAAAAAGATCAGTCAATATTTCATAAAGCTTAAGTCCATTAAATATCAACGACTCTTCACTATAATAAACCCATTCTCACCAGCCAACTCCCTCCAGACATGTGAATTTTAATATAAAAGTCAGACCATGACCTTGTAAAAATAAAGGTTCCTTGGACTAGATTCTGCAAGCTCCAGAATGATCAGACTAAACCAATTTGTCAACTTGATAATCAGTTACTAAATGCACTATCGCCAGATTGTCTAGTCTTTTAGATTTTTGTTCATAATACAAAAATAAAAAAGATCAATATGAACATCTGTGAGACCTGTGGGGTACAACCATAGGTCTGATAAACAAAGTAGAGTATGCCAATAAAAATTGTTTTATAACTCTTGCGTGTATATCAAATGAATAACTTGTCAACAGTTTGTGTGAATCCAAGAATTTTTAGAACTAAAAAGGAAAAGAAAATATATTCAAGCAAGAACAGCTTCTCGAGCACATGATAGAGTGTGTTAATAAATTGACGACACTTGACTGAATGTACAGAACTTAAACTACCTGATTAACTTGATCTAATTTGCTGATAATATTTAATCGGACATCTGGAAATTCATCCTTTAGCAGAGACAGAAAGGTGGGGAGGAGTAGCTCAAGAGTTGCATCCTGCAACAAAATGCAATAAATAGCTTAGTTATCAAACAAAATACAGTAGAAGATGGGGAGGTTACATATTTTCCCAACTCACTACACTATTTAAGGAGAAAAACTCTTTGCACAGAAACAATTTCATAAGTTGCTATTAGCACATACCATATGTAGATTAAATATGACAGGTATAACAAGGATGGCAGAGGAAACAAAAACATAACAAAGCTGCCCATTTTAAAAGGCAAAACTGACATTTCAATAGCTAGTTAAGTACTGCTGGCCATATATTAAATTGCTGAGTATTGAAACTGAAACAACGAATTTTGATTCCAAAGCGTCTGACAGGTATGAAATTTCATACAACCAAATAAGTATCCATAAGCAGATTTATCATGATTTTGGTTTAAATTATTTCATGGTTTTAATTGGATTTATGCATGATTTGATTTCAACCGTCGATTTGCCGATTGATGAATTTTTGAGTTTCAATCTATATTTCAAAATCTAGACATCTTTTCACAAAAATTGTTAAATCAGAGTTGTTCCAAATGATTTTCGATGATTTATGGTGATTTTTATTTTTATTTTATTTTATTTTTTTGAGTGTTTTAAAACCGGGTCCTTAACAGGTCCATATTAGTTTAAATCCAAAAATATCATTTCTATACCCTATAAATACTAACCTTATAGCAGCCCCCTCTCCATTCTTTGAGCCCAAACCCTAGGAGAGAATGAGAGAAGACTTGGAGAAGGGAAAACTTCAATCCAAAGCAAGTGCTCTCTCCACCTCTATTTTCAATAAAAATCTAGTTATTATGTTAGATTATATCTCCTCTATCATGGGTATTGATTAGTTTTTGATTCTATGGATGTTTGGATCGGTTTTGGATTAGATTGGATGGAGATGAACCATGCTTATTAGATATTAGAGTTTACATATTATATAGTTCCCTCTTCATGGTTGATTTACATTTTCATGTTAAATCTATGAGTTTTGTTGTAAAATTCATGCGGTTTGGTTGCTATTAATGTGTAATATAGATCCGAAGCTTTTGAGATGTTTGTTGTTGAGATTTGAAAGAGGCCATTTGAGAAAACTCAGACATTTTCATTCGCTTTTGTATTTTCTACCTAACTTTGTGGATTTTTGATGAAAATGGTTCAAACTTGTTTTATAAGGGCCCTTGTGGATGTAGAAATCATGGGTCGAAATCGATTTTGATTTTGGTTGAGTTTTAATCAAGTTATGGATAAAAAAGGGTCAAAACGCGGGTTTCCAGGAGCAGCGTCGCTTGTTCTCAGTAGGGTCAACGCTCACTCGGGTTGCATGTGCTATCATTTTCAAATCGCTATAACTTTTGATTCCGAGCTCCATTTTCGATGATTCAAGATGTTCTGGAAAGCTCTTTGATTCATCTACAATCCTGCACAGTTGATTTTCTGTTTTGGTTTTCAGATAAGTACGGTTTTGAGATTTTTTACCGAAAGGTGCAATTTTGGAAGAATGTTGTTCTAGTCAATTTTGAATGATCATAACTTTTGACTCCGAACTCCATTTTTGACTATTCAAGATGTTTTGAAAAGCTCTTTGACTCTTCTACAACCTTGCATAGTTGGATTTCTATTTTGGTTTTCGGATAAGTGCAATTTTGATGGTTTTACAGCAACGTATAGTTTTTGATAATTCATGGTATTCCCATGCTTGTTGGACACATAGATGACAGCTTCTCTTATGTTGCTATGTACTTGATGGTATGAACCTATGAGATAGAGACCTAATAGCACGATAGGTGGTACATTGCATGAGGGCTGTACATGGATACGGGCTATAGCTTGGGAATGTTGATTGTGACTCTTTGACTTGATTATTCTTTTGTTTATTAAGATACATGGCGAATGGAAAGTGGATAATGTCTCACTATTTTACGTGTTTGTTATAGGACATCATGTGCTTGATCCAGGATATGTTATTGTTTGATTGTTGAACTGGATCTAGTTATTTGATATCGGACATGATATATTACTTTAGGGCATGAGTTCCTGTTGGACATGTATCGAGTCACATTGAGATGTACGGCTATGGATTTCGTACCTTGACTGTTTGAGTATGAAGAATCGAAGATCACCAACTAGGTTTAAGGCATCCAAAGGGTGTCATATAGACTGCTCCCCTATATGGCAATCGTTGGATAATCCGCTGACATTGGGGGTTTCAAACTGATATATTCAAGATTTCAAGGACTAGATAACATTTCATATACTTTCTATTAAACTAAAAAGAAGATAACTTGGGGTTTTAACGAGGAAATAAAATGGTGAGAACCCAACACACATTGAGGCTGTAATCGGCGTGACCTGGTACATCAATTGAAGGTTAATGAGTAAGAAATCAAGAGCAAGTATCTATGATGAACTATGTTATCTCTGTTGGATGTTGTATTTGATGGACTTGTTAAATCACTTGTTTTATTGTTTGTTATACCTCCTGCACGTGCTAAATTGGTTATTTCTGTTGCAATATCTGTGATGAGTTATGTTTGATTCACGTAAGCCACCTAGGGAGTGGTACGTTGTAGCATGTGAATTATGAGTTATTAGACATGAGATATAAGTCTTGGATCTGGGGTACTCACACCACTTAATTCCAAACAAGATAAAAGACATGCTAGGTTAATAGGCTTGGAGTGGACATGGTACGAGCTTGTAGCATGGGATGCAAGTGAGTTATGTGTGTATTCCAAGATGTATTTGTGATGTTTCACACACACTTGGACCTTTGCACTTATACACTTTGTTTCTGTTTGTAGATAGCTCTCTGTCGTGCCCTTATATATGTTCCTTTCATATCACTTCAGTTTGTTATCGGATAGCCTGTTGTCTTTTGGTAATTGATTTCAGGATCGGTTTTCTCATCTGTTTTCAATACTTGTTTTGAAAAAGGGTTTTCACCAGTTTTTTGCGAACAAGTTATTTGCCTTCTTGGTCTTGAGGCACTTATTGGTCTGCTCTGACAGACTTGACATACATGGACTTGTATGCCAAACTTGTATCTTTTCTATTATCTCTTTGTACGTCCCAACAGGTTAGTTGATCCAGTCGTGAGCTAGAGACAGTAGGAGTATCATAGTCCTTTTTTTACTTCATCAGTATCTGTATTCATCTTTAGCATTCAGTTGTATTTCCTTTCAGTTGAGATTATGTATTTGTTGAGAGCTTATAGTCTTATTCTTGTATTCAGACATTAGACTAGTATTTGTACTCTATTATGTATTCAGTTGTATCGGACTTGTTTCTATATCTATTTCAGTTCAATTTCCAATGTTTATTCATATCCTGTATATTGCTCTATGGATATTAATGTGTATATTGTGATATGGTATCTGTGGATTATGATATGGTATCTTTTGGTGGAGTTTGGGCCAATTGCATATACTGCCTAGCCTAGTCATGTGCTTGGGACGTGGTTGTTGGTCCTGAGGCGTGACAAATTCATCGCCAAGGAGACCTTTGTTTGTCAAGGTTTCAAGCTACATAGCGACCTTGGACCCTAGAAAACATAGTGGCTAGGCTAGCCAGACGCTTTAATGTATAGTCTACACCTGTAGAGGATGCCCAAGTTTAGACAAATGAGAGATCAATCACAGACAACACAGAAACAGTAATGTTTTAGGAGGAAAGAGGTTCAGGGGATCCCCACCCAACTTCATTAAAAAAAAATGTTTCTCAATTTCAGTGGTTTACAAGTTGCAATAGAGGGCTAGAAAAGTTCTAGAAAAATAATAAAAAATAATCACCAAATTTTAGAAATGATTTTCTTCAAATGAAAAAAAAAACTTATCTTGGTTGATTTCAGCCACTTTTTTGCTGATACCAACCAAAACAACAAATATCTGGTTGAAAGCCTAACATGTTTGCTCAGATATACGAGTTCTATCAGACCAGACCACATAATGAAAAAAATTAGATCTGAACTAGCTGACAAGTTTCATTTTGGTATAGCAAATCAATTTATCCTAAGATTTTATAGAAATAGAACTTGTATCGACTGACATAAGGTTGTGTCAAACTTTATGCATAGGATAGTCACAATTATTATCACACTGCTTGTTTTGCTTCTTTTGGTTTTACATAAATTCTAATATGCTTTAAAAATATAACAAACATATGAACAGCCTTTAACATATGACATTCATATATCAGTTGTTTAAGAACATTGAATTCTTCGGCCTAGTTGCTAGCCTGATCACATAGGTCAGTGATAGGATAACCTATGTGTCTCCCATAAAAACAAACTGGTAAAGAGCCTGAATAAGAAAGCATTCAGACAAGAGGTTAACAGATGGCTATATGCAACCAAAAATGAATGTGAGATATTGTTTGATTATTGTATGTTTTAACATATCAAGTATCATAGTGTGTCTCTCCCCATAAAGACAAACTGGTAAAGAGCCTGAATATGAAAGCATTCAGACAAGAGATTAACAGATGACTATATGCAACCAAAAATGAATGTGAGATATTGTTTGATTATTGTATATCTTAACATATCAAGTATCATAGTGTGTCTCATACCTTTCCCAGGACGGGAGCCATACCCATGATTACCGAGGCCAGAGCTGACCGAACGTGCTGCGATGAGTCTGATGACAATTCCTAGAAATGCGTACATGTGTAACAGAGGACAATTAGGAACATGAAAAAAATGTAAAGATGATAGTTAAATAGTGAGTCGGTACAGGCCTCTGGGAAAGAGAATAAATTGTCAAGAGACATTACTATAAGGCATAGATACCTTTACACAAGGAAGGATTTGCTGAATTGCAAGTTGCGGGTCCAAGATCTGGCAAAACTTTGTCACCTTACCAGCAGCAGCAATGCGTACTTCTGCCTCGTTATCACGAAGTAGCCGAACATATGCTGGCACCAAGTCCGCCCTAGAGAAATTACACAAATTATAAGAATCTCACTGTATATCATAAGTTGTAGGTAATTGAAAAATGCAACCAAGGAAATCAACAGAACAAACAAGCCTAACATGATCAACAGGCTCTAAACTGAAGTATATTTAGCAAGAATTTCCTCAAATTGCTAAGACCTACCTGGTAGGTTCTGAGCCAACAGCTTCACAAAGCTCATACAACTGATTTGCAACCATATAACGAACACGCCAGGATTTATCCTGTTAAGCATATCAACACAGGCTTAGAAGTCATGAGGAAGTAGTTATCACTTTCATGTGACAATAGAAAGCCGCCTTTCCAAATTACACTAGACTGAGAAAAATTCTAATTAAATCAAAACTGGTCCACACAGCATGTGATTACCTGTGAGAAATTAACAATAACTGGAAGTATATGTGCAATGCAGTCCTGGGGTTCCAACAACTTCCCAAGCGCTGCACAACCCTCAACAGCCAACAGACGTACAGAATCTTGATCTGAGAAGGAATAGTGTGATAAATATGCATTGTAAGCAAAAAAACAAAACAAAAGAAAAAAAGCTTTTAGATTTAGTAAAATGGGTACAGTTTCTAATTTAGCAGCTGAGACTACCCTTAAAAAATCTGGAAAAAGGATTAAGGTAACCAACCCAAAAGATTTGATATAAAAGTTGTGTCACTACACTACTGCTGCATTGTATGATTAACAAAACTGAATATAGGAAAGAGTGAAGCCCATATGCTCAGGAGAATCTAAAGTAAAAAAAACTAATAAATGATGAGCACACAAAGTGGTTACATACTTTTGCAAGTAAACACTACAATTATCAGTAAAAATCTATACATCAGCTGAATATGTGTGAGAAATAAACTGAGGGGAAAAAAACAGGCAAGCACAATCACTTGCAGAAAACCATGATGTTCAACTCTAGCAATTCCCCAAACAATGTAAATTTAGGGTCAAACGGACATATAAGAGAGTTTCTTCAAATATGACACATACAAGCATGGAGATTAGACATTTAGAGGTGTCACTATTGCTATGTTTCTGCCAATAAGAAACAGGAAATTGGATTCATTCTGCTACTACATTAAACTTTTATTTGTCCATTACAGTTGCCATTGGTAGTTTATGATAAGTACTTACCTCTTAGTTAAAAAGCAAAAGGAAAGGAAAGCAACCCCTTAAATATCTTTGTCCCGTTGAAAATTTACTTCTTATGAATTTTTTGTTAAACATTCATAAGGAGTTGGAAGCCACTTTAGTATCGGCATAAATTAATAGCTCACATGGTAGATTTTGTCATACGAAACTGATCTGTTGTGCACTAGTTGATTGTTCTTCACTTCTCTTTAAACTACATAATTAACATTGCAGGTCTTCAGTTTGCTACTGTTTATCAAATCAGTTGTTGTTATTGAGGAGAAATCAAGATCTAAAGATTCAATACACATTCCAATGAGCCCAGATCTCCACACCATCCTGAGGATCTTGGTAGTGTCTCACAAGTTTTATGACTTAGCTTATTAAAATAGGTTAGCAAATCGAAATAATTCGAGCATCAAAACTTTCTCACGCCCCCAGAAGATGACGGTGTAAACTATTTAGGATTGTATATTGTCTGATTCATATAGGGCATGTATTATCCATCTAAAAGTGCAACCAGAAAAGGTTAACAAATTTTCCTTTATAATTTTGAGAATTTTGTGATCAAGAACACTGAAGGCTATAGGCCATTTTCTATAGCCTATCTGATGGTTGAAGCAAGTATGATAAAGCAAACACCTATCTTTTATCTATCTCAAGCAAGCACAATGAAGCAGCCATCAATTTCTATTGGTCTCAATGTTTAAGGGGAACATTTCAGAGATACATTTCAAAGAAAATTCAATGTCAGGGGAAACTACTTTCATACTTATCAGTGGCTAGGGATGCATTTTAACAGACCAGTCCAGCAGATTCGTTAATTAAAGAAAACTGATAGCTTGAAGCATCTTCTATTTCACCTCTAAAGGGGCATAAAAACATAAATGGTGGCTGGTTTAAATTTCCGTTTCTGGTTGAGAACTTGAGAAAAAATATAGAGCGATATTCTTAAGTAATAAGGTCTAGTCAATGAGGATGTGAAGAATGAATAGCAGATGCTTTTAAATTTAACAAGTTACTTACAGATTCTGTTTAAGCAGTTTAAGAAGTTATTCAATGTATAACATTCGTTAATGAACTTCTTTCGATGCACAATACGACTACCAGTTTTAGTGCTTTCATTAATCAGTAAATATAAATTACTCAATAATTTTGTTTGGGGGATAGAGGAGGAAGGGGAGGGGGAAGAGGGAGGGGGAGGGGGAGAGAGAGAGAGAAGGAATGCATGTACATGTGCAATTACCAAAATATAAATTAGTCAATAATGGGAGGGAGGGAGAGAGAGAGAGTGTGTGTGTGTGTGTGCGCGCGCGTGCAGTTACTAGAAAAGAACAAAATTTGAGAATAAGGAGTCATACAGATGATACCAAATGGTCGAAAACATTAAGATTTTTAGTGTTAGTGTATGGTAGGTAAGCATAAAAATATGTATCATGAAACAACATACCATCACGAGTTAGATCCTCAAACAAAGACATGATGTCTGTCTTCAAATAACTTTGTTCAATTTTAGCTGCAAACTTTCCCAGGTTAGTTGCCGCAGTCCTTCTCACCATAGGCATGTCATCTTGACACAACTGACCATATATAGACCTTAGTTCTGCTTTCAAAGGATCCAGCGCACTTGGATAGGCAATATGGAACAGTCCACATGAAGAAACTCGAGCTGTAAACCACTCACCAGCTGCTAGTCTCTGAGAAGTGAATGCACAACATGAAAAGATAAATGACAGTTGATAGTAAAACTAGAATCAAACCTGTTTTCCTTTTTCTAGCTAATCACCTGAAATAAATTCAATATGTAGCATAAACAGGAATATTAGACATTAAAGAGCATAAGATTTGTCTGCATAGTGCAACAGAGATAATCAGCAACATAACAGTCGAGAAACATTTGGCACATGCTCTTAAGGAAAACACGAAATGCACAGATCAAAGAAATCTGTCAAAAAACTAAGTTCAAATCTACTGTTCTTTCCCTTAAGATTTGTTTTTGTGAGTAAACAGGAAAAATATATATATGAACAGGCAACTCAAGATGTGAAGTAGGATCTGAAACCAATAAACCAGAGCAACATCTTTATTCAAGTTTATACTTCCATATAACCAATAAAAAGAAGCCAAATCAAACTATTTTCCTAAATGGAAAATTTTTAGTATTAGAATAGGCAGAGCCGCACAAATATCAGCAACATGGCACTCTGTGGAACCACCTAGATGTTGAAACTGCCTTATTATTAATAGCCTATGTTATGCAGTATTTCTCAGAAACATTATTCTTGACATTTGTACAAGAATATATGCATTGTTTGACAAAGTAAATTATAGCTTTATTGCTTAATGATGATTTGTCCAGTGCAGATATGCACCAGCGGATTTGTCTAAGATGACCAGCATTATAGATGGTCTAAATTGACTAACCCAACATGCAGTGAACAACTGAATCTACACTTTGAACTCAGAATGCATTGTTATATATCAACTATATTAAGTCAAGAATATTCTTAATAAGAAGGAGAATCCAGAACTATCCTGGTATGGAATTCTCAATCATCCTGCATGTAAATGGTCCTTGATCCCACCTATGCAAAATTTCAACTCAAAGAGCACATCCTAAAAGCAGTAAAATTTTGAATGTTGTTTGAGGCTTGAATGGAGAAAATGCTTGATACAAGTAACAGAAGCTGAGAAAGAACAGATCTTAACATAACTCCAGAAAAAAGAACAAATGAAGTGGTCAATTGACAAGGAACCCATAAAAGAAAAGACAAAGGTTCCTATGTGACTCATGACCCATCTAGCAGAAAAAAGGCGGGGTAAGGGGATCCATTGCCTGTAAATGGCAAATGACTAAATTGAGGACTTTTTCCCGCAATGACAGTTTAGTTACTTGCCCTTTACAACTAGGGGGTCCGCTGGGAAAATTATAATGTTTAGGGGAGTTCTGTGAGACACAAGATTCGGGAGGTGGGGGAATTGGTGGAAAGAAAAGTTCATGGGGGTTTCTTGGGAATCCTCCCAAAGTTCAAGGGGGTGTTTTGTGAAATGTACTCACCATAATAAGAACTCTCATGAACCCCATGTACTATTCCTGATATGTTTGCCTTGAATATAATTTTTCCTCAAAACATTTTTTTCGAGGAAATATGTGCCTTGAAAATCATATTTTCTAAAAATGAAAAAAAACCATACATAAACTTGTGACGGCCATGACAAAAATGTGGACAAGCCGTAGCAATAGAATGAGGCATAAAACCCTATTTCAAGCGAATTAGTCTTTCGTTGTTACCTTTACTAAAGGGATGAAGCAGTCCACAATATGACTCTCTTTCATTTGTCCTCCAATTTGACACAATGATTCAACAGCCTTGTCCCTTACACAAGTTTCCTCTACCGAGCATAGCGTTTCCAAGGGCTGAAGCAAAACATGAGCATGTTCCACGCCTCCAACATATGGGATAAATTCGCCCAACTGTTCTGCCATTGCAAGCAGAACCTCATCATCATCGTCATTGTTCTCACTAAGAAAAGGTATTAACTCTTTTCTTGTCCTTTCTTCGCCAAGTGCCCGTGCAATAGTAGGAAGCCTCTTTATGGAGTTTAATCGCAATTGTATGTCGTCATTTTTCAGCTCATCTATGAGAATTGCAATTGGATAAAGGGGTTCATCAACCATAGCCATCAGAATTTCCTATTTCCTTATGCCTGCAAAACTTAAAAAACAGAGAAGCAAGTAAATTGCTATAATATTCTGAGCACATTGTTACAGTTTATATAACCAAATGGTCTAAGCAATAATTTATAAAACAAAGAGTTTAGTGCGCATTGACTTTAAAAACTCCTAGCCTAGTTGTTTAGAGACCAAAACCTTCTGACTTGTGGTGGTTGCAGACTATAACTTAAAACAGCATAACAGAGTTCAAGCTTTATTTCATAGTACATATTAGATATCATTGGTATATACCCAAAAGACAATAGACTAAGGACATTCTCATGATATTAGAAGCAAGAACAATCCCTATCTGAGAACAGTTGCAGTTTAATACATTCTACAGTCAGGAAGCAGTAATCTCCAGAAAAACTTTATTAGATAATTAAAGTCAGGAACAATGGAAACCAGGGATTTGAACTGTGGATTAACCAAACTCAAGAATTAATTATCATATTCTGCAGCTTATTGCTCATTGGATGACTAATTATGTTATCTCAAATACTTTCAGTTATAGCTAAAATGCAAATACTTAAAGTAATTTCCCAATTCCAGCATCCAACCATCAAGAAAGCAATTTGAGTCGAGAGAACAAAAGTTTTATCACATCCAAAACTCTGATTAGAGGTACATTGAGCCTATCAAACAATATGTATGACTACAGCACTGGTGAAAATTTCTGAGTCAGAATTTGGCGAAAATCTCTTCTGATGGTTCCAGTGCAAGCAAGTATAACAAACAGCTAATTTAGCAAAAGTTATATTGTTGTTCTACTTGTTGTAGTTGGGTGCTGCCACGTCATATATCATGTATCATTAAAGATTTCTACTTACCACTAAAACATCCAAATTAATGGATAATAAGCACCCAAAGAATAAAAGGGAGACTCCACAAGCAGACATAGACCGATACTGACATAACATCATATGCAAGTAGCCAATAGGGACCAGAATCCCAACATGAAAACTTACAACAATTTTCAACATAACTGAAACGTGTTGTGCACTTAAATAGCCCCACTAAATCCACAAGGCTTGGTTCTCTACAAATGATTCATCAAATTATCGTTGCTTATTTCAAACTACCACTTTAATCTCATTCAAGAAATGTATAATTCTCTCGCCACTCTTAAGCCAATCCAATTGTCAAAAAGGTCAAAATTTCCCGTGTAACTAACAAACTGCCACCACTTTAATGCTAGACATATTTAAATCATAGTCGGAACAAACCCAACTCTACGATTTGTTTACAATTTGAGTGATGTGAATTTCATAAAACATCTTGCATTAACCAAAACACAACTAATGCCTATTTGAGTCCGGCAAAAAAAAAAATCACAATTGATAATCTACGAAGACGCAATTTTGACAAAACAGAGAGGTGAAGCATCAAATTTAAAGCAAAAAAAAAAAAAAAAGTGCTCATTCAGGATGTAGGGCACCGACTCCGAAACATCAATGTTGACGATCTGAATCGGTTACAGGACCGTAGATTTGGTTACATTTTGATAACTTAAGAGGGCATCGATTCAGATTCTGTTGAACGATGCAAAATCAAAATGACAATAATAATTCCTTATCTAATTCCTCATTTCGATTTGTAGGCAGAGAGAGGGAGAGGGAGAGGGGGAGAGAGATATTACAGCTTGTTTCCCTCTTCGGACGATGGCGACGGCAGATCTCGAGGCTTGGGTGATTCCTGCTTGCCTATGTTTTCTCTGTAAAAATTGGTGTTTTGGGGCGTTATGGGTACGGGTCTCCAATTTTTCTATGGCGACAAGAAAGTTTTGGGATTGGGTTGGGAAATAAACTTGGCAAATCCTTTTTTTTTTAATTAAAAAAAATCAAAAACTAATGTCATCTCATAAATTTAGTTGATATCAAATTAGGACATGTAGATTATTTTATAATTGCATGTGAGTAAACACTTGCAATTGAACTCCATCTTGTGTGAGATAAAATTGAAAAATTAACCGTTTTGCAACTGATGATCAAGGTTTAAATTTAGATTTAAAAAAAAAAAAAAAGTTAGGAATCAAACCTAAAATTGTAGGAGTTATATTAAAACCTCCCAACTAGATTTAAAATATAGAATATACTTTTTAGAACAATATACAGATGTCTAAATGATAAATTTGAGATTAATTTTTCGCATGCAATATTTGTACTTTTAAAATTGCTGCATGCCAAAATGACTCTTAGTATCTTCTTTTATCACATAATGCCTCTAAATGAGGGTGACTAATTCTACAAGCCCCCATCATAGATCTGTCATTGATACATGGTACTTTTTCTTTAAAATTACAAAAATACGCGTTGACCATATTATCATCCGTTTGTTAGATTTGTATGAGAATGTTGAAGAGAGCGTAGACTACCATGAAAATATTGAATGATTATATGCAACACTTCTTATTTGTATCCAGTAGCATATATCATTTCTCAACTTGTTTATCAATTTTTATCATCTTTAGAGTCTGTCATCCAATTAGCATGTTATTCGGAAATATCAAACCTGAAAGTGATAATTGTTTATAAAATGAAGGCTAAATATCAGAAAAACCCCCTTAAGTTTCACCATTTATCAAGAAACCCCCCTTAAGTTTAAAAATATTAGAAAACCCCCTTTAAGTTTTCTCAGGAAACCCCCAACTAATAGTGTTAAATCTAACTAAACCTTAAGCAATAAAATGACAGATATACCCCTAAAGTTTAAAAAAATCATTTTTATATTTTTTAAAGGCAATTTTCGTAAAACCGCCCATCCTCCTCCCCTCTCTATTCTTCATTAACCCTAACCCTACCCGACGCCGATGACCACCGTTGCCGAAAACAGAGTTCGCCGGCAGCGAGTTGGGTTCTGTTAGATTAGGGAAAAAGTGAGAGAGAGAGAGAGAGAGAGAGAGAGAGAGAGAGAGAGAGGGGGAGGGAGGAAGACAAGACCTGGTGGGGTCATGGCAGCCCCCTTCTTCCCCTTATCCTCTTCTCTTTCTTTTGCTCTCCCCCTCTCTCCCTCTTCCTAACCCTAACCCTCTCCCTCTTCATAAACTCTAACCCTAACCCTACCCGCTACCAACGACCCTCGCCGCTGCATGGGACCCTCCGGCGATCCGCCGACGGCTATGCTGTTTCTAATTAGGGTTAGATGATTAGACTAGGTCTAGGAATTTAACTAATTCAAAAATAATTATTTAATTAAGTTTAATTTAATAATTATAATAATAATTAGGGAAGGGTAATCTGGACATTTGATCATTTCATGTTACACCGTTAGGGGGTTAATTGAAAAAAACTCAAACTTAAGAGTGGTTTTCTGATGCACCTCAAACTTAAGAGGGGTTTTGTAATATTTTTAAACTTAAGGGGTGGGGGTGGGGGTGGGTGTCCTGATAAATTGCTAAACTTAAGGTGGGGTTTTCTGATATTAAGCCTAAAATGAATTCAAAGGTGATAAGTACTATGGAAGGTATAGACAAAGGAAGAGGCTATGCAACTCACCCTAAAATATATGCACAATGATTAATAATTGAATCCGTAACTTGAGGCATATATATTAAGAACATTTTTTGACGGTAGTATACATTAAGAACATAATTTTCATGTAGCATACAAAAGAAACTCATCCAATCTCAATTTAGTCCATTCTTTCATAGATAGATTAATACAAATTTATCTTCGATAATACCATAAGAGGACAATGATAAGTTTTATTCAATTGTTTATGTCATATACAATTTGTGAGTTATGAGAAAAATGAAAACTTGTTCACTATTTCCTTACCCAAATAGTAGATATGTTTAAAATTGGCTAAATTACCAAATTCGTACTATAAGTTGACCCCTATTGCCAATATGATATTCAGTTTTCCTCCGGCGTCAATAAGGTATTATACGTTGGGTTAAATGTTCAATAAGGCCCAATTTTTTCAATTCCGGCTAAAAAAATCCAGTGAGTAGCTCATTTGTTTTTCACATGATTCATAATCTGACGTGGATTGATAACTTCGTAGGGGGTAGGCGGGTAAAATAACTACCCTAAAAGTTTCAAATCGCTTAAAATTAGACAGACTCACCTTTTTCCCCCAAATTCACCCTTTTTTAAACTTGGGGAACTAGAGAGGGAGGGAAATTGAAGGAGGGAGAAGTTATTGTACCAGAAATTGGAGGAGGGAGAACTTGAAGAATGTGATCTTGGTGATGATGCAGCATCGTTGAGGTAGAAGAGTCACTGAGGTTGCAGAGTTGTCAACAACGGGGAAAAAAATAAGAACCTTTGTCATCCTCTTGAGATTTGTTCGTTTATTGGCTGATTAGGGCTAGTTAATTGTAGTGGAAAACGCCATCTAGTAAAATTAGGGCTTTTATGGGTTTTTAATTAAATCCAGATGGGGTATTTTAAAATTTTCTCTCAATATTTATTTTCAATTCTTATGAGTTTATTGTTTGCTTATGGGTAGTTAATTGCAGTGGAAAATAAGTTTCTTTAAAATTATGGTTTTTATAGGGTTTTAGGGTCTTTTATGTCTAAAATTGGGGTTTTGTGGAATACTGAACTTCATTCTCTGTTTCATGTTATAATTACATTTTGCAGATGTCTAGGCGTGTTATGATCAAAGTAAGACATAGTGGATTTTTTTATTTTGGTCCAAATGTGAGTTATGTAGGTGGTATGTTTGATGTTAAATTCTGATGTTAAATTCTGTGATGTAGAGGATATATCAATTAAACTATTGACAGATATGATTAAAGATTTTGGATATAACAATGTGTGGTGTTTATTTTACTCTATTCCTGGTGTAGGGTTAGGAAGTGAAGGTTTGAAGGATTTAAAAACAGATCAAGACCTTGCCGAATTGGTTGAACATGCACATAAGCATAGTACAATTAAAGTATATGCAAATCATGGGGTAGATGTTCCCTTAGAAGTGGATTTACCTATTCCTACATCTTTGAGTAATCTTAACCCTAGTGGCACATCTCCAACAAAAATTGTACCTAAGGTTTTGAGAAAAAAAATAACTCCAAAAAGAAAATTGAAATTAGATGAGACATAATTAAGTAATGTACACTCCAAAACTCAATCTCCAACACCACTGCCTATCCCTCCAAAAGATCACACTCCTATAGATGAATAATCTTCCTCTAGTGATGATGATGATAACTCAGTGGAGGATGAAAATTATAAAATTGACCCTATCGAGCTATTGGATGATGATGATGGTGAAGATCCTGAGTTAGTTGAAGAATTTAGGAGCCAGAATTTGAAAAGAAAAGAAAAGGAAAGGAGAAGGTTGTGGGTGAAAATAAAAGTCAACATGATAATGAGGGTGAGGGTGCACAAAGTGAAGACTCTATAGAATTTGATGAAGCATTGGATTGTATGAAGTTAGACTCATGAATTTATAGCTTGTGAATGATGAGAAGGGGAGGATAGTAGTCAACTCTGGGGCAACACTGGAAGGTGTTGTGAAGGGTACTCCTGGATTATTTACCGAACCATCAACAACTTAAGCACATCAAGCACAATACCATGAACAAGAAATGGAGGATTTGAATGCACAACCACAACCACATGATGCAATTCCAGCAGAACATGCACAATCACATGTACAACAAAGAGAGGCACATAATATACAATCACAAGCAGAGGAGGCAAATGTAGATGTTTATATGTCACATGAGGATGGTGATCAAGCTGAAGAACTACTACTTAACAGATTGAATTTAGGTGGTGCAAAATCTAGAGGCATAATTCCAACTCATTCAAGTTAGCCTCCTCATTGGACCACATTTGAGGGAGGATATCAGAGTGACCAAAGGGACAATGAAGATGAAGAACCACTTCATGAAAGTGAAGAGAAGGAGGAACTTGTTCCAATCATAAAAAAGAAAAAAATGAGGATAAAGTACAACTACTTTAATGAGAGTACAAACATGAATAATATTTATCTTGATACAGATATGAATTTTATTATCTTTTAATTATTTATAGTGCATTATGTGCAATCATTATGCCATACTTATATAACTTTATTTGTATTAATGCATGATTGAAGTTCACATCAAGACAAGTTTTAAAGGAAGCACTTTTGAATTATTCAATTCAGAATCACTATGATTTTGTGTATTTGAAGAATGACAAGCGGAGGATTGATATAGGGTGTGCTCATTATCATTGGGAGTTAACTGCTGGGCCAGATTGTGATGATGTTGGACCATGGCAAACTAAAGCTATTATGGGATATCATACAACAAACTGGAGAGGGGCCAAGTCAAGTGATAAAGAGGGGGAGACCTAAAGGTTCTAAGAGCAGAATGAGTCTCTCTACAGAAGATTTGGTAAGATCACAAACCCCTAATGCAGCTGAGGCACTAATACATAAGAGAGCAAGGGCAAGAGCAAGATCTAGTAGTATGGATTTTTACGAGTTTTTAATTAATTTTTATGATTTCATATTGCTGAGTATGTGCACTTACTGATTACTATGAATTATCATCAAGGTGAAGGTGTATCCAATCAAGCTGCTGGAGGAAGTGTTTGAGGTGGTAGAGGTAGAGGAAGAGGTGAAGGGAGGCCGAGAAATATAGCTAATATGCCTGAGGGTATGATATATGGCAATGTGATGGTGGAGAGATGACATTTATGGATCTTAGTACTAATCAAGCAATCTTCATCCAAGCTACTACCCAAACTGCATCTCAAGTTTTAGAACAACTCAACCCAACCCAAGTTCCATCACAACCAGCAGCAAATGATCCACCAAAAATGTAGTATTTTTTAATATTTGTATTGATAAATGTGAATGTTTATGCCAAGTGCAAATATGGATGCTTTTGTGTGTGTTTAAATTTAGTACTCTGTATTGTGGATCAAAAACATATTTAAACACGTATTTTTATTTCTTATGTTTATAATGCAATCAGCCACTATGATATATATTAAATCTGGGTATGTTTTTGGCTGAAAATTTATGGGTTTATACATTATTGAGTGTATTTGATGATGATGATGACTGCAAACTATATGACAGGTTGTTGCCAATAAATGCAAAGGGACCATGTCAAAATTTTTATAAGCATACATAGTGCATTATGTGCAAAGATAGCATGTCAAAATTTCCATAACTATATTTTTTCATTTAAAGGGATAGATTACATTGTTTGATGAAAATACATGCACAGAATACTACTTCTTGTACATTCATATCACCATGATCACATACAAACACAAACACAAACACAAACACATTATAATTATCCTGAATACACATAATATGAACATGGACACCCTATTTTTCTTCTTCTCAAAATGAAGCCCATCCTCAATCTTAGATTTCTCCCTCCTCAATCTTACAATTTCTTCCAAACATGATGCAGATTCAGCATTGGACAACTCAACTCCCCTTCAACTTTGCAAGCACTTCATGGCACCCCCGGAGGTCATTCTCATACCTTTCAATCAAATATTCTTTAGCATTAACCTTGCTCATCAATTTCAGAATTTCTTCTTTCATGAGTGGAAAAAATTGACAACATAAATAATCCATTTTGTTGTCAATCCATTGCCATAAACCACATCCACCATTCTACCAAAACAAGAAAAGATACAAAATGAGAATTTTAGCAACTTCATTTACATCATAAATAATGAAGAAAAAACTCATAAATCAAACTCATGTTATAATTGGGGCATCTACGAAACCTCCGACTAGGATTCTCAACTGTCATTGATATGTAATACTCACGTTGCAAACCACATCCACAAATTTTCACCACTGACCTCTTGGCAAGATCATTCCACCTACGAATGAATGGAAAATAGTTGAAGCCTTGTGAAGAACTTGAGCATGAACTGGACCTTGAGCTTGAACACGCCATGATGTATTTCCCTGCAAGTGACTATTAGTGTTGGATGACTGCGTCTTCCCTTCCCCCTCCTTAATTTCTCTTTTTCTCAAACTTATATTTCATCCCTAAGTTCAATGTTCCACCCAATTTTACCCCAATTCTGCCCTCTTTTGATTTGAAACCCTAATTTAAGCCCCCCAACTACCATTGCCAGTTCAGATGATTCCTACGAAAAAACTTTTAAAATGTGTCACGTGACCTCATGTGACCACCTCGCAGGAGTTTTCTCACCATTGATGCAAAAAAGGACCTTATTGATGCCGGAGGAAAACTGAATACCATATTGGCAAAAGAGGTCAACTTATAATACCAATTTGGTAATTTAGCCGTTTAAAATTACAGTCAAATCATCATAGTCACTATTTTACCCTTAAAATTGTATAATTGTCACACAATTCATTCTCCATTTTAACTTTTACAAATAAATTTGGGATATCCTAAAAATAATCAAACTTTTGAATGATTAAGCTATATCCTTAGCTAAGTTGATGAACTTACTAAATATAATCAATTTTGACATTATTAGAATATTATTCACACATAATTTGGAGACTAAAGATGAAAGATTAATTATTCTAATAGCAATAACATAGTTTTGCCCCAAAAAAAACATGATTAATTATTTTTATACAAAACCACCATGAGATATAGTGGTTTTGGGAAACCACCACAAAATTTTTAGTTTTAATAAAACCACCATAATAATATGCACCATTAACAAAGTGATACCATACTTTACATCATATTCCATTAATTATGATTTTTTGTGAAACCGCAACAAATTAAATATAGTGATTTTTCGGGAACCACCATGAAATTGTCAATTTTCACAAAACCACCACGATAATATGCACTGTCAACAAAGTGTCACCACCAAGTCATTATTTCCATTTATGTTCTATTAAATATTAAGTTAATTCCTAAAATATCCTTACGTTGAGACCAACCTTTCTTTTATCATATTTTCTCCTAACAAAATATCTCACTTCCCCCCAACTGTTAGTCAACTCCTTCGAAAAAAATGTTTAATTCCCTCCAAGTACTCACCCATTCCCTCCATCTAAAGTTTATTCTTCCCGAACATGGTGGGGTTTTATGTCATTTCATACTTTTATTTAGCAGATCATTGATGAAAATTATGACTTGGTAGCACTTTATTAACTACTAATATTATCTTAGTGGTTCTACAAAAACTAAAAATTTTGTGATGGTTCCCCAAAAGAATCAGTATATTTTATGGTGATTTTATAAAAACGACCATGTTAATATTGAGTTCATATAAAAATACTCTACATTTATTTAATAGAACATAGTTGGAAATTATGATTAGGTGGCACTTTGTTAACGGTTCATATTATCGTAATGGTTTTATGATAACTAAAAATTTTATGGTCGTTCTAGGAAAAACCACCATACATTATGGTGATTCCATACAAAAAACCTAAAACAAGATTAATCTTTTCAACATAATATTCCAATTTATGATTAAAAGTTGGTGAGGGGTTAAAATCGAGGGATAATGACTTATAGAAGTAGAATAACAATAATGATATTGAGAAGAAGCGTACACTGATGAACCCAAATTATTTATCTCACTGGACAAGGGAAGGTCAACAAAAGTTTTAGCTAGTTCATCATCGTCTTATGATTGCAAAGAGTTACCCGCTAGAAGGCGTCCATGTTTCAAGCAAATTTCTTTTGCAACTTTTAACCAAGATAAACAATATCCAGCTAGTTTTCAGCCCGTTAAGGGTTGTGAAGTGTAATGTTGTTTGAATCGTTGCCGGCTCTATGCATAAAAGTTGTAGCGGATGGAGGAGATTAAGATTTTCCAACTATTTTTATACGATTAAAAAAAATTAGATGCCTTCCATTATCCTGAGGCATCGTGTAAATACACTAGTGACTCTGTAATGTATATATCTACACAGCAAATATTGAGATTACTAATTGTAATTACATGGATGACCTTGAAATTTGACAACTGGTTAACACTGTTTTTTTTCGTTGACTTAAGAGTTCTTTGTTGGATGTTGGTTATTGGTAGGACTATGCTAGGGTTAAAGTTATAACAAAAATTACTGGCTAAAATTTTATTGTATAATAATCTCACTCTAACGGTTAGTGATATTTGCTATAACCCTAACCAAACCCTAATCTTAACCAACATCCAATAAAGAATCCATTTCAACAAAGAACAATGGAGTTAGCCTATTGTCAAGTTTCAAGGTCACTCACGCAACTACAAACATTAACATCAAGGTTATACACAGACTTCATGGGTCACCTATATAGTTATACCATATCTTAGGGTACCGTGCAATACAGGTCACCCCCATAGATACCACCCATATAAATACACAAACTCTAAGGTCACCATATAATTATACCAAAATGTAATTAGTCCAAAAACAAATCATATACAACCATAAAATTAGAGCAATTGTAAAAGAAGAGAGGGGGGGGGGTGGGTGGGGGTGTTGGGGGTTGGACCGTCTCGTCTTGAACTGCACTTGCATTTTTCAGCAAAAATAGATTCCAGATTTTAACCGTTTTCCAACAACTAGTTACATCTTCAAATTTTATTAGCCAAATTAGTTGAGCCAAGTATCATTTCAAAAATTTTAATCCGTGCGAAATATCATCCGGTGATGAGGAAAGCAACTTTCAAAGAACAACATTTATAACACAACTCCGATCACCTAAACAAAGTCTATACTTGTTCCTGGCCTTTGCAGTTTTGAGCTACATGCCGCAGAGGCAATGTGTCCATCATCTAGATACAAGACACTAGAATACAAATAAAATCCTCCAAAAGCAATCTTACGAACACTTCAGCTTTACATATGGATACAAAGCAAAATTTAAGATCTCGGGTTGTTTACTTCGCTACGACTGCAGTTTCATGCAAGAGATTTTAGGCCATTCGCAGTTGTTTGATTCCTAGAACTAATAAATAAGTTGCAACTAACAGTTGCGAAAAGTCTCTATGTGCAATACAAACTTCTTTTGTCAGGATAGAGCCACCAAGCAATATGTCTATGTTAAAGACTCAGATCCAGAGCCCTAGCTAAATTGCAAGTATGCAGAAACTAAGCAGCATGATACCCTCGAAGAACTATGACATACCTGAAATCATAACTCAAGCAGAACAAAGTTATGGCCTTAACCAGTTTGGGTTAAAAGGCAGGTCTCTAGAACTATTAACAGGTGGAAGCAATACCATTAATTCATGCCAGAACTTAACAAATAGTTTCCAGGTTTTGCTGGTTAAGAGACAAACTCAGGTTCCACGCAAAACACCGCCAGATACGCCGGGCAAGAAAAAGACACATTTGTACAACTAGCAAACCTCAAATACCGGTCACAAGTTTTGCTAAATTTCGATTAGCAAAAATAATCTTGGCTGTACAAGATCTGCATAACTTCATCGCTAAACTCAATAGAAATTTGATCACCACAGCCAATTTAGGACATAATACCCAAGGAAAATAATCTAGTAAAAAGCCCTCGCACCAAATCAAGCTACAATTAATCAGATGGTTTATTCTACAAAGTAATATGTTGTACAAACCTAGAAATTTAGCTGAAAGAAAAAGAAACTGTTCAAATCTCACATCAGCATTTGCATTCACAAAAAACAAGGGGAACACAACAGGTAATCTGATTCTTTATCTCTTTTTTTAAGTACATGCAGAACCAAAATTGAAGCCACTGGAATTGAAGAGAGAACATAAACCAACAGTTTTTTAAGCAATACATGAACCAGATTAGATGCCAAAAGCATCTATGCATTAACATCTTATTCCAAAAAGCAAGATAAACCCACAAAGCACATATATAATAGTTAATCCAGCAACCACAATTCTAACCACACCCCATTTGCAACCTCCAACAAGAAGAATTCAACATGCTGAGGGCCTAAAAGGGCACACCAAGGAAGAAGCAGCCTAAAAACCAAAGGCAAAGAGAGTAAAGCATTCTCCAAGAAAGAGGCAGCAGACGAGGGGCATTGTTGTAAATGTTGTAATCGCTGTAATATGGTACATTAGTATAAGGGTAAGGTGGAGGGCAGCATTGAATCTCAATGGTAGGCGGACAGTTGACCTGAGAAACTGCTGATGGTGGCGGTGGTGCTACATAAATTGCATAAGGTGGTGGAGGAGCCGGCATAGAGTGATCACAAGGCTCCTTGCAGAGAGAGCCAGATGTAGAACTATTAGTGTTACCAACAGAGATCTTCTCAGCCCCAGCAAAGATCACGACGGAGCACCACAGAAACACTACTAAGAGAGAGTTTGAGAGAGGAAGAGGGACCATCTTTCTGGTTGCCAAAAGAGAGTAGGAGAGAAAAAGGAAAGAGATGAAGAGAAGATGGAGAGGATGCCATATATATAGAAGAAGAGGTTTCACAAGGAATTGCAAAGTGTCACTGGCTTGGAAGGGAGTTGAAGGCCATTGTCCTGACCTCGTGGTCGGTCGCTCAACTTTTTGCATGCTTACATGCAGTCTGACACATGGAATGCCATGCATCAGCACCGTATTGTCATAATTTCCTTTTCAGATCTAAGATTAAACATATATAATTAACTTATATCACATATATTTGGAAAAGTAATAGTTCACTCAAGGAAGCCTCCATACCTTCGCTGTAAATATAACAATATAATTATTATACACCAATTTGGTATTGTTGCAACTAACCTTCATACTTGTGATGTATTGGATCATTATAATATCTCTACTTGTTAGCAAGGTTTCATGTTAAAACTCTCCAATCAAATTTAACTAGATGGACATTAGGTTTAGTGATTCCAACCTTGGGTTAGTTGAATGCATATGACTACTAAAAGTTACTGATTTGTAAGCCACATATATGGACACTGTATACTTGAATTAAAATAAGCTCAGCACTTACCCCACGCAGAAGTAAGTTAATTTTTTGCTTGCATGACAAATTAGGTTTTAAATACACATCAATATATCTATTAAATGCTAACTTAAATCAAAGGCCAAACAATAATGGATGATCTAGATGGCTTGATTTCTACTTCGTTGTTAAAATCTAATCACATGGATTAAAAGCCAACAATCAGGTTTGAGATCCCATTCAAGGTTTTCAGTAGGGATTTTTGAAAGGAGGAAATCCAACAGCCCTAACCAAAACTAATCAGCCCGTGAATCAACAAGCATATCTAAGGAGAGGAAGAATTATGAGTTTGGAATCAAGCCCTGCGGCATCGTGCGTATGCCATGTCAAGCTATTGAAAATACAAGAAAACATTACAGGAGCTCTCTCAGAAATGTCCAGTTCAAGTTTAGTTGATTCAGTCTGAGATTGATTTTGAAGTTTCCCATAGACAATGTATGTTATCAGATTTTCAAACCATTAATATCATCATCCAGATTAGTACACGAAGAAGCCGATATGTATAGTGACAGCAACACAAATGCTATATTTATTCAAACTCCACTCTGGTTAGACAACAGTGAAGAATAAACCAAAATTTTAACAATAATAAATGAATGTACAATTAGTGGTTGTTAGACACAATGAATAATAAACAAATTTTATAATTATAGTAATTAATGACAGTAACACAAATGCTATATTTATTTAAAGTCCACTCAACACAACAGTGAAGAATAAACCAAATGTATAATGAGTAATTGAATGTACAATTAGTGATTGTTAGACACATCACCAGATCTTGAGGACTGCTTTAGGTCCCTTTTATTTAAATAAAGGTAGTCTTGATCATTAGAGAATGCAGAATTTATACACAATGGTGAGAACCCAGCATAATCTTTCTCAAGTTTGGATAAGCCAACATCAACTATGTACTTTAGAAGATCAAGTTTCTGGACAAAAGGTTGTGCCGCGTATTCCTCCATTGGCATCCACTGCAGAGAAGAGCAATCGTCAAAAAAAACATTCATTTTAAACTTTTGACATATCAACTGAGTCATTCTCCATATCTTATTATTTCCTTTTCAAGGATTGAATATAATAGTACTCTAATGTCTTACAAGAACAGAACTATATTAGTCAATCTTCTAAACAGAAAAAAGTGTTTTAATTAAAAGTAGCTAAAAACATTTTATTTTAGTGATCCTTCTAAATGAGAAAAAAACAATATCGACAATACGACACACTGTTTTAATTTGAATGCACTTCCAAATAGCAATACCACCCTCATCAACCACTCTGCAAAAAAGAAAGGCTTGATGGATGCATTCCTACTTTAGAAGAATTTAGTTCTTTTGAATGTTCGTGCTGTATAAGCAATAAGGTAAGGTTTGCTGCCTACACATGAGTTTATAGAAGGCTACAAGCCCCTGTCAGGTGCATTAGGTACTTGTCAGGAAATGCTGCAACAATCAGAGGGTTAAGTCAAGATTACCAATGGGAACTTGCTAATTTTTCATTAAGCCATTTCAATATGCAGATCATGCATCATAGTGGACCTCATTCTGATAGGTCAAGGCAAAGGTATGGTGATCAAGGATTAATTTATAAATAGCTAATGAATGCAAAATACATTCTTCAATTTATTTACCGTGGTAGACTTTGATTACCTGGGCTGCCTCAATTTCTGATTCTTGCTTCTGAATGTCAAGTGACAGAGGACGTAACATGCATACAAAGAACAAATCGGATTTCTCGAAGAAAGACATGTGACTTTGCCTGAAAACCAACACCCAACAACAATAATCACAAGTAAACTCATACAATTTCGCCAATTCTAGCACTAAAGAAACTAGAAAATAAAAGAACAGAACCATCTTCCACTACCGGAATACTCTAGCAAATTGAAAAGAAGTTACTCTGGTGGATGTTTTTGCTGGGTATAGTATTCAAAAAGATAAGGGAGCAAATTAATGAAATACCATTATACGGGAACTAACAGATAAATAACCATGGCACTATGAAGTGCATAACTACAGGCTAACTCCTATGAGATAATGCCATAATGGTCATCACATGGCATTCTTTGTCACATTTACTTTTCCAACACCAATAGATGAAAAAGAAGGTACGTGATTGGAAGAAAACAATGAAGCACTTTGATAAGGAAGAACATATCATAAGATTAAATACATTCCACCAGCTTAAATTAATTTAAATACCGAAAAAAACTACAAGGAAGCTTGCATTTATATGTATAGTGCACCAACAAGGAAAAAGAATGAAAGCTAAATTATTCGACCAGTTTAAATTATTAAAATCACATCTATATGATCTCAAGGAGATAAGTTAATTCGGAAGATTTATAGATGAACTTACAAATGACTTGGCTACAATCTGTGAGCAAAAAACTCATCAAGCCATTAGGTCTTGGGTCCACCAAGATATCCCCATTCATCATATTCTATCCTTTTGGATGCATGGTTATACTCCACAAAATCATTAAAAGCACTTCCTACTATTGGGCCTTTGGTCAACAAACCTCCATTTGAATACCCATGGGCTACCTACCAAAGCAATAACAGCCCACACAATCTTCCTGTATTCAGCGGTTGTCACAAAACCATGACGATCAACTGATACCACCAAAATCTTGATGATGAGTGGAGGACAACCTTAAATCCAACTTGAGTGTAGGAACATAAAATTATAATCCTCAATTCTGACCATGACTTAAGCGTCTTGGTGCAGTGGCAGTGACCATACACCATAATCACCTACCTAGATTCAAGCAACCTAGATTCATATCCTATCAATCACGCATTATGAAGTGAATTTAGAAAAATGAAAGTCCCAGAATCGCAGCCCATAATAAGGGCACTGGACCTGTGACGTAATATAAAACGCCCTCCCCCAAATCCTCACTGAAACTTTTTGATGCAAAGATGGCAACTTCAATAATTAAGGTAGATACTCCAAAATTTCACTGTCTTCTCAGTATGGGAGCGAACTAACATCTGGGATCCCGAACACTCAAGCTTCATTGATGTGTCAAACGTCTCTACATCAAAGCTCAAACTATTGACCAAGTTCCTAACAATGCACACTACCCAACTTAAGCCCCCTCAATCCACTCCACCAAAAAGAATATAGGGTTAATTGTGAACAGACCCCCTGCATTATCACCCAATTGTGAATAGACCCCCTGTAGCTCTATTTTTGTGAATAGACTCCCCGAGTGAATTTTTTGTACTCTTAAAATCATTAAACAGGTTTGAGAACCTGGGTAAATCCCTATAGTTCTATTGGTGAGGATAGACCCTCAGTTGCAATTTTTTTTGAATTTTAAAAGAGTTGAAAAAGCTCAATAAGGGGGTGTAATCGCACCTGAGCCAATACTAAAGGGTCTATTTGCCACAAATAGAACTGTAGGGGTCTATTCGCAATTGGGTGATACTACATGGGGTCTATTGAAAATTAACCCAAAAATATAAAGGATCACCACCATCGGAAAAAAAATAGAACGGAGAAAAAAAGAGAAATAGGATGTTATGTAGCCTGCCCAAAGTATAGATACAAGTTCGTTAAACATGGATTGACCAATGTGAAAAGTCGGACTCTTATTTTCTGATTCCCACGCGTGACGTATGATGGTTGTAAACTTGTAATTAACAATCTAGGATGTAAATTTGTACAGTTTGCCATATAGGTTTGAAATGTTTATTTATGAACCCCCTACATGCCAAGGATCTAACTAAATGATAAACAAACAAGCAAATTTAGATTTATGCAATTAAGTTTCAAAATATGATTAAGATTTATGCAAGCAATTTAGATCCACTGTGCAATGCTAATGACACAATGAGATGTGCAGAATTTAACCACAAATATGAAATTTATAAACTAGTAAATTACGGCTAATAAAATAAATGTTTGATACGATTTACAGTAATAATGGTTTAAGTTTGAGATAAAGCATGAAGCATTTAAACAGAAAGAGAAATTTTTTTTTAAAATTTTTTCTTACTGTAATCTCTTCTAACAGAGAGATAAACCTACGTGTAGAGGATTGTTCAACTAACCACCTCCATCCCCAAGGATACTGCCTCCCTGATACTCTCCAACTACCCATTTTCTCCTCAACGATACAGTTTGTTGAGTGTTGAGTAGTAACAAACTCACACAATTTAATCTAATAACTATTTTGGTCTATTTGGTCAACATTAACAAACATGTCTCACTTGGCTAAATTAACCAAATGATATGCCTTCCACTATTTGAGAAAAGAGATGTTCTCTTCTTACTCCCACTATCCATAAGATCAGATATCTTGTTCTTATTCTCACTATTCGTGAGATCAAATATTTTATTCTTACTCTCACTGTCCGTGAGATCAAATATTTTACACGTAATCCCACTATCCATAGGATCATATGTTTACTTCTTACTCCCACTATTCGTGGAGAGTGATTCTTTTATTTCATTATTCCTGAAGTTTACTTTGACTTATTTATTTCTAATCCTATCAATCTCGCATGTTTGATAAAAGATTCTATTGGTATCTCCTTTGTTAAATGATCACAAGTATATCTGTAGTAGGAATATCTATAGTAGGAATGGAAGTCACTTTAACTTTTCCCTTATCTGCTAACTAGATTTACACCATATGCTAAATCAAGTCTTGTACATAGCATTAGGCGGATCCAAATATATGGATAGGGGTGCACTTGCACCCTTAGAAATTTATAAAGTGCATAAAAGCCCTCGTAGTATTTACAATCTACCCCCCATAAATTTTAAAAATTACAACCCAACCTATCTAAAACACTAAATAAGTTAGTACTAAACTGAATTAGCCAATTGAAAAATAAAATCCTATTTAATTTTTCAATAATTCAGTGAAACTACAAGCGAAATATGATGCAATCGAGCTGATAAAGTGTACCAAGTGCATTCCCATCAGGTACTATAATTTATAATATTTTATTTTATTTTTAGTAAATAGATACTTGTTGTCTACCCCCCCCCCCCAAAAAAAATCTGGATTCGCCACTACATAGCATAACATACATCAAACTTCTAACTGCTTAAGCATAAGGAACATCCTATAGTTTTCGTCCATCTCTAGGACTTTATTCTTTACATAATCTCTTTCCCATAACAAATCGAGTTGGTGTCAAATTGGAATTTTCCATTCCAAACCTTTTAAGAACCAATCTTAAATATTTTTCTATCTCAAATTGTTTAAATTCTAAAAATATATGATACATCTCCCATGTCTTTCATCTCAAAATTTTCACTAAATTTTGCCTTGATTTTCTTCGACATTACTATGTCATTTCCAGCAAGCAACAAATCATTCACATACAAAGATAATATAGTAACCTTGCTCCCACTCTTCACGACATATACACAATTATCCAATTTGTTTTGAATAAAACTAACTTTGGTGAATGCATCATGAAAGTTGAGATACCGCTGTTTAGATAATTGTTTCAAACTATGTATAGATTTCATTAACTTGTAAACTTTATGTTCTTGACCTTTCACCAAAAATCTTCAGGTTGTTGCATATATATCATTTCCTTTAACTTTCCATTAAGGAATGTTGTTTTGACATCTACTCAGAATAGCTTCAAATCTAGGTATGTAACAATAGCCAAAATGATTCTTATTGATGCAAATTTAGCTACAGGAGAATAGATCTTATTCTCCTGAAAGGACATGCCTGCCTCCTTGTTGTAACCCTTGGCAACCATGCTTGAAATTTATCAATAGACCCATCAAAAAAGTAATTCTTTTTAAACGCTCACTTGCATGCAATGGCTTTTCTATTCTCCGATAAATCACATAACTCCTAGACTTTGTTCCTTTCCATGAAATCCAGTTTCTCTCATAGCCTCCAGCCATAAACCTGATTCATGCCATTTCATCTTATTAGAGAAGACTAAGAGATCTTGTTTTCTATATTTGTATCTACTAAGAAACATGATGGCTAATATGAATGCAGATAGTGATCATTCATCCATGTAGGTTGTGTTCTAAGTGTTTTATCTAAATTATTTTATCTGCATGTTGAGATACATCATCAACCATAGGTATTTCTTCATTTTCAAGGTTAGGTTCATTCACAATATATGGGACATTTGTGAGGACATCACTGTAATAATCATCTATTATAGTTAGAGGGTCTGTTTACTTTTAAACTTGTCCTTTCTCTAGATTTTCTAGAAACGTAGCACCTCTACTTTATGACCCCTTTCATTTACTGTAAAACCTATAATCTTTTGAATTTTCCGAATAACATATGAATCTACACTTCAAATTCTAAAATCCAACTTATCTCTAAGTTGACATGGAATGAAAATGTGGGCTATAGAAATATGGGTTTGAGAACCCTATTTCCACATGTTTTCTTCTATTCAATAATTCACAAGGTGTAGATATAAGCTGAATTGGAGGGAATTATATTCAAAATGTAGTTTGTAGTTAGCAATGCTTCTCTCTAAAACTTCTTGGAGAGACCAGAATAGGACAACATGCATCTAACTACATTAAGCAACGTTCTATTAGTTCTCAATATTTTTATGTTTTTTCTAAGTTATTTTCAACATCTATCTTACATCTCTCAAAGCATTCAAAAGCCCTTCTAATTTTCTATATATAAAATACACGTACGCAAACTTGGAATAATCATATATGTAAGTATTACAATATTCTTTATTATCATCTGTTCTAACACTTAGGAGACCACAAATGTCAGTTTACCAACTCTAAAAGTTCATTGGCTTTCCTGGTCATTTTACTAGTCAGACAGTGCTCCATGATGGTAACTTAACATTAGATAATATAAGCAACAAGTTCATTCTGACAATCTCATTCATTTTAGAAATACTAGCACATCCTACCGTAGAATGCCGCAATTCAAATTCAAAATTATAAAGGACAAGTAGTTTAAGTCAGATACTTTATTATCAAAATTATTATAAATTACTGGAAGGACAAAAGTTCATGCTCGATCGCATATTTTCTCATAACATAAACTTTATTATCTTTTCCTATAGAAACTATGTTATTACGAAATACAACTTCTAGCTCATTCTTTATTAAACTAGCAACGGAGATCAGATTGCACTTAAAAAATATCTGTAAGGACGAGAACATTATCTCCAACATCCAATTTGTAGGAATGAATACCTTCTACGTCAAAATAGGTATTGTCCCAGTATATATATCCTTTGTTCTCCTTCTTCAGTATATAGCGAAATCCACTACTTCGTACTTATTCCTGGCGATATGCCCTGTTGCATTAGAGTCTATCCACCAACCCTCGATATCCTTCACTACAACCTTGCACTCCATCACACCAACAAATTCTTTTTTGCAGGTGCTCCTTTGTTCTAGGTCTTCATTGTGGACAAGTGGACTTGAAATGTCCAAACTTTCCACAGTTGTAGCAAGTTTGGGGAACCATTTTCTGTCATGATTTAAGGTCTTTCAATTGAGGTTTATCAGGATCATAGTGTTTATAATTACCAGTTTGTTGCCTCTTGTGTTCATGGTTTAGTTCTTGTCGCACCATGTTTAGACCTTGTTATTTCCTACTGGATATCAATTCTTAGTCTATAGCTGAATGCATTGCAAATCAGTGCCATCTATTTTAGCTAACTCAGATAAAATAAATTTCCTAGCCATTCAAATAAGAATTAATATTGAAGCAATTATTTCAAGACAAGTATAAGGTATATGTAGACAATACTACTAAGAACAGTGGTATTATACGAGTCATATATAAAACATACATTAAAATAAACTGGGTACATAAACCTAATCAGACAAAGGATATCAGATGCGAATTGGATTTGGCGGATCAGGAAAACGATTGGAGTGGATCAAACAATAACTTGACGGATTTGGTTTTTTAGTGGTGATTCAAATTGGAGACAGTAATCAGGGCAGCTCAGCTCTGGATTAATTTGCAACTTCGATCGGAGGCAAAATATGATTCGGTCGTGTCCGATCGAGGTGGCGCCGATCTTGGTGACGAGAAGCAGAAAAAGGAATTGATCAGTTTCGAAAGAAATTAGTTGAGGCTGGCCTGATTGTAGAGGTTTGGAATGAGGCTGATCGGTTCTATATACAGGCCGTTGTGATAGCGTTAACTTTGGCAACAAAGTATGACAGAGAGGATAAGGTTATGTTGCCGATCTCGATGGCGATCGGATCAAGTCTAGAAGGCACCCGTGGTGTCGGTTAGAGTCAAAGTCGCTGTCGGCAGTCGAGTTTGTCGGGTAGGAATAGCTCTGGCTGTGATGGCACTAATCGAAGGAGATGATCAAGCTCAGAGAAGGGGAAAGAGCCCTGATCTCAGGCTATTTGTTTTTTATATTAAGGCCTTGAGAAAAGAGCTAAGGCAAGATAAATAAAATAAAATAAAACCCTAAGTGGGGGAGTAATCACTGGTGTTGATTGAGGGAGATTGAAAAATAATTAAAAATCAGAAGAAGCAAGCAGGAAGTTGCTATTCTTGGGAATGAACTTTCATTATTGGAAGAATAGCTTTAGTTGGTACTTTTACCTTGGGAACGGAGAATTTCATTGTGAAGATAGGAAACTCGCTCTAACACCACTGAAGCTTTTAGAGAAAAAGAGATTTCTTTTAGAAAGGCTCCAGTGATCAGCAGTAATTTTTTTGTTTTAATATAATCTATTTTCACAGAGAGAGACCTATATGTAGAGGCTTATTCAACTAACCACCTCCACCCCCCAAGGACGTTGCCTCCATAATACTCTCCAAGTACTCATTTTCTCCTCAACAATTGAGTTTGTTGAGCAGTGAGTGACAAACTACCATAATTAATCTAATAAATATGTTGATTTGACAACCAGAAGTCATGTACATTTTCACAATACCTAACAAGTGGCAAACGGTTAGAATCAAATCTATTGAATTAGGTCTTTGCTAAAAGACCTTCAAACGGGGATCTTCTCCAACAAATAGGCTTCAAATAGACGATGTCTGGTCGGCCACTAGTTTGGAGTTGAGATCAGGATCAAAGAAGAGAGACCAGACATTGTTAAGGATTCACAATAAAGTCTATGTGACTAGTAGGAGATGAAGCCTCAGACAGTGATCAGCAGAGAAGCAGCTTCGAGGGAAGAAACAACGAAGGACGATAAAATCCTCAGGCTTTAAGGATAGCTCGATCGGGAAGGGATGGATACGGGAGGAGGTTGAAGTGTCGTCACTGTTGAAGTGTCGTCAGTGTTGAATGTGGGTGGCGAAGGTGAACCGGAATGACAATAAACATGGGTCGTGCGTCGATCATAGGTGGTGCCAGGGGGATGAAATTGACGGATCGCTGAGGATGATGAAAGAGGGTCGTGGTTTGATCGGAGAATAAGGTGGTTGTGGTCTAGATTGGCATACAGGGTGCGAGTGGTCGACGAAGGAAGAGAGGTAGCTTCGGGCTCATGTTCGTGGCTAAGGAATGAGCTCGAGCTCGAGCGATTTGTTTCAATTGATGCGAACGAGAGAAAGCAGACATAGTGAAGTAATTTTCAGGAATGATGGAAGCATACTATCACAATGACGTCAAGCAATCACAAATAGAGTGGGGCAAGCGAAAGCTGGAGAGTTGGGTTTTTTATGAGTTTGTTTTAATTGAGTGGACAGTAGACTAAGACTAATGAGAAAATAAATTCAAATTAGGGTGCCGACTTCACGCAAGGGCACCCAATAATTGAATCACTTGAAGCCAACACAAATGTTTATTCATCCAAATTCTGCTCTATAATGTAGACTCATAACTCTTTATAGAGTTTAAACTGTATCCCAGATATAACTTGAAAATCAAACAACTAATATCTCTAAAATAATTTGAAAATCAAAACGACAATATTCCTAATTGAATTTGAAATCATGTCTAAAAAATTTGAAAACCGAAACAATATAATAGAATTTGAAAATCAAATCTAAATTTTGAAAGCTAAATCTAACTAAACATGTTGAAGTTGCTTGCCTCTAGGGTAGGCACGTGTGCATAATCTGATCCCCGCATCAAGTGTTACTTCATATAGTTCAAACTAAGAATAAGAAAATTCAACAATGTAACCCTTCTAACATCTACTTTCTCCCTTCTCTTATTTGAAGATAAAATTGACGTCATGGAAACAAATGATGAAAATTTTGTGGAATGACTTAACGAGTTAGAAATAGATTTAATGTCATATGTTTTTAGGTAAATTTTACAAAGTCCCCTCTATGTTTAGCAGATTTTGAAATAACCCTCCTAAACATTAAAAATGTCACTAAATCTCACCCTAAGTTTGGGATGTTTCTGAAAACCCCCCACCCAAATGTTTTTAAAATTTTCAACTAACCCCCTAACAACGTTAGATGAACCAGCAAAGAAGGTCAAAACGCCTTCTCAAATTAACACTGTAATTATTAAATTATATTAGATTAATTAATCATTAGTTAAATTAATTAAATCTCTAAATTGGACCAAACTTAAGGGTGATTTGTGAAAATTACCATTCAAGTTATTACAAAGGACATGAAAGGGTTTTTTCCCCATGTGGGGCATTTTGGTCATTTGAACACATAGGATCACATGCGCACTCAGATCTAATGATGTTAGTTAGGGGGTCATCCGACAAAACTTGAGAGAGGTTATGTGACATTTCTAAGTGTAGGGGGTTCTCTCCAAAATGACCAACAGGGGGGGGGGGGTTGTTTGTGAAATTTACAATACTTTTTTTGTAGTTCTGCCTTTCCAAAAGCTTATTCAGAGTAATGTCAAAGTATAATACTATTAAAACATAGCAATTTAGTACAAGGAGAAAAAAAATGGACATGGATGCATCACAAATTAGAGTGTAGATATTAAAGCATGATTACATTTCCTTTGGATAAAACGTATTTATGGAAATGAAATTGAAGCCTTGTACCTGAATGCAAGGACTTCAACAAATTCAGTGTCAATCTGAAAAAAAAAAACAACTCCTTGAGGCTTAAAATATCTACGTATGACGTGATAAACTTTACAATAGTAAAATATAAGCAGAGTATAAAATAGTTATACATACTCCTGTCTCTTCTTTCACTTCTCTTATTGCTCCAGCAAATATATCTTCACCCTGCATTTACAAAAAGAGCTCAGGGAATCAGAAGAATCTGTCGTTAAGGTAAAAGCTTTTTTCACTTTTTCATCACAGGTATTACTTGATCAACTACTCCCGTAGGAAACTTCCATATGCCCGAACCTTGCAACATGCCGGTCTTTTCCTGAACCACAAGCACCTAACAAAACATGGAATTTGCAGATCTTATTCTTATCAAAGCGCAACCAAGAGATGCAAAGTAGACAATCAGCATTACAACATGATTTGCTTATAAAGTACATTATAATTAAGGTAGTTATTGTTTATCAGTAACTTTCATAGGCAAATCTAGGAAGTTGCAATTTTTAGCCTCCATTTGATGGCTGAGAAGGATTGGAAGACTCTGCCAAACAATTGAAGAGGATATCATGATTTACCTCTTTCTTACTGTTGACCACAAAACCACCAACGCCCACTCTGTGAGAAGCATTTACAGGTAATGTATGTGGGGTAGCTGGGATCCAATATACAAGCATCAAATAACTGGGTTCTGCATGGTGGTACCAAAATCCTTCCTGCACCAAGATAATATGAACACAGAGATCCAAAATAGTAGGCAAAAATAGAATAGATGGGAAAAAGGTGAAAAGGTATATCAAGAATCTACTACTGAAGAGAGATCATTACACTGAATACTTAACATCAAGAATTGTGGCTATAGATTAAATTCCACCTTGCCAACAGCTAAAAACTTTGCAAAATTGGCCAGTTAAAATGTCACGTGGAATAATACAACTTACTTGATCTTGTGGAAGCAGGTTACATAAACTTGCTTCAGATATACAAATAATGTACGTGACATAGTCTATGGTGTGGCGGAAATGGCCATGGGTGACTGACAAACTATGAATTAAGTGGCAAGCGATGTTACCTGGGTACTTCTATCATGAAGCCGTACCCGTACCTGACACGTACCCGACACTTATCCATACCCAAACTTCATGGACATTCCTCAGATATATGCATACATTTTGCAGTCATGTACTCAATTATAGGGTATACGTTTTAATTTAAACATTAGTCATACACTTCTTGGACTTATATTCTACACTCCACATCCACTTCTTGAAACTCATTAGACAAGGGTCATGTTTGTTTCACCCCATACCCAAGTTCAAAACTATAATTATAAAGGGTTGCTTGGATGGCTAGTTTAAAACAAAAACCAGTTTCCAACTTATAACATAATAAAAGAAACTTTGAAAAGTGATGGAAATTTTAATTCTAACAACAATGAATTAAAAAAACAATGATGATCTCATGTAAATTATTAACTTCAATACACACACAGACGCACATAGCCGTGTCCCTGTCCTTACATTTTACAAATTTCTCGTGTCCCGTACCCACACCCATACCTTTACCGGTACCCATTCCCGTTTCCATGCAACTTAGGTCGCAAGTAATACAAATACAAGCATCTTGTGGAATTAGATAAACAGACATCAAAGGATTGGAAGAAGGATTTATAGAATCATGCTGGGGGTATAGGACAAGGTAAATTACCCGAAAGAATAAATCCCTCTTTTATATATGAGAAATTAGTGGAACTCCTAAAGGCAAAAAAAAAAAAAAAAAAGAAACTGGCATTTATCATTTATGAGCATTGACATGTGGACACCTAGTTTTATCAGAAGCTGACATGTTGACACCTAATCCTATCTTCATCAAAGAATCCTCATCAAATTAAAACTAACCATAATTAGAAATTTCTAATAACCAAATATTTGGTAATCTTGATCATATCATAACTATCTATAATTGAAAAAATTAGTCTAATAAGTTTAAGAAAGAAACAAATTATTACAAACAACATCGTTACAAGATCGAAAACTAAAAACCAGCCAAAAATTAGAAATTGCAAAAAAATTCCCCTAAAAAACCAGAAAATTGCAAACAAACCATAAAAATTAAAAAGTATAAATAACCTTCAAAATTTCAAAAACAACTTCCTAAAATCCAAAACAACAAACCCCCTCTTTAAAATATAAAGTTTACAAATGACCCCTTGAAAAATCTATAAGTTACAAACAAACCTCTAATATAAAAATTACAAACAAACGCACGAAAAATCCAAAAATTACAAACCCCCTACAATATGAAATTACAAATAGCCCCTAGAAAAATCTAAAACTGCTAACAGATCCTTAAAATTCAAAAATTCCAAAGAATCCCTAAAAATTCAAAAACTACAAGCAACCTCCTAAAAAATCTAAAATTACAAGAACCCCTTTAAAATCTAAAATTATAAACACCTCCTAAAACTCCAAAACTCATAAGCAATTCCCTAAAAATATATGAAAATTATAAACAAACGTTATTGGGGGGTTTTATGCCAAATAGAACAAATAAGTTTTAGAAATTTCAGTTTGCTACTCAAGCCTCCCATCTCAAAAATATGTTACGTGCCATTTAAAAACATGACATATGAATACCTAATTCTATTAGAAGCTAACATGTGGACATCTAACTATATCTTCACCTAAGAATCCTTATCAAACTAAAACATTCCATAACTAGAAATTTCTAATAATTAAACATTTGGTAATCCTAATCAAATCATAACTAGCCTTAATTAAAAAAGTTTTATCCTAATAACTTTAAGGAAAAAGTAAGTTATGATTGAAAATTATGAAGTGCACCACGAAAGATCCCAAACTACAAACTTGCTGAAAAATTTGAAAATAAAAGAAATTGCATTGAAAAATCAAAAATTACACCGCTAAAAATTCAAAAATTATAACCCTACCCCCAAAATTTTTTTAAACTACCCACGAAAAATATAAAGCATGCGCTTTAAAATCTAAAAATAACAAATGACCCCTTGAAAAATCTATAAATTACAGAAAAACCACCTAATATGAAAAACCCTATAAAATCCAAATAAATTACAAACAACTCCATGAAAAATATCAAACTGCAAACAACCCCCTAAAAATCTCAAAATTGTAACTGGACCCTTAAAATTCAAAAACTGCAAACAATCCGTAAAAATCTAAAAATTACAAAGAACCCCTTAAAAATCTAAAAACTACAAACAACCCCTTGGAAATCTGAAACTTACAAACAAACTCCTGAAGAAATATGACTTTATAATCAAATTTTATGGGGCATTTTTTACCAAAAGTTGTTGGGGTTAAGTGATAAAATTTAAAACTTATTAGGGGTTTTCTGCCAAAACTTATTGGGGGGGTATTTTGAATATTTGACCACACATAAACTAACATTGTTAATTTTAGAGGCTTTCAGCCAATAGTTATTGGGGGGTTCAATGAGAGTTTTAAAGATATTAGGGGTTTAGTGCTAAGCACCAAAACATATTAGTGTTTAGTGAAATTTACTCATATCTCAATTTTTATAGAGATGTCAGATTGGTGGCTACACGCGAAGGTCTTATATCTACTAAAGAATAAATAAGTAGTTACTATTTTGACAATGTATCTTCGCTGTCAAATTAAGATGAGACTAGAATCATAAATGGACATGAGAATCAAGTGAAATGCATCGTAAATAAAGAAAATTAGGTTCTGCTACGCTGTGAGTGAAAAATTTTTAAAGAACAAACTGAACTGCATAAAAGCGAAGATATGGAAAACAAAGTATTTTCAGTCATTCTTTTCTATATAAAAAGAGATTTGTGATTTGCTGTTAGTCATACATCTCAAAAAACTGGCACGTGTACCTCCTAAATTTGAATTTTATATTTATCCACATGCTTATTCAATGAGCTTAATTTTTCTTAATTTTGTAACTTTAGAATATGATAAAAAGAAGGGATATTATAAAGGCAGGGTTAGTGGTTAAGCCATATAGTTTTGAATTTCAAAATTTGAGGTAAAAGACATCCACGCCCTAGATTTGTATTTCCTTTATAAAAAAAGAAAAATTCAGCTCGGGTTATCTAAATTTGAATTTCAAATTCCACATGTCTCTTTTCATCACACGTGTTAAGTTCAGATTACTATTGGGAATTTTAAAGGGCAATATCATTTTCATTTTTATATTATAAGTCATTGTTATAAACCATTTGTATGCTCATATTCATAAAAAAGTGGAGTATATATCAAGTGTAAAAAAGAGAAGCAACATTGCAAAGAAAAAATTCAACGCAATCGAATTTAGAAGCACGAGCATAACCAAAAAAGAAACTCTAAAGAACAAAGAAATCAAATATAAAAACCAAAGAGAGTAAGACTCACCAGTGCGAGCGCGAGCATAACACTTGTTATAAATAAATAAAAAGCGTGGGGGATCAAAAACTTAGCTATTAGATGCTATATATTGATTGTCTGATAGTTCATAATCAAAACGATGCAGGAGTTTTTATAAGGATGTCACAGGAAAACTAAATATGAACATTTTCAAATTAGAATGTGTAATCATTCTTTTTCTGCTTGATAAATTACTTTTTTCATGATAAAGCACTATCTAATTCTTCATAAGTACATAGGTTTTTCTTCTAGCTTTGGTGGACCACAACTATCTTTTTTCATACAACATTCAATTTAACAAGTCAATTGGGTGGGCAGCTATTGTAATGCATCACTAGGGGATATTTACCCATTGAAAGACCATCAAAAGAAGCTGATAAAGACATTTTGTATGGCTACAAACACACCAATTCTTAGCTATCAGTCTAAAGACTATTTTTTCATGCATGTATAGATCTTTATCAGCAGAATGATTGTAGTAACCAGGGTTTCAAATGGCAGGAGCCATGTCGGACATGGCAGCGGACATGGCAGATTCAAACCCAATCCACCACACCTTAGCTCTTTTATTGTGTATGTCATTTTTGGGCTCGTATAAGGAAAAATCGGCCAAATCAGGAGCAATTTCGGGTACGAAATTGCGCCCGATATGTGGTTTTTTTTCTTTTGGTGCAATTGGGTAATGGGTTTCAAATGCAAACAAATCCGACCTGCCCCATACCCAACATAATACCGGGACAGTATGGGCAAGATGGATAAAAGGAAAATTTTAGGTAATGAGAATAGAATGTCGGTTACTCTAACGATAGAGACACACCACCTTAGAATAAATGACAGATAAAGGGGTTAGCCTACCAATCTAGAGATATAGATATCATCACTCTAGATAGATACGATGATTCACCACTCCAAGGAACCCACCTTAGAGATACAGATAAACACTCACACTCAATGGAATCCATCAATGAAATGTAGAGCAAACACAAAGCACAGAGCTTAACTATAATCAAACTCAACACATAATGATTTCCATTAGACCTCCTAGATATATATAGGCTTGAAACATCCCTTCAGGCATTAGGATTATAGAAAACTAGAAGACTCAACATAGAAAACTTAAAAGACAACTTTGACTAATTAAATATATCCTAGGAAACATAACAGGCCCTGCAGACCAGATTGACTATACCTTAGTATTCTGCAGATAACTTTCTGCACATATCTCTAAATGATATGAGGCTGGTCTTATGCAAAACTAGACACAAATACCTATCTAGCACTTCAATTGGAGCATCATTTGGACTTCTCTAGAGAAAGTTATGGCCAGATCAATCAAGTCCATTCACACAGTCTAGCGAATCCAAATTTGCAATTTGGACCCCTTTGCTCCCGCATCACAAAACCTAAAGATAAAACACTCGACCTCCCACTCTTTGGAACCCGATTAGGGTTTTCTCATCCTCTCTCCTCTCACAGCTATGATCCTCCCTTTTCTCCTTCAACTCTCCTCCAAGACAATCTCAAGCTATCTCCATCGAATTCTAGGTACTCTCTCCCTCTCTCCTTCTTTCACAGCCCTCTCTCTCTCTCTCTCTCTCTCTCTCTCTCTCTCTCTCTATAAGACTCACAGTCTCTCTCTCTCCCTCTCAGTCTATCTTTCTATAAATTAGAATCAAAGGTTATGAAATCAAATATACTTTCATATTTTGAGGGAAAGCTATCAAGTTAAAAGCTTTAATAGTTATCTAATGAGGTTCTGAGAATGTTATTTACAAACTCTCTGCTACTTTTTATATGTTCAGACTATAGAATTTATTAAGTACGCTTAGATTGTGTTTATGACATTACATTACACATATGCACACCATCTGGTATGGCAATCTGATAGTTAATACATATTCCCCTGATTTCCGCTATCCGACATGGATTTTAGCCGTCCGACATGAACCTAATATCTAACATTTACAACGTTGGTAGTAACTGCTTGACTAGCATGCTGCGATGACATATATACACTAGCTTGTTAGGATTAATTTCCACTAAAATTTGAATATGAAATAACTAACACAAACTCTCTGTATGTATGACCAGATCATGCATTTGTGACACATGCAGTAGACTCAAATTTTTGACATGCAGCCTTAGCAAGAACATGATTTATGAAAACTATTACATATCCAGAAGTTAATCAAATGTCCAACAATTAGATTGAATCAAATTCAACGCTAAGCCTGCAATTTAAGGTGCTTGACCGAAGTTATATTATTCATTAGCAGAAGTTATATCTGATGCTTAGCTTTCGACAACATTTACTTCACAAGCTTTTCGTCATGCATTCTCTTGAAACTCTTCTTTACTATTTTCGCCCCTAGCTTTAGTGCCTGGGCAAAGAACGGGTTAGTGTTAATTTATTTTTTTTTCCTTGGGCTTCGTGCATGAGTGGTGCATGTAGTTTTTGAACTTGGTAGCAAGCTGATTTGCCATCAAGATATGACAAATGAAATTCTTCATTGTTTTTGGATTTGGGTGCCTGTTTGTATGGATTGGTACTAAACATGGGTATTGTAGTCGATACAATACTTTCCATCCCTCTGCTTTTGTTATATAGTAATTCATAATTCAAAGGGTCAGTTTGGCACACAGAAATTTCACTTGGGAATCAAAGATCCCGTGACATCCATAATTTTAATTCAGACTTCTCCCAATGTTAGATTCTTATCAGCATTGTATTCCGTCATTTAGTGTGAATATGATTCTCTATGCTGTAGGTTGGTATGCTACACTCCCAGCTGCTAGTTATCACTGTTGTAAATAGCGGTAAATAGCCCCGCAATAGCGGCGCTAATAGCGTTAGCGGTCCCTTCCCGCGACGCTATTGCCCGCTATCGGTGACATTGCGGAATATGCACTTTTCGCTCGTAAAAGCGGCCAATAGCGCGCCATAGCGGTGAATAGTGGGCGATTGCGAGCAAAATCCGCTTTTTGACCGCTATTTAAAAGTAGTTTGAGGTTTATTTTTTTAAAATTAAACTCGACTTGCAACCACTGCATCCCACCGCCTCCCTCGATTTCTTGACCGCTATTTAAAAGCAATTTGAGGTTTATTTTTTTAAATTAAACCCGACTCGTGACCACTGCATGTCATCGTCTCCTGTGATTTCCGGCGTACTCCCGCCACCTCCCATAGCCTCCGGCACTTCCCTCAGCACTTCCTCTCACCTCCTCTCGCTGTGAGCTCCTCCTACTGTAGTCTTCTCACCGCCCAGCTCATCTTCTCGAAGACGACGACTGTTTAATTCCTCCCGTCGTCTTCGGTATTATGTGATGGTTACATGTCTATTTCATATTTAGAATCTCTTTAAATCATCAAATATGCACTTTTAGATTTTCGAGATTTTTCTTTAATTTTTCTTTTTTTTTAATATTTATATATATCTAAATTAGACCGTTATTTGACTTTGCGCTTTTTACCGCTATTTTGCCGCAATAGCCCCAAATAGCCTTAGCGATGCCTCACCGCTACGCGACGCTATCCGCTATTGATAACCTTGCTAGTTATCAATAAAAAAAATTAGTTCCCAAATACCTCTGTTCTTTATCCCTCATTTTCCCCTTATTTTTAATCGTCATCCCATTGCTACCATCACTAAAACATTAGTCATCCATACTACCACTGTAGGGGCTGCCATCGAAAAAAAATGCAACCACAATGCCCACATTGTTGTTTCCATGTTGCAGCCACCACAATCTTCGCCACATATTGCTGGCCCACAGCCCCACACCACCATCCTTGCACCTCAGAGGGTTAGTTTGGAAAAGTACACTGAGCAACATTGCATTTGGAATCTTTTAAATGTGAAAAGGAAAAACTAGGAATCTTTTTAATGTGACAAGGCAAAACTAGTACATTAGCTAGGACATTACTACCAATTACTATATAACTAAAGCAGAAGGATGAAAATATTGTCGTAACTACAGTAACCATCCTCACTTCCAAAACTTTTAAAAACGAACCAAATTCAAAAACAAAGAAATTTGAATTTCATTTGTCATGTCTTAATAGCATATTAGATTGCTACCAAATTCAAAACTACATGCACCACTAATACACGACGTCCAGGAAAAGTAAAATAATATAACATTAACCCGTGCTTTGCACCGGACTAAAGCTGGTGGAACATGATAATGCTAAAATTTCAAGAACCTAAAGTCACGAAACCATATTCTTGAGAGATGGAAATGTTGCTTCCGCATATCAAATACAACTTAAAGTAAATATCTCCAAGGTTTTTGTACTTGCTGAGAAGAGAAAAGAGGGTCCATTTTGCGATTGAAAAAGAAACTTGAGATGATTCCCTTCTAAAGATTTCATCCGCTAGAGGGCTCAACAAGACAGTACACCTACACCTCCTTAAATCAATTTTAATTTGCTCACATTTCTTCCCTTTCAGAGCACCCTCATAGACCCTCTACTATGGTCACAATTAACTCATGCTCTTGGAATTTAAAGGTGATCTCGTTGCTTAATGCTTGTTATCGATAATGTTATAACTGAAGGTATGAGTAAAGCAACATCTAGGCTGAATACAACCTCTTGGATCCCCTATTTGGACAATATTGTATTTGACCTACTGTGACGATCCACTTAATATTCCTAAAATATTGCACTGTTTATCTCAACATTAGTAGAATTGATGATAACCAACTGTGAAGAAATCGCAGCAAACTTTTGAAATAATGTCATTCCCTGCTTACATTCCTCATTACATACTCGTACTGAATTAGATTAACTTGTTTCTTCTGGTAAGAAAATGATCCTTTTATATTAAAGCAATCAATTTACACAAAGAAACTCTTTGTGGGTGCTTGGGGTCCTAAATTTTAAGACCTTGCAGCAAGTTTGATATATTAGGGTCAGAGCGGGGAAGCTCTTAATCAAGTCCAATTCTGACTATTAAAAAAATTAAGCATGTGCTTGAAGAAGGCTTATATTGGAGGATACTACAAGTCTATATATTAGAGGATACTAATAGTTTAAATACCACTCGTTATATCTTAAGCCCCTATATTCACATAAATCTTGTATACATACATACAAGCATAGTATCATCTAAAATTTATTATACCATCTTTCTTCATCAATAGCAAAGAAGAAAAAGATAAAAAGAAAATAATAATAAAGAAAAAATCAACTACTTCATTTTCTTTAGGAATGGAAAAATATTACCATGTTTGACAGATTAACAATTATTACCTCGACGGTTGGTTGAACAAGATTTGCAAGTTCAATGGGCAATTTTATCCAAACACCTTTTTTCCCCTGAAAAAGTAAAAATAATCCAAATTGCTATCCATAGATGGAGTAAATTAAGACTAAATTGTATTAAGCGGTAAAAGTGACGATGAACTACACATTAGCATATTGAGAAATAATCTTGTTTTTAGCCATAATAAATTAAAGTTATGAAAAGAGAGTAGAAAATAAATAAAAAGATGGTGACATGATAAAACTCTAACGAGAAATCAATATACCTTGCATTTCTTAAACCATAACGTAATTGGTCCAAATCCATTTGACAAAACCAACATGGATGCATTAATATGACATGAGTGTGAAATCCATATCGTTTCAGATACTTGATGTAGCTATAAGCCCATAAGTAATTGCAAAATGTGCATCACTTCAGGTATTTTGCAAGCTATACTCACATTCCAACTGTGATTTCTACCGCATAAGAGATAGGATTAGTTGATGACTTTCAGTGTCTACAACCTACTTCACAGATACTCTCATGGATCATATGTATACAAATTGCAAAGAAACACATAATTTTCTTTTATTTCTCTTTTTCCAGTGTTATGCAATAAAAATTCAAGTGTTTCTATAAACCTTTCTAACCATCTTTCAGTCTATGACCTTTTCAATCAGTTTAAACAATAATTGATTTTTTTTCTTTCCATGTCGTTTTTGAGTAAATTTCAAAAAAAAAAAAACCTACCAAAAACTATTAAATGTTTATAAAACTACTATAACCTACTTTTAGGCTAAATTGCACTTAAATACCACAAATTTTCCCCGCTCTGTCACTTATATACCACAAGTTGTATTTGGTGGCAGAAAAATATCATAAGTTGTTAAAATATTGGCACGTTAGTACCCCCGATCATGCAAATGTGAAACACCTGAATGTTCCCATATGACACTAACATGGTAATTTTATAACTTTCTACCCATTAATATTTGTTAAATTTATCATAAGACATATCCCAACTCTATTTTAATGTAGAATTAAGATAAGTTTGAAAAAGAAATTTTGTTGATTTAATAGCAAATTTAACAAATATCAATAGTTAAAAGCTCTAAAATTAGCATGTACACATCATAGAGAAACATCCGGGTGAAAATTTTACGTTTGCATGATCGATAGTACTAATGTGCCTTTTTTAAAACAATTTATGGTATTTTTCTGCCAAAAAATTCAACTTGTGGTATATAAGTGACAGAGCAGGGAGGCTTTATGGTATTCAAGTGCAATTTAGCCCTATTTTTATCGGATAAATACCAAAAAGTTCTATATCTACAAACAAATATGACACTATCCAAAAATTACCCTACCAACTTTGACAACATTGTCAAAAAAGACCAACATAGTCCTAATAATTAATTATTAAGACGAGCAAGGTTTAAATATCGGATATCGCGAAAATATCGGATGGCCAAAATTCACATCGGATTGCGAATAGCGGGAAAATATCGGGGATATGTGGTAAATATCGGAATGCCATAACGAATGTTTGCATATATAGTATAATGCACTAAAATACAATCTCAACATACTTAATGAAATCTCAGCATATAAAATATAAATAATATATGTTTAGGGGGGTTATTGGTTGGGACAAGTTGGGGCCAAGTGGGATAATTGTTCCGATGGAACAATTTTATCCCTTTGGGATATTTTGAGTGGGGTAAAGTGGGTCAAGTTGGGATAATGGGACAATTTAAAGTTTTGATTTGACAATTCATGTGGGATAATTGATGATGTAGCCTTATTAAAATATAATATTTATTTATCAATTAAGTCTAAATTAATTTATCCAATTGGTTTAGTATATTATTTAGTATGTTATTATAATATAATACATTATTTTACTTTATACTAAAATATAATATGTTATATAATAATTATTAATTAATATATTATATTATATTATATTATATTATAATAATATGATATATTAGATAATAATTGATATAATATAGAAACAATATATTTAATATAATATTTCAATTATATAATATTTAATTTAATATAAATATAAATATTATACTATTTTGTTTTATTCAATATAATATTATTTAAAATATTGTATTATTATTAAAAATATAATATTACGATAATTACTATAATTTAAATGGGATAATTGATGACATGGCTCCTTATTAGAATATAATATTTATAATAATCGTAATATACAATTAATATGTTAGTTATTATAAATTAAAATATTATTAATTAATATATTATATTATATTAATTTTATATATAATATCATACTTTAATATATAGTAGATTATTACTATTTTTATTGTAGCAATAAAATATTATTTAATATTATAACTATCACAATATTGACAATATATTTAAGACTATTAATTAATATAATAAAGTTTAATAGAAAATAGTAAACTATTATATAAATTAAAATATTCTATATAATAGAATATATTATCAAATTAAATTATATTATATTATTATATTCTCTAAAGCTTTTACTTTTATATGGAGCTAATACTATTTCATTTCCTTCTATTTTCATTAATTGGGTTATTTCTTTTTGTTTTCTTTGTTTATTAGTATATTTGGGTTCCATGCATTTAAAGTTGGTTTTCTAATTTAGGTAGCGTTAAAGGATTTCTAGGGATGGATTTGTAATTTATTAACACTAGATTAGGGTCTTGTGCTATGTTAAATAGCAAATCTTCAACTTTTTATATGGAACTTGTAGTGTTTTAGAAACCATCATTATATGTCTCCATTGTATGGATAGGGCATCGATTAATGCGGTAGAAACTCTATTTCTTTCATTTTCAATTATAACATTAAAGATTGTCATATATGTTTTTCATGTAATGTAATACTATAGTTGGGTTGTATTCTAAAGGCCATAAATCACGGATATATGTTTCCTCTAATCATTGCTATTCTTGAATGAAATGGACTTGATACAATCCTATTATCGATATCTGCTACTATAGGTATATTATTTTACGGTCTAAAATTTCCTTTAATTAGTATTTGAATTGCTCCAAAATGTAAGTAGTTTTACCTTTATATTTTTCTCTAAGGTGTTTTATATGTTGTTCGATAGTAAAGGTATTAAACCTTCTACTTCTTTATAACCTAGAGCCTTTTGTGTCCTTTAGTTATTTTAAATATATATGTGTTATTTGGTAGTATTCTTCTAACTAATTTTTCTACTCCTTTGATCCTATATAATCTTACGGTTTATAATTTCTATAATTTTTTGTATTTCTTCTAGCTGTTGAGGGGTTCTGAGACCAACTTGTACTTAGCTTCATCTAAGTTATTATCTACTAATCCTTCAAATACGTTGTTTTCATCGAAAATTTCTTTATTCATAAAGATAGGATATATTTCTTCTTTGTCGAAATTTCGAGGTTTCTAAACTTGATTCAGAGGATTCTTCCATACTATCTGTTGTTGTGTCTAAATCATCGGATACACTTGATAATTCAAATTCTAAGTCATTTACATTTATACTCACTTATTTCGATCCCGATAAGACTTCATATTCACTTAGCTCATCTAATATTACATTAACCCTTTGATTACTATAACATTCATTAGCAAAGTGTCCTTTTTATCCGCATTTAAAACGTGTACATTCTTTTTTATCTTTTCTTCTAGTTACAAATTTTCTTTTGGAAGAAATCCTTTTTGGTTTTTTATATTTATATCTCTTTACTCCTTTAGTTCTTCTGTATACAAAGGATCTTGGTTTTTTGGGTATTTTTGACTTTTGATACTGTGTTCTGGGTTGTCTGCTCTTATAGGTTGCTCTTGTAGTGGGTCGTTGTTGGCTACGTCATCTAGTAGGTTTTCCACCACGCTTGCTGCGCTCAGGAAACTCGTATTGAGGAATTAATTTTTTACAAATTTCTTTAATTCCACGACTTGTTTGTCGCATTACTTTGTCTTGTATTCATTTTTCGATGCAATAATCGTTCATATTTGTAAACATACGCCACTCTATGAGGAAAATCGTCTTTTATATTTCTATTTTCAGTCATTATGGTATTTAAATAACTTGGGTATCCTGTTAATAATTTTTATTTATTGGTGAGGGAACTTATGGTAATAAGTTTCTAGATATCTTCCTTTAATGTCATTTGGTAGGCTATAATAATGTTTTTCAAAAAGTTTGTATATTTTTCTAATTCGCAATGTTACTAAAAATGACTTTATCTAACATTCCTTTGTTTAGAAATTTCATTTTCATCATGTTCATCTATTACTCCTATATAATGGATTAATAACATTTTCCCAAATCTAGCTATTGCTCGGCATTACTCATTTCAACTTTTATTTCCTCTTTAATATTTTTACCTTAGGTTGTTCCTTCAAATCCTTTTAACCATTGTGCTATATGTCCTCTTAATAAAGAACTTATATAATTTATGTTTTCTATTGTGTCCCATGAGAATTTTTGAGCTATTCCACTTACAATTTGGGACCAATCCATTAAATATTTAATTTTTTATCTCTATTTAACTCGGGTCTAAATTTAATAGTTATGTAATAAAATCCGATCCGGGACTTAGAATTTCTTCTAGAGTTACAGTGTCTTCATTTTTATTTTCATTTTTGATGTCATAACATTGACATATTTTTGTCTGTTTGTTATATTTAAAAATCATCGACTCTAAAGATTCTAAAGTTTATATATTATTTTCAAGAGGTGGTTGTGATTCCTGCTCATTCATGGTTTCTTCTCTATATTGAGAAGTTTCTCCTATTCGATTGTTGACTTGTAGCTCCTTGTGCCGTTTTATTTCTTCCATAATAACATTATACATTTGTTCTATAACGTTTAAGAATGTTTTTTGTCCTTTACTTCTATAGTATGATCATCTACTATATCTTCTTTAAGATAATTTATCATGTATTCATTATAATTAAACTCTGTTACATTTTCATTTTGTTATAATTTATTAAATGCTACTAATATTTTGGATATAACACTTGTCCTCTGACTTCATATTCCTTTTTGATTTTATCATTTTATTCTTTCAATCCAATTTATTTTTGCTTGGTTAAATAATTCTTCTTTAGATATCATTTTGATTGGATGTATGCTACTATCACTTGACTTTGTGCCATCTGAATCACTATTTTCTACCATATAATTATATTTTTAAATAGTTTTTATGGTTTCTTTTTAAAGACAATTTCATTTATGTATTTATCATCTGTCGATTCAACATATTTGTACTTTAAGTCTTCTATTTTTCTTTAATTTCTTCAAACTTTTCTTTTTCATTATTTTCTACTTCTATGATAATGTTTATTTTTTCAATATCTGTAGGTGCTTTTAGTAATTTAGATTCTAGATATTCTTCATTTAATTTTCTTATAGTTATATATTCTTTTTCTTTTCATCTATTTTTAACATATTTGACAAATATAAGGCTATTGATTCTTTGTTAGATTTATCTTTTATTTTATGATGTTTCTTCTCTAATTGTTGATTTACCATTAAGTAAAGTTTTATCAATTCTTCAATTGCTTCTAATTTTTATTTATTTGTTTTAATGTTGCAAACATCTCTTCATTTAAAATATTTAAACTTGTTTGTTTTTCTTGTAATTGTAGATCATTATCCAGATATATAGTTTAGCATTTTAGCTATATGTTACGTTGGGATTTTCTCTTTATTTGTATCTATATGCTCTAGATGTTTATAAGGTTTAGTCTTATAATAACAGTTTTCAAAATTATTGATTAAATCCATGTGTTTATCTTCTCCCTTACTCTGCTAGCCTACGTTTTATCTTGTTTATGTTACACAGTAACAAAAAACCTGTGTTTCTTCATAAAATTCAGTTTTCTTATCTATGACTCGAGATTGGGGTTATTCCTTAGACTTACAGAGATAAAATTGCTTGCCAGCTGTTTTTATCCAAATCAAGGCCTAAACTAATAACAATACGGCCAAATACAGACCACCTCACTAGAACAACTCTCGGGCAATTAATCTCACTAAGGTCAATTCAAGTCTCCCTCTATCGATTTGATATGAAAAACATGAACTATAAGCAAACATGAATGGTTCTTAACTACTGTTTACATAAATAAAATAAAACCATGACTAGAGAGATCGGGGAGTATCCTCTAAAGGATGAAAATTATACCTTTCTTATGGAGAAAATAGATCGTAAAATAGGCTCTGATACTAGCTATGCGAACCAGCTTCCAAACCTCTCATACAGTTAATGAAGCTTAAAATGTGTGAACAGTACTATAAACAGTAGTTTTGTACAGTGTTTTTTCTTCTCAAAAGAGTTTTAAGAGGAACGAGTGTTTTGAAGATATCAGAAAGATCTTAAGAGAGAATATGGTTGTTCAAAACTCTACTTTTATTCATTAAGCTTGCCTCTATATATAGAGGTTACAGACTCTTCTGGACAGACTCTTCTCGACTTTAATTATTACAAACTCTTTATTACAAACTCTTCTCGAAAACTTTACAAAAGATAAGCTGACTCAAAAGGAAAATTTGTCTGCTTTATAAAAGATAAGCTGACTCAAAAGTAGCTTTACAAAAGATGTCTGTCATTTACTTATAAAGATAAGCTGTCTTTAAAAGTAGCTTTTAAAAGGATAAATAATTGTGTTTGCCACTTCACTTCTATTCATCTCTGGTAGACGCGCCATCGTTTTCAAATAGGCGAGGATCATAGTTATCTATTAGGGTAGTTAAGTCACTGTAAAAAAATCAGGTAGATTTGGTTCTTCACATTGTAATTTTTTCAGGAGTTTTTGATGGACTTTGAATAACAATTCTTCATTCAAGGGTCTATCTTCTTGATGATCGTGAACTGTTTTTATTCCGTAAAGAACTACTGTCCTTATTCCGTCACACCAATAGTCTTCTTTATCTAAGGCCTGTCTCTTAGCCTCTAAGTATTCTTTCATATTGTTGTATTGATTTGCTTCCCAATTAAATTCTTCTTTGAAGGTGCTGAGTTCTTCAGGTTCTTCTGTAGTAGGTTTTTGCATGAATCAAATCTAGAATGAAGGACAAATTTCTGCTTCTAATTGGATCGGATATAAGGCCACTATATCAATTTCAATTCCTTTAATAAGTGGGTTTATTCCTTAAATAATGTTCCTTATCATTCTGAGAAAGCATTTAAACTGATTATATTCAATTCTGTCAATCATAATTTTACGGACTGTTCCTCTTTCTATATGATAGGCTGCTCCTGTACTAATTTTTTATTTAGGCTCACATTCTTGATAATAAAATGTGAGGTGTGGTATGAACTTAGAATCATATGAACATTGTCTTGCCTTTTTAAGAGAAGATAAAGCTAATTTATCACTTTTAGCTTTAATAAGTTGATTTACCTCTGGAGGTAACTTTTCAAGTACTTTTATCATCCATTTCCTATATTCTAACCTTCTTTCTGGTGTCCATATATTAAATTTATCGATGAACTGCTAGAAATCTGCCTCTTTTATTGCTTCGCTTTTTTCTTGTACATAGTCTTGAATTCTCCTTTTAAACTCTTCCATGTTATTTTCATCATCTATAACTTTTATTAGTAACTGTAAATTCTCCTCTTCTAATTTTTTTATCTTTAAACCCAGGCCATTTATAGTATTTCGAAGTTTATAACTCTGGAAGTTTCCAACGGTTAACCATATATCATTGAAGTCTTGTAGTGCATCGACTGTAATTCCCGGATCTCTCCATGGTGCAGATGCCCTAAACAATTCTTCAAATGCTTTAACATTAAAGGAGTTGGTTAGGTCTACATTTATTTGTGCTTCTTGTAAGAATAACTTTCTTATAAAACGTGGCCTGTAATTTGAATTGTTTCTAATAGTTTGACTGTAGCCTGTGACTTGGGCAAAGCTTCTATCTGCTGAATAAAGATTTAGTTGAAAGTAGCTTTTTATATTTTGATCTGTAAAATCTGATCTTATAAAAGGTTGTCAGGTAGTTCTTCTTTCTTTTACCGGAGTAAATCCATCCATGGGTCTTTTGCCTTTATCACTCATCTTCAGTTACTTGTATATCAGGAATCTTATATGGAGTCAAAATTGCCAATATATCTCCTTTTTGGACATGTATAGTTTTATCACTATTATTTATAACATGTAATTCAACTTCAAGATCATTTAATCCATAAGATCGTTCTAAGATATTTATCTTTCTTGCTAAAAGATATGGGAAACTTCTAATAAAATTGCCAATTATTAGAAATCAATCTTATACTGCTTTTACTTTTGTATATCTATTATAGGAATTATTGTATATTCTTTAACTAAAAGGCAATATTTATTTTTTCTCGCTATTTTTATTAATTTTATGTTCTTGTCACTTGTGTAAGTTATTTTCCTTTCCATGGTGGTCTTGATAAATGGTAAGCAATTTCACTCTTGTATCCTGGTCTCAATTTTATTTCATAATGGTAAACTTCTAATTCTAATAACCATCTTATTCTTCTAGCATTCTCATTATATTCGGTTTTTATTTTCAAGAAATTCATAAAGGCCTTTGTTGTGTACATGTATTGTAAAGGTTCTTGACAATAAATAGTATCTAAATGTTTCTAAGGTTCTTTTTAATGCTATAAATTCTTTTTGAAATATCATATAATTTATTTACGCTTTTCAATTTGCTAGAGGCATATCCACATATGTCATTCTTGTTTTCAATTGTAACCCGCCCCAAAAATAATCTGAGGCATCAGTAAAGACATGTAGATCATCTTTTGGTTCAGGTATAGCTACCTTAGGGATATTTATCACTGCCTGCTTTATTTTATTTACTGTATCTTTTTCTGGTTCTGTTAACTCTATATTTATTGTTGACCAAAAACACTTATCATGGTGTTTTGAAAACACTTTTGGAAAAAAACACATACAAAAATCACCAAGTTATCCAAACATACCCTAAATAAACAGTACTGCAGTTGCAGTTGTTCTTTGTTCAATCATTTTGAGGGATTCTTTGCCTCAAAATTTAAGTGTGCACAAGAATCCAGTTTTCCACGGGTAAGATTACAATGACATCAACTGAAGCATCAAAGGAATGTAATGGGTGCCTGGTCATCAAGGAAACAAGTCCAACAAATTTGACCTGATTTGATTTCTATAACATGTAACAACCACATAAAAGACTAAACTATATGTTCTGAATTGTATATGGAACTATCTAATCAAGGTTTTAAATGTCAGATATCGGGAAAATATCGGATGACCAAAATTCATATCGGATTGCGGATATCGGGGAAATATCGGGGATATGTAGTAAATATCGGAATGCCATAACGAATATTGGCATATATAGTATAATGCACTAAAATATAATCTCAACATACTTAATGAAATCTAAGCATACAAAATGTAAATAATAGATGTTTAGGCTCACTAATCAACCTTGTGAAATAAATAAAAGTACAAATCAATGTTGCAATATTTCGTCTAATTTTTTTAGGGCAAAATGTTATTTGATATAATGGGAAAATCATGATATCTTGCCCAAAAATTGCCAAACGCGGTATTTTTTTTGCGACAAGCTATATAAAAGGATATATCGGTCAACATATCGGCTGATATATCGGTCATATCGGGGATATATCGCCCAAAATAGCCAAAAAGAGGCAAAGGATATTTAGAGACCATATCGGTTGCAGCAAGCCCTGTAAAAGGATATATCGGGGGATATATCGGACCATGTCGGGGATATTTAAAACAATATATCTAATAACTATTTGTCTATGTCCATCCCTTATCAAACACCCGTCTGTAATTAATTAATCAAGACAAAACCCGATCTGACCAAATCTACAAAAGTAATGGAGAGGCACGAAAGACTCAAGTATCTGTTTTGGATTATATTTCTATCTAATAACTATTTCTAATTTATTATCAAAGACCGTTGGCAACTTCCAGAGTTATAAACTTCGAAATGCTGTAAATGGTCTGGGTTTAAAGGTAAAAAAATTAGAAGAGGAGAATTTACATTTACAAATAAAAGTTAAGGATGATAAAAATAAAATAGAAGAGTTTAAAAGAAGAATTCAAGACTATGTACAAGAAAAAAGCAAATCCATAAAAGTGGCGATTTCTAGCAGTTCATCGATAAATTTAATATATGTACACTAGAAAGAAGGTTGGAATATAGGAAATGGATGATAAAAGAACTTGAAAAGTTACCTCCAGAGATAAATCTAAAACTAAAAGTGATAAATTAGCTTTATCTGCCCTTAAAAAGGTAAGACAATGTTCGTATGATTCTAAGTCTATACTATACCTCACATTTTATTATCAAGAATGTGAGCCTAAATAAAAAATTAGTACAGGAGCAGCCTATCATATAGAAAGAGGAACAGTCTGTAAAATTATAATTGACAGAACTGAATATAATCAGTTTAAATACTTTTCCAGAATGATAAGGAACATTATTCAAAGAATGAACCCATTTATTAAAGGAATTGAAATTGATATAGTGGCCTTATATCCGATCCAATTAGAAGCAGAAATTTGTCCTTCATTCTAGATTTGGTTCATGCAAAAACCTACTACAGAAGAACCTGAAGAACTCAGCACCTTCAAAGAAGAATTTAATTGGGAAGCAAATCAATACAACAATATGAAAGAATACTTAGAGGCTAAGAGACAGGCCTTAGATAAAGAAGACTATTGGTGTGACGGAATAAGGACAGTAGTTCTTTACGGAATAAAAACAGTTCACGATCATCAAGAAGATAGACCCGTGAATGAAGAATTGTTATTCAAGTCCATCAAAAACTCCTGAAAAAATTACAATATGAAGAACCAGATCTACCTAATCTTTTTTACAGTGACTTAACTACCCTAGTAGACAATGTATTGAATATCGAAAATATCGGATGGCCAAAATCCATATCGAATTGCGGAAATCGGGGATATGTAAAACGTGTCGGGCTCTCATATCGGATGATGTTCATATGTCACATAACATTGTAATATGCAATATAAACACATTTAATGTATTCAATTTAAAGCCAAATATTAATTTCAGACAGATTATATAAAGCAAAATTAAATTAGATTGCTCTGAAGCTTCTTATTAAAAGGTTAGAAATATAATTTAACTTGCTCTTCTATTATTTATAATTTCAGTCCAAATTGACCACTTTTTATTGGTGATTTTGTGTTGGATTTAGGGCACTGTTTGAACAGTAAATTCAAGCCAGATAACAACAAATTGAAGCCAAATTTAAATAAAATGAAAAGAGAGAAAAGATGCTTCGGAGCTGCTTTGAAGCCAAATAATTACTTTGAATTTGGCTTGACTGATAGGTGAAAAAGATGCCCACATGCTTTGTTATAAGTGGGAGGAACATGGGGGAATAAAGTAAAAAAGTGATCACATCAATTGTTTGACAATAACTTTAATTCATGCACCTAGACACCTAAAACCAAAAAAATCAGAATATCGGCCGCTATTTTCAGGCCGAAATAGCGGCCGATTTATCTGATATTTTTTGATATATCGAAAAAAATTCCAAATATCGAAAACCGATATATATCTATCAATATCGTTGCAGGGAGGCTTCAACACCGATATATCGGCCGTTATAGCGATATATCGGCCGATATTTAATACAATGCTAATAGATAACTATGATCCTCGCCTATTTGAAAACGATGGCGCGCCTACCGGATATGAATAGAAGTGAAGTGGCAGACACAATTATTTATCTTTTTAAAAGCTACTTTTAAAGACAACTTATCTTTATAAGTAAATGGCAGACATCTTTTGTAAAGCTACTTTTGAGTCAGCTTATCTTTTTAAAGCAGACAAATTTTCTTTTGAGTCAGCTTATATTTTGTAAAGTTTTCGAGAAGAGTCTGTAATAAAGAGTTTGTAATAATTAAAGTCGAGAAGAGTCTCGTAATAAAGAGTTTGTAATAATTAAAGTCGAGAAGAGTCGTAACCTCTATATATAGAGGCAAGTTTAATGAATAAAAGCGAGTTTTGAACAACCATATTCTCTTAAGATCTTTCGATATCTTCAAAACACTTCTTCCTCTTAAAACTCTTTTGAGAAACAAAACACTATACAAAACTCTTGTTTATAGTCTTGTTCACACATTTTAAGCTTCATTAAGCGTATGAGAGGTTTGGATTATTAATTAAAAATATTATTAATTAATATATTATATTATATTAATTTTATATATAATATCATACTTTAATATATAGTAGATTATTACTATTTTTATTGTAGCAATAAAATATTATGTAATATTATAACTAACACAATATTGATAATATATTTAAGACTATTAATTAATATAATAAAGTGTAATAGAAAATAGTAAATTATTATATAAATTAAAATATTCTATATAATAGAATATATAATCAAATTAAATTATATTATAATATAATTAATATATTATTATATTAAATATATAAACATTAAATTATAATAAAATATTTTATATCATAAAAATATTACAATAATATTTTTATTCTAACTAATAAAATATATATTAAATAATATAAAGTAATATTATAATAATATAATACTAATATTATAATATATGAAATATTATTAACTAACATGTAATAATGATATATAATAATGTTATATTAGATAATATTAGATAATATTTTATTATCTTACGTTATAACATAATTTTATAATATAATATAATTAAGATACATTAAATATTATAATACAATTAACATATATTAGATATTTAATAAAATGCTTTAAAATTATCCGACTTTCCTCATGATTGTCCCAAAGTTAAGAATGAGTTAATTTTTGGAGATTGGGACAAAAAGTTAGCATAGAAGTGGGATAATTTTGGGAAAAATGGGGGTAATTGTCCCAATCTCATTGTCCCAATAAATAACACCTTAAATTAAAATCCCAATCTCATTGTCCCAATAAATAACACCATAAAGTAAAGTCTCAAAAGCTATCCCACTAACCCTAAAATTACACCAACCAATAACCCCCCTAGATCACTATTCAACCTTGTAAAATAAATAAAAGTACAAATTAACGGTGTAACATTTGGTCTGATTTTTTTAGGGCAAAGTATCATTTGATATAGTGGGAAAATCATGATATCTCACCCAAAAATTGCCAAATGCAGTATATTATTTTACGACAAGCTATATAAAAAGATATATTGGTCCACATATCGGCTAATATATCGGCCATATCAGGTATATATCGCCCAAAATAACTAAATAGCGGTAAAGGATATTTAGAGATCATATCGGTTGCGGCAAGCCCTGTAAAAGAATATATCCGGGGATATATCGGGCCATGTCGGGGATATTTAAAACAATGAAGACGAGAGAATGAGAGTAGTAGTATAAAGTTACAAGATCAAGACATCTACAACATGTCGCGTGCACATAACGTGTCAACCTGCACCTATGTCCATCAGTCAGTAGCAGTGTTTAGTATTTAATGAAAACAGTTTGCGATATCTTTCTCCAATAAAATAGTACATGATATTTGTAAGCAAAACCCCTACTAATTAACAGTAACTTTGTTAAACATTCAGACTTTAGGCCAATATTTCAAGCAAAAAAAAAAAAAAAGAATTTCACCTGCTGCCTCCAGTAAGCAATCGATGCTCTCAAAGACTGTACAAAAGCAGCAGCATCCATGGGAGCCTTCAACTCAACAATGACACCTCCATGGTGATCATTCACTGCAGTTAGCAACTTAACATTCTCCACTCTATCAGCCATCACTGATGAAGACTTGCCCAATTCACTTGTGACGATTCTCCCAAACCCTAACAACTCCCATTTCAGTATTTCATAATGTGAATTTTGATATTAATCAAGCATAAAACAAGAAGAAGACTGTAAATTTTCGAATTAGAGTACCTTTATGAATCCCGAGCTGGAGTCGGAGCGAATTGGAAAGAGGATAGATTTGGGGAAAGGATTGGACAAGGTTGTAGTTGAGAGGAACGCGGAGAGCTCGAGTTTTGACGAACAGAGCTCGAGATTGAGATCTGAGCATCGAACCATTAGAAAAATTGAAAACATATTGAATCTAAGCCCTAGGTTTTTTATAAGGCCAATTTGGACTTTGGTCGCTGTACTCAGGCTTCATACGCAAATTGGGTCCCCTTTTTTTCTACTTTGTCTCTCTACTGGATTTCATATTAAATTGATTCCCTACTTCATTTTTTTAGGGGTGTTTGGTTCACCTGTTTCAGGAAAAGTTTTTGAGAAATGGCAGTTTCGTAAATAAAATATTTTCTATAATTACAATTTCATGTGTTTGGTTCACTTTAGGTTTATAGAAAATATTTCTTAAAAGTCTGAGAAAAGAGGAAAACAACTTTCTAAAGAAAAGAGAAATCACATGGAAAACTGATAATTATATTAAAAAAGTAATAAACCCGTACTTTTTTACTTGTTTTGAACCAAACAACTTCCTAGAAAAGGAAAACTTGACATTTCTATAAAGTATCAAGGCCCATTTTCTTGTTTTGAACTAAACAAAAGAAAAGGAAAACTTATACTTTTTTACTTCTCAAAACTTTATTTGGGTGGAAAACATTTCCTATAATTTGGGTGGAAAACAATTCCTATAATTTTAAGAAAATGAACCAAACACCCCCTTAGGCTAAATTGCACTTAAATTCCATAATGCTTACCCAAGTGTGCACTTATATACCACAAGTTCTTTTTAGGTGCACTTAACTACCATATTGTTCACTTCCGTGAAAATTACTCACACCGTTAAAAATATCCTTCTAGATGAAAATACCTTCAGTAAAATAACCCCCAAGCTGTTATTAATCTCTACCTTATCTTTTTATCTCATCCTCCCCAAAGAAGAATTGGTCCAAATTCACCTAATCTTCCCAAAGCTTAGCAATGCAAGCCACTGATTCAAAGTTCTCCTAACACGAAAATTCAAATTAGCCTCGAGTTCGACGAAAGCCCTAACTTCAAGTTAGATTTCGTTTTTGATCCTCAACGGTATTTGCTTTCTCTAAGTTTAATTTTTTTTTTATCAATGGGATATTTTGATGGGAAATGAACAATTTTAAATTTTTTCCTCTAAAGTTCAAGAATTCTAAAGTTCGGTTTTAATATTTTATGTTGTTTTTAACGAGTTTTGTTTATTATTTGGAATTTTTGTAATTTTTTGGTAATCCTTTTCCTGTCACTGTGTTGGGTCTTTAATTGATCATTGTTTTTGGGGTTTGGAACTTGATTATGTTAATTTTGCATATTCTATGTAGGGGGTTACTATGGCTATCAATTTAAAAATTCATCATGGGGTTATTTTATAAGTCAACCAAAGTTAGAGTATTTGCGGGAAAGAAAGAGTTCTTTTGAAGTTGATAAGCAACATTTATCTTGGGCTTATGTTGAAGAGCTTGCAAGGAGTTTGGGTTACAAAAGTGAGTTTAGGCTATTTGTTAAACATCCATATGAGAATGTTGACAGGGGACTGTGTCTAGTGGTCCCAGACATCACACGCACTCCCATTGAGTTGCTGGATGAGAATGAAATCAATCACATGGATATATATGTAGAGCATATGTATGAAAATCTTGGCACAATTAATGTGGATGATGATGGAGGAGGGGATGGAGTAGGAGCGATGTCGAGGATCTTGTAGGGGGCTTGGGTAATTTTGGTGATCATGGTTGTGTAACACAAGAATGTCAAACTTCTCAATATCATATTGCTACAAATAAGAGTGTTGATGATGGGCTTTTGCATCGAGAGGAAGATGAACACAATGAATTAGATGACTTGAGTGGGTTTGATGGAAGTGATTGTGGTGATGATTGTGAAGTTGGATTAAGGCAGAAAAATGTAGAGGGCTATAATGACAGTGATAGTAATATAGGGGGTGAACAAGGCTCTGAATTTATATGGGGGTTTGATTCTGATATGGAATGCAGTGATGACTTAGTAAGTTTACCCTCTGATGAAGATGAAATAGACATTTCAAGAAAATAACATCATCAATTTCAATGAGGAGAATGACTTGTGTAATCCAAAATTTAAGAATGGAATGCAATTTGCAAACCCCCATGAGTTTAGGACACTTGTTAGATATGCTGAAGTATTGAATGAGTTCGATGTTATTTACAAAAAGAATGAAGGTGCTAGAATAATTGTTGTTTGTAAGAAAGAAGGGTGTCCATGGAGATGGTATGGCTCTTGGAATTCAACTCACACTACAAGGAAAATTAAATTGCTTCATGATCAACATACCTGTGAGAGGGTATATGAAAATGCACAAGTAACATCTAATTGACTTGCAAAGTGGTATCTTCTTGAAATAAAAGACAACCCAAAATGGCCCATTGAGTCATTGAGAAAAAATATTCAAAAAGATTTTAAAATTAAGGTTACAAAATCTAGGGTTATTAGGGCAAGAAGGAAAGCAAATAGGATCATTGAGGGATGTTACAAAGAGTAGTACTCACAGCTATGTGATGATGGGAAATAAATGATGACCTCCTAAAGTTGCAAGTATACAACTTACCAAGTTATAGTATAAAAAGTTATCGATCCCACGAGGAAGGTGTTTGTAGGATATTAATCAAATTTGGTTCTTAATATGTGTGCGACAATTAGGATTAAAGCAAAGTGAAAGTGGATTGTGAGAGGATAAGAGAGTGGAAGTGATAAAATGTAAATTAAAACAAAATGAGAATGAAAAGTGGAGAGATAAAGAGTGGATGTGAATATGTGTGAATAAATCAAAATAAGATTGAGAGAGAGTGAGAAGAAATGAAATAAAGAGGAAAATCAAGAATATGGAGTGTTCAATTCAATATATGAGGAATCTAGAATTGAATCCACTAGTTAGCCTCATTTATGAAATATGGACCATCCTCTTTTGTCGTGATCTTACTTTAGATTTACTAAGCATAGATTATCAAACCACTCAAGGAAAGCATAACCTATCAAATTATCATCTAAGCAAAATCAATACTCATGAAAAGAGAGTCAAATAGATAGTAATCCTAGAATTCATAAGCATAACCTATCAAACCACTCAAGATAAGCATAGATTATCAAATTCTTCTTCTACCGATTAGTTCTCTAGTTGATTATCCTAAATATGATCATTTTAAGCATAAGAGAGTAAGCCATGATTCACAAAGAGACTAAGCTAGATTCATGCAATCCTAGAATTCCTACAATGATTAGTTCCACATCTTTAAAAATGAAAGAAACAAGGAGATAAAAATTAGACAAGAAAGAATGAAGGAAATAAAAAGAGAGCTAATTACAAGAAGGAAATAAGAACAAATAAAAGAAAAGCAAAGGAAAATAAAGAGAAAATAAAGAAGGTAAAATGTGGAGGATGATTAGAGATGGCGGAATCTAGAGTAGATCCACTTAGTAAATCTCAATCTCACAAGAATGAGTTGGATATAATGCTAGTTTTAAACAATCTCTAGGGATCCAATTAAAGGCTCCACACTTAGAAAAGGGGTGATTCCCAAGAGATCTTAGGCCTCAAGGCGAATCAAATAAAAGAAAAGAGAAATTAAAAATTAATTACAAGAATTAAAAGACATTGCATGAAAGTAAATTGCATGAAATTAAATTGCATGAAAGTAAATCTATTCTACAAAGCAATAAAATAACAAGAAAGAAAAAAAAAAAATGACAAACCCTCATTTTTATCTCTTCATCTTCATCCTCCTTTTGGTCCTTGGACAAAGTGAAGAAACAAATATGAAGGGGTGAAAAATTCTTTTATTAATTGCAACTAAAAGTTACAAATTTGGAAGGTCTTCTCAATTAAGAGTAACCCTCCTCTCCAAAAGGAGTTATTACAAAATTTTTCACACTTTAAACCCTCACTCTACCCCTCTATTTATAGATAATAAGAATCTCTCACAACCTTTGGATTTGTCTTGGCCCCCTAAGTAACCCTCACAACCATAGGATTTGGCTTAGGCCCTAAGCAACCCTCATAACTATAGGATCTCTCAAAATAATCTAGGCCATTAATTTAATATTTGAGAGATGGGCTTTAAGAGCTTTATTTCTTTTGTATTTAATTCATTTAAAACTCTTGGGCTTCTCTTGAATGCTCTTGGGCTTCTTAGAATTTAACTTTGCCTTCAAATAATTGAATATATATCACTTAAATTTGGATTTTTATCATAACCCACTACTACTGATGAAATTTTGAGAATCTGGTAATTTGGATGGCTCCGTCTCGTTGAGATAAGCGATTTTTATATATAATATGTTGAATTCTGCTTTTCGGATTGGGAGATATCGCCTTTTCTTTGCGGTTGACCATCCTGAGCACGAATTTGACTTTATTTTTTTCATATTTGATTTGATTCTCAATTGCAAGCCAAGTTATTAATAATTCTGACCAAAAAAATAAGGAGTGCTGAGAATTTGCTTCTAAACTCAGTCGTGGGCTTTGGATTTAGGCATCATGGGCTTCATTAGAGATCTTTTGGGCTTGAAATAATCTTCATTTGAGCTCTTATTAAATAATTCTATATTAGCTATAAATTAAAATAAAAATAATTATTAGTGGTATATTTATTTATATAAGATAGATAACAATGATATAAAATTATAATAAAAATGTGATTATCAAATACCCCCACACCTAAATTTTTGCTAGTCCTCTAGCAAAGAAAGAAATTTGGAAGAGAAAGAAAGAAAAATCCTAACTCACTTTCGCAGGAATTGCGATTGTATTTAGCATATACAACATGCCTTTAAACCCCTAGGTTACCCTAGTGGACGAGTTGTAGTCTCGTGAGGGTTTGCAGTGAATATACCCACAAAATTCAGCCAACTTGCCAATTTAAAGAAGTCAAAGTATAATTAATTCACTTGATATATTTAACATTCTAATTGAAGCTAGTTTTTACTCAAGAAACGTTTTTATATATAACTCCAAGGTAATTTTCTTTAGAAAATCTTTTCATTATAGCTATACAAAACCAAGTCTAACTTAGAAATTTAATTTAAATGTTTTGAAAGGAACATGCTAACTCTTTGTTTTAAACAATTTTCAAGTGTCTTAACCAATTTATTTTTCAAGAACATATATACCAATATAACTATATATATAAAAACATTGTTAGTAATTTAATTAGTTTTTTTAACTCTTTATTCCTTGGTGATTTTGTTCTTCTTGATCGGGCTTTCTAAGTGACCATTTAACGAGTTTTGGGCCAATGGATCCCAACCCAATTGGGCTTAGGTCATTAAGCATAGAAATACTCCTTGGACTTAATTACTCGGTCAACTTAGGCTTAGTAAGATAGAACCACCTTGAATTTTAATAGAAGTTTAATTGGTGCCCATTTTTCGCACTCTTCTTTTGTAAAGTTAGTTTTTTTAAATATATATATGTGTATATGTATATATATGTCTAAAAGAAATATTTACATCAAGACAACTTGAAAATTTATTTTCAACTCTAAAATAAGCATGCAAAAATTTTATTATTTTAATTAAAAGTCTAAGTATAAACTTAAGTGAAGTATACTACTTTGAAAATTATTTCTTAAGAAATTTATTTAGAGTTATCATAAAAGGTAAAATTGAGTATAAAACTAACTAAGAATTAGAAAATTTAAAATTTATCAATTAGATCAATTATTAATCAACTCTATTAAGTTGGCAAGTGACTTTTTTAATGAAAAGAGAAAAACATGACATAAAAAGAAAATTGTTAAGAAAAAGAGGAAAAATGACTAATCCCCACCCCACACCTAAATTTTGCATTGTCCTCAATGCAAATTCTATAATGCACAAAGTAAAACAGATAAAAATTAAGCACTTACGTTTGTTTGGCCAGCTTCGAAAAAATCTGCAATTATCTTTGGTATGAGGAGGATGAAGCCAAAATTTCTTCCTCTTTTTATTTTTTATTTTTTATTATTATTTTAAAAAATAAGAAACTCTCAAATGAGAGAAGAATAAATTCTTTTATTAGTATGATGAGACACAAAGAAAAGCAAATGTAGAATAAAAGATGAAAAATGAGAAGTTCAAATTCTACATTAAATCCTACCTTATTGTTGAAGATTCTACCTCGGATTTTAAAGATATTCAAAATGATATAGTCAATGATGTGCTTAAATTCAAAATATTCCAAGATTTTCAATAATTTTTGCAACAATTGAAGGTAGGTATCAATGGTGTTATGCATTTTAAACTTAGATTCCTTATTAACAAAAGTTTGTCCAACCAAGTACTTCTTTAAAAATTTCCTCAAACACAAGATCTATGTTTGAGGTTTGAAAATTTAGTTGTTGTTCATTTTCTAAAAATCTAAGTTCATCATGAAAGAGTTCTTCAAAAGTTGGATCAAAGAAGCATGTATTCAACACAGCTTCATCATTCGGAAGACCGATCGATTTTTTAAATAACTTTAGCTCCACACCAAAGATTTCCTCAAAACTCGGGTCACACATGTCTTAAAGAATGAGTGCTATTACTTTGATAAAAATTAATTCAATATGGATTAAAGGATTGGTATTATCTCTAATCCATACTTGCATACACCAAAGCAAACTCTTTTTGAAATTTTCTTTTTAATAAAAGAGAATAAAATAAAAAATTCTAAGAAAATCAAAAGTTAGTTTTTTTTTGTTTTTTTTTCTTTTTTTTTTTTGGAAAACAAAAAAAATCCTAAAAGATAATGAGAAGAAGGAGAAAGATAAAAGAAAAACCTAACTAAAACAAATCAGTGCAAACACTTTTCAATCACCCTAACTTCTAGGATTAAGCCTATACTCCACTAGACCAGCTCCTAACCAAAAATTCCCTTAGTGAAAAAGATCAAAGTTTACTCGGATAATTAGCCAGGTAAGGATAGTACTAGAGGGAGATCAAAGATCAATTAAGTACCTCAGTCCTTACGGAGCGCTTTACGCAACCCTTAAACTTTGGCTTAGACACCAATTAATTCAAATAAACTTGGACCGGTTCACTTAAGGATTTCTTGTTCCTTAATGAGCTCGAATCCTTAGGGGTCAACGTTTAATGAGTTTTAGAGGGTTTGGATTTGTGTAGTGAGGAATTAGTGATTTGTGGGCTAAGGAAAGGGTGATGAAATCCCTCACCTTATCTTGATTAGGGGTTTTTGCCCTTAAGATATTTTCAAGTGTGCGTCAAGTCAAGATGCTCAAATCACTTGGGTGAATTCCTACTTTTTTATATGCAATGCAACCCTAGAAATTAAAAGCAACTAAAAAGGATGCAAAAATAAAAAATCTTTTCATTTTTTATTATAGTCCACAATCAAACAAAGTGTGAGAAGGAGATCTCTTGTTTGAATTTATTATCTTTTTAGTAATTATTCAAGTGGATGGTGAATTTTATTAGGGTCGTCAAAAGTAAAATCTTTTTTTTTTCTTTAAATTTTTTTAAAATCCTAATTGTCTCTAATGTGAATGGACTATCTAAAGGGTGGAATTAAAAATACTAGATAGAAAAGTTACCCACACAAAAGCTATCCTAGCCTTTTTGAAGGTAATTCTTCAATCTTGAATCTTCAACTCTTGATCTTCAAGCTCCAACGAGGTTCCTTCACACTTAAACACACAAATTAAAGAACCAAATATAGAAAAATCCTACAAATAAGTGCCTTCCCCGACAACGGTGCCAAAATCTTGATGGGAAATAAATGATTACCTCCTAAAGTTGCAAGTATACAACTTACCGTTATAGTATAAAAAGTTATCGATCCCACGAGAAAGGTGTTTGTAAGATATTAATCAAATTTGGTTCTTAATATGTGTGCGACAATTAGGATTAAAGCAAAGTGAAAGTGGATTGTGAGAGGATAAGAGAGTGGAAGTGATAAAACATAAATTAAAACAAAATGAGAATGAAAAGTGGAGAGATAAAGAGTAGATGTGAATATGTGTGAATAAATTAAAATAAGATTGAGAGAGAGTGAGAAGAAATGATCAAATAAAGAGGAAAATCAAGAATATGGAGTGTTCAATTCAAGATATGAGGAATCTAGAATTGAATCCACTAGTTAGCCTCATTTATGAAATATGGACCATCCTCTTTTATCGTATCTTACTTTAGATTTACTAAGCATAGATTATCAAACCACTCAAGGAAAGCATAACCTATCAAATTATCATCTAAGCAAAATCAATACTCATGAAAAGAGAGTCAAATAGATAGTAATCCTAGAATTCATAAGCATAACCTATCAAACCACTCAAGATAAGCATAGATTATTAAATTCTTTTTCTACCAATTAGTTCTCTAGTTGATTATTCTAAACATGATTATTTTAAGCATAAGAGAGTAAGCCATGATTCACAAAGAGACTAAGCTAGATTCATGCAATCCTAGAATTCCTACAATGATTAGTTCCACATCTTTGAAAATAAAAGAAATAAGGAGATAGAAATTAGACAAGAAAGAATGAAGGAAATAAAAAGAGAGCTAATTACAAGAAGGAAATAAGAACAAAAGAACAAATAAAAAGAAAAGCAAAGGAAAATAAAGAGAAAATAAAGAAGGTAAAATGTGGAGGATGATTAGAGATGGCGGAATCTAGAGTAGATCCACTTAGTAAATCTCAATCTCACAAGAATGAGTTGGATATAATGCTAGTTTTAAACAATCTCTAGGGATCCAATTAAAGGCTCCACACTTAGAAAAGGGGTGATTCCCAAGAGATCTTAGGCCTCAAGGCAAATCAAATAAAAGAAAAGAGAAATCAAAAATTAATTACAAGAATTAAAAGACATTGCATGAAAGTAAATTACATGAAATTAAATTGTATGAAAGTAAATCTATTCTACAAAGCAATAAAATAACAAGAAAGAAAAAGAAATAAATGACAAACCCTCATTTTTATCTTCATCTTCATCCTCCTTTTGGTCCTTGGACAAAGTGAAGAAACAAACATGAAGGGGTGAAAAATTCTTTTATTAATTGCAACTAAAAGTTACATATTTGGAAGGTCTTCTCAATTAAGAGTAACCCTCCTCTCCAAAAAGAGTTATTACAAAATTTTTCACACTTCAAGCCCTCACTCTACCCTTCTATTTATAGATAACGAGAATCTCTCACAACTTTTGAATTTGTCTTGACCTCCAAGTAACGCTCACACCCATAGAATTTGGCTTAGGCCCCATGCAACCCTCATAACTATAGGATCTCTCAAAATAATCTTGACCATTGATTTAATATTTGAGAGATGGGCTTTATTTGTTTATATTTAATTTATTTAAAACTCTTGGGCTTCTCTTGAATGCTCTTGGGTTTCTTAGAATTTAACTTGGCCTTCAAATAATTGAATATTTATCACTTAAATTCGGATTTTTATCATAATCCACTGCTACTGATAAAATTTTGAGAATCTGGTAATTTGGATGGCTCCGTCTCGTCGAGATAGGCGATTTTTATATATAATATGTTGAACTCTGCTTTCCGGATTAAGAGATATCACCTTTTATTTACGGTTAACCATCCTGAGCACGAATTTGACTTTATTTTTTCCATATTTGATTTGATTCTCAATTGCAAGCCAAATTATTAATAATTCTGACCAAGAAAATAATGAGTGCTGAGATTTTGCTTCTAAACGCAGTCATGGGCTTTGGAGTTAGGCATCATAGGCTTCATTAAAAATCTTTTGGGTTTGAAATAATCTTCATTTGAGCTCTTATTCAATAATTCTATATTAGCTACAAATTAAGATAAAAATAATTATTAGTGGTATATTTATTTATATAAGATAGATAATGAGGATATAAAATTGTAATAAAAATATGATTATCATGGGACTACACAAACACGATTCTAAAAAGAAATCCAAATAGTTATATTAGGGTGTGCACTACAAGACAGAGGTTAGAGGATCCCAACTTCTTTTTGGGTTGTCTGTTTCATATGAGGCTCAAATTTCTGGATTCAAGAATGGTTGTAGACCTGTGATTGGTTTAGATGGGTGTTTCTTGAAGGGTCCAGCTGGAGGAGTGTTACTTAGTGCTGTGAGTAGAGATGGGAACAATCAAATATTTCCCCTAGCTGCTGGAGTAGTTCAAAATGAGTGTGAGGAGACGTGGACTTGGTTTGTGAAGCATTTGCTAGAGGCAATTGGGGAACAAAGACGACATGGATGGGTCTACATACGTGATAGACAAAAGGTATGTTTAGTGTCCTAATATTTATTTTTACATTTATCTCTTTCTTGAAGTATTTACCTAACTCACTTTTATTTCTTTTCTGAATGCAGGGCTTGTTGGAGACTTTCAGAAAGATTGTGCCTGAGGCTAAGCATAGGTATTGTGTTAGGCATTTATATGCCAACTTCATAGATAAGTTCAAAGAGCAAGAGTTGAAGAATTTATTATGGAAGGCAACGGCTACATACACTGTGAGAGAACATGATCGGGCCATGGAGTTGTTGAAGTAAAAGAACCCAAATGCATTTGAGTATTTGAACAAGTTGGATAAGAGCACTTGGACAAGGTCTCATTTCCCAACTGATATTAAATGTGACTTGCTATGTAATAACATATCTGAGGCATTCAACAAATATATTTTAGAAGCAAGAGACAAGCCAATTATAAGTATGATGGAGATGATTAGAAAATTGGCACAAAGGAGATTTGTCAACAGGAAAATGTTAGCTTCAAACTGGAAAGGGGATATTTGCCCTAGAATAGTGACTAAGTTGGAAGAATTAGATAAGAGTTCAAGAGAAGTATATGTAGCTTATTGGAATGAAGATACACGTTATGAGATCACTGATGGATTGAGATACTTAACAGTGGATACTGCAAAGAAGACTTGTGATTGTAGAGTTTGGGATTTAACTGGAATCCCTTGTGTTGATGCATTACAATGTTTGCGTGAAGCAAGAATCAACCCACTTCATGTATTAGATAAGTGCTTTTCTAATAATATGTACATTGTCGCTTATGGAGGACAACTAAATCCAATTCCTGATTATAGATTTTAGGATAAAACTAGTTTGGATAAAGTACTACAACCTCCATATAAGAAGAAGCCAGGTAGGCCGAAGAAAAGGAGAAGGAAGGGTGCTGAAGAATTGAAGAATCCAGATCAAGTTAGGAGATTTGGGCAACAAAATACATGTTCTAAACGTAAACAATCAGGACACAATGTTAGGAAATGTCCAAATGAACAAGTTCAAATATCAATGCCTAAAAGAAAGAGGGGAAGGTCTGCTAGTTCTACTTTTACTACACAAGCTAGAAGTGCTTCTCCCGCTGTTGATACTCCACCTACAACTTCTGCTAGACATGCAAGAAAAGGTGATAGACAAAGATGTTAGTGTATTATTATTGTTATTATTTTTAGAGTGAGGTTAATGATACTGAAGAGGTTTTCTTATAGACCATGCAAAGGAGGGACCAGTTGCCACTCAAGGATCTCATACTGGATGAATTGGACAGGGAAGACGAGCTACAACTCAAAGGATTTACCACTCAAGAATTTGGACAAAGAAGTTAATATTGCTACCATATCATTCAGTTAGTATCTTCATTAAATAGTATTTTTATATACTATTATTTCTACATCTATAATTTTTCAGTGAAGGGGACTCTTACTATAAACTACTCTGAAGCAATGGGGTTTGATCCTACTCATGAATTGCATGAAGCATGGAAAGAACCATGGTAAGAACTCCACCTATGACCATTCGAACAATCTCCAATTGAAGCATCCCTACATCCTCCAAATGAAGGACTCTATGATCCTCAAACAGGGAGGAATTTTAGCAGTGAAGAAATGTAAAGCATCCAAAGAGTTAGCAGTTGATAATTTCAAGCAATTTATAGTTCCTAGACCAGGCAACAGATTTGTGATGGGGCCATCCGCGTTAGCTGAAGGCGGTTTTAGACGTAAAGGTGGTTTTTTGGCTAATGAGACACACCTAATGTAACATGGAAGATGGGTTCCATCAAGAATGCAACATGATACTACTCCAAGCAACAAGGATAGTGGATCATGATTGGAGGATTTTGTTATTACTATGGGTGTGATTATCATTTTGGGTGATGTTACCACTTTGGGCATGTAAATGAGTTGGATGATGTTATTTTGAAATGTCGTTAACATTTTGATAGTTAGAATAAAAAAAAATTCAGTATAAGGATGATATTCTGCATGTTGGAATGTCAATTTTGGATGTTGTAAAACATTGTATGCTATATGTATGGTTCATATGTGTTTGATACAAACTTATGCACTATTTTTTAAGTTAATAAAGTCTATTTACTGAAACTATTTGGTTGTATCATTTTGGTGTTTGGTGGTATCATGTGGTAGTTTGCTTGCATCAGTTACGGTGAAGATATACCATGGTGAATGCAATTTTTATCAGTTTGTTTTGGTGCATCAGTTTCTTGTTTTAATGATGTTGCTCTCATTATGGATTCAAGTTTAGTGACAATCTATAATGACATCAATTATTTATTTACATAGGCTCTATTTGTACACATTTGATCATGGCATCGATTGTTTATTTGCACAAAAAATTGCCTCATTTTATCATCGATGAGGAAACATGAAAGATAATGAAATGTAGTAAAAAAAACCAATAATAATTTGTAAAAATAGCAACTTAAACATGAAACTCAAAATTTTGATTGAAAACCCACACTAGATCTTGCATTAAAAATATTCATACAAATTACAACTAGCTTGTGTCAATTTCATACCATCTCAACTACATTTCATGACAAATAACATACCAAAAAACACAAGCATAACAAAAAGGAGAAATAAAATTCTACTCCAAAAACTTTTTTCACCTTTGAACTTCTCCTCCTTCTCTCTCAAATAAACCTCAAATCTTCTCAATTCTCGTTCTATAGCTCTCAAATTGTCTTCATTTTCAGCTACTTTATCCTCTCTAACCTTTAATTTCATCTTCTTCTCTCTCAATTTATCCCTCATACCTCCACACTACAAATCTTCTTTAAGAACTTCCATCTCCTCTAAAAGCTTCTTGATGATAAATTGGGCTTGGAGGGGAAAAGGCTTATCCTTCCACTCAAAAAACTTGCACTTAGAGGAAGATCGGTAGTTGGGACATCCGAAAAACCTCCTTCCATAGTTTTTTTTTGTCCTTGCAGTCTCCAACAAAGATCTTTCCTGACAATTACAAACCCTAGACTCCTCTTCAACTCCGAAGTTTGATGAGCCTGATGAACACCTGGTGGCTGACGTCATTCCGTTGGAAGATCCTGCAACTAAAGAGAGAGAGGAAGAAGATGAACTAGAGATGAGTCACAGAAATTAGGAGTATAAAAATGAATGAGAGTGGATTTACTTGGGATTTTAGAAATTATCAAGGGCAAAGATATCCTAAAATAGGTTTGTGTAATTCACATAGGAATATACCAGGGAATATGCTAACGTTAGGCTGATAGATGGTAGTAACATGCAATATTTGGAAACAATATGGTAGTAAAGTGCACCCAAAAAAAACTTGTGGTATATAAATACACACTTGGGTAAACATTATGGTATTTAAGTGCAATTTAGCCATTTTTTTTATCACTTTAGTCTCTCTATGAAGCTTTATACTTAAATTGGCCCCTAGTTTTAGTTTTTTTTCTCGACTTACTCCTTTATTTTTTTTTCTCAACTTAGTCCTCATACTGTTACAAACAAAGTTTCTTTTTACCATCCGTTAAATAGCAGGTGTTAATTTTTTATTTATATCCATTTCACCCTCAATGCATGTCAATTGAGGTTTTGTTCTTTTATTTTAGAAAAGGCCAATTTGGTTCATGTACTGGGGCCTCATACTCAAATTGGTCCTCGCACTTTTTTTCTCAACTTAGTCTTGTACCCTTTATTAGATATAAAGTTGGTCCTATAACTATCCATTATAAATTCTGTTAAATAATACTTGAAAGGACAATATTACCCTTAATCTAAAATTACGGTATCAATCAAATTATCATGCCCGTTAATCAAAGTTATAAGCTTGGGAAATCATCCCACTTCGTTGTTTTTCTCTTTTTTTAAAGCCATAAAGATACAACACTTCACCAAGGGTTTTTCTCAAAAGATCTATTCCAGCTTGAAGATTGATCGGCCATTTGAGCGATGGACTGAGCATTAGATCAATAGAGTTCATTAGTCTTTATAGGCTATAAGTCGAAGCGTCCTAATCCCAATGTCCGTATACAAATATCACTTTGATTTTCTTCTATGTTCTAGCAGAAGGTCATAGTTAAGCTCTATCCTAAAGATTAATCAAGTTGGTCATTTCCACATCTACATCTTTATCACACAAAACCTAAGGCTGATACCTGAATTTCTACACCTGGCTTTCCTATGTCAAATAAATTAGCATGTGCATCATATATCTTCTGCATTCCATCCTTTAACCAGATATAAATAAAAAGGTGCCTTTGAAGGAGAGATTATTAAAGGTAGAGGATGAGAAAAATCATCTTGATGAATTTATTGTTGCTCATGATAAAATAATATGAGACTTGTCCACCAATTTGTCTTCCTCCCTAATTTTACCTCTCAATTTAACTAGTGTCAAATTTTGCCGTGAATTACTGAGTTCCTTTTAAATTAATACTACTACTTGATATATTAGACAAAGTGAAAAATTCAATGTGTTGTGAATTAATGTAATGATATCTTTTATTCAAATTATAAAATATAAAATTAGTTGCTTAGCTTTTCTTTTCTGTTTTGTGTGTTCTCTTATGGAAGAAGGATGGACTTCTATTCTTTTTAGTTTTTCTTCATCTAACAGGACAAATAAGAAAGTGAAAATCACATTGACCAAAACATAAAATTGTATATACGGTCAAATTTGCAAAATATGAAGCAAAATGTCCACAAGGCTCTTCTTCTTTTTCTTCGTTTGGGAATAACGATGTACATAATGCTCCTCATGTTTAATTGTATATATGCACAAGATACCTTCGAAACATATACAAGTTACAGAGCACACATGCATGACTCTTATCTTAGTACATCAAGTACCGCAAAATTTTTTTTCTTTTATGCACCTCCAAGATAAAAAAAAAAAGGACTAGATTTATGCTGACCAGGCAAAGACTACAAATGTTGTAAACTAACCTACATTTCCGCATCCCAATCCACTTAACTGCAGCAACAAGAGCAATGCTTTGCCCATGAAACTCCATGTTGATATACATGTCTATTGACATACACAAGCTGCAATAAGGGCCATTAGATTTAGATATTGGATGCTAAGGGACTCACTACTTTTATTGAAGGCGAAAAGTTATGTATAATGGCGCCCATTTTGAACTCGGCCACCGAGAACAGTTAAAGATTAGATTGGATCTGTTGAGAGTTATTTTGTTTAGTCCCACATTGAAAAGAGTAGAAGAATGAGACCACTACCTCTTGTATATATAGACCCCAATACTAATGAATAAGATTGCACCTTTCTCTTGATTCGCCCTGTTTCTAACATGGTATCAGAGCCTCCAAAACCCTAGCCGCCAAAAAAAAAATCACTGTTCGCCGCTACTGTTCACCGAGCCGAAAACACTGTTCATCACCGCCGTCACTTCGTCGTCTTCATCCTTTGGCGATTATTTCCTTCGTGAAATAATCCCCTTTGGCGATTATTTCCTTCGTGAAATAATCCCCTAACCCTAACCGTCATTCTTTTGGCTATTATTTCCTTCGTGAAATAATCCCCTCTGGACTTGACCCCTCTGGATCAAACCTTGCTTTAATCCTGAGAAGAGTAGTGATTTCGCTTGGTCGATTTCACTCACTTTGGCGATTATTTTCTTCGTGAAATAATCCCCTTGATCGTGTAGACCCCCCTCGTGTTGAGGAGATGAGATGAACGGGGGGGACAAGGTGAATGATGAGAAGAGGGTGATGTTTGGAGACGAGGAAAGTTGAAGGCCGGGTGTGGGATCTAGATTTGTGGGATCGGTGTGAGGGAACCGAACACAAATTAGATCGATGGAGACCGGCACAAACCCGATGGCGGAACTCATCAAGAAGTTGAACCCGGAGGATGTTTCAACTATGATGCAGTTCATGAGAATGACAACGAGAGAGGGCTCAACAAAGCCACCGCCCAAGAAGGTGGAGCTTTCACCTATCGACGTGAAGCTCGAAGGGCCAACGATATATCTGAGTTGGTCGCGTCGGGTGAGATATACCCTTGCGGGAGGAACCCGGAGGGATATCGATGGGAGAGAAGATCAACCGCCGAGGGCTTCAAGAAGAAGAGATGAGTGGAAGTCCACTCATATGTTGGTGTATATCTGGCTTCTCAATTCTGTAGTCCAGCCAATTGCAGCTACGATAGATGGCCTTGGGAAGGTGCAGGATGTCTGGGAGAAGCTGAGAAGGACCTATGATGGGGTAGGGAATAACCTGAGGGTATTCCAGATCGAAAAGGAGATCAACGCTACAGTCCAGGGAGAGAGGACTGTACAAGAGTATGCCACAGAACTGGAGCGCTTGTGACTGGATCACGATCACTTCTCGTCCCTAACAAGTTGCAAGGACCCTGAGTGCAAGGAGCGCGAGGCCTCTTTACAGAAGAGGACCATGCTATTCCTCCGAGGCTTGGCTCCATCATTTGAGCAGAGGACGGCGATGCTACTAGCCCGCACGAAGATTCCATCTCCGAGGAGGCGCCTCGCCATGATACAGAAGAGAGCCGTGACGCTACAGGCCGATAGGTGGACTTTCGGGGAGAAGTCAAGATCGGTGCTCTCAAATCCGTGTAACACCGATTCGTGAGGGGATACTAGGCGCTGCTTTAACCGTGGAGAGGTAGGGCATCCGAGACAGATGTGCTCTAAGCCATCCAGGAGAGGCTGGGGTGGGCGATGGGCGAGGCCGGAGGCGTGGCATGATCGTGGAAGGCTGGCGAGGTGGAAGAGGAGGCCATCGGGCGAATCTGTTGGTGGCGAGGAGGAGGAAGAAGCCGAGATGACTTTTACCGAAAGCAGATCGAGCTCTCTTGGCGGACCGAAGGAAACAAAGCGTGACTACGGTCCGAGGGTGCATCTATCGCCTCGAGGAGACTATGCCGATTCACGCTCTTGGCACACCCAAACAAAGGTATGAACGACACACATGCCCTTGCATCCATGGCTACCACTAGATCCGCAGACTGGATAATGAATTCTGAAGCATCCAGACATGTAACCGCAATGCCGCTGAGTTTTCATCTTATACTCACCGCGAGCCGCAGAGTATCCGTGATTATGGATGGTACAACACGGGCTGTAGTGCAGAACCTTGCAATTATGCGAGTTACGTAACACTATCTAATATTTTGCATGCTCCTTCATTTCTGTTAGCTTTGTTATCCATTAGTGCCATTATCCTTCAACCGAAATGTGTTGTTTTTCGATATTCCTAAGGTGATTTTTCAGAGAAGGGGACAGGCTAAGACTTGGACCGGCACATGGCGTGAAGGGCCGGTACCGGACCGTGAAGGGATGGACTCACCGACATCTATGGTTGAGAGGACGGAGCAGGAGGAACTGAAGCAGCGCAGAGGATGAGTTGATGCTACATCATAAACGGATGGGACATCCTTCATTTAGTATTCTGGGTAAAATGTATCCAACCTTATTTCAGAAAGCAAATCAACAGAAGCTCAGTGTGATGCTTGTGAGTTTGGGAAGCTTACTAGAAGTTCTTATGTCACTTCGGATAATAGGAGTTCCTGTAGTTTTGAGGTGATACATTCTGACGTATGGGGACCCTGTCCAATAAATTCTATAAGTGGATGCAAGTATTTTGTTACATTGATTGATTGTTTTTCTAGAGTCACTTAGGTGTACCTGATGAAAAATAAGAATGATGCAGTTGGTTGTTTCAAAGACTTTCATAGGCACATCCAGACTCAGTATGGTACAGTGGTAAAGGTATTGAGGTCAGATAATGGGACAGAGTACATCAACAGAATATTTGGGGAGTATCTGTCAGCTCAAGGGATACAACACCAGACTACATTCACATACACCCCAGCTCAGAATGGGGTAGTAGAGAGGAAGAGTAGACATCTCCTAGAAGTTGCTAGGAGTATGATGATGGCAATGAATGTCCCAAAAATATTGTGGGGACAAGCAGTTTTGACGGCCGCTCACTTAATCAATAGGATGCCTTCGAGTGTATTGAAATAGAAATCTCCGCGTGAGGCACTGAAGGGAGACAACGGGGGGACCCTACCATTGAAGGTGTTTAGCTGTGTGTGTTTTGTGAAGGACAACAGACCATCTGTTGGGAAACTGGACCCTAGGGTTGTGAAGTGTATGTTCGTGGGATACTCTGGCACACAGAAAGGGTATGTCTGTTAAAGCCCAGTGGAAAAAAGGCTGTTTGTCAGCATGGATGTGCGGTTTCGAGAGCTCGAGCCATACTACACATTGGGAGTAACTTCACCCTTTGAAGTCTCGCCCGATACTAGAGGTATGAGGTGAGAGGAGGAGAATGGTGAGAACTCAAGGGGGTCAATCCCAATTTCGGTCCCTTACTCAGAGGAGCAGGAGAATGAAGACAAAGGGGAGGAGGAGGAGACAAGGAGTGCTAGGCCTACAGCTCAGGGGGAGTTACGTACATACAGAAGGAGGGAGAAGCAGTCAGAAGTGCCTACATTGCCAGAGGTGCCTACAGTGCCAGTGCCCAGTCCCTCGTCCCGCTCTGCTCCAACTCTTGAGAAACCTACACCATCCTCCACTTCAGGTGATATCATTCCTTCTACTGCTACCCCTCTGCCCACACCAGTGTCTGTAAGGAGGAATACTCGCAGTAATGCGGGTAATCCTCCTAACAGATATGGTTGGGATCTTGCTCAAATTGTTTCTTATTCTAACATATCCTATTCACATGGAGCATTCATTGCATTATTAGATTCTGTTACTATACCTAACAACTGACAGGTTGCTAAGAAGGACCCAAAGTGGAAGGCAGCCATGCACGAGGAGCTGGGGGCTCTCGAGAAGAACCACACATGGGAGTTGGTGACACTGCCGGCAGGGAAAAGAGCAGTGGGATGTAAATGGGTGTTTACTGTAAAGCAGAATCCAGAATGACAAGTGAATGCTACAAGGCACGACTGGTGGCAAAAGGGTACAGCCAGACATATGGCATTGACTACGATGAGACTTTTGCACCAGTGGCGAAGATGAGCACTGTTCGGACACTGATCTCTCTCGCAGTAAATAGTGGATGGAAACTACACCAACTAGACGTGAAGAATGCGTTTCTTCATGGGGATCTAGTGGAGGAGGTGTATATGGAGATACCACCGTGATTTAGCACGTGACGCATAAAGGAGTAAAGTCCGCAGTCAAGAAGTCTCAGATGGATTCAAAGCGCCTCCGAGCATGGTTCGACAGGTTCAGGAGGGCTATGGTTGGTATGGGATACAAGCAGATCAATGCCGACCATACTGTGTTCTTTCAAAGAAGTGAGGGCCACATCACTATGCTTGCAGTGTATGTAGATGACATGATCATCACAGGGGATGATGAGAAAGAGATTGCCCAGCTCAAGGTGAGATTGAGCAAAGAATTTGAAGTGAAGGATCTGGGTCAGCTTCGATACTTTCTTGGAATTGAGATAGCTTATGAAGCGGAGGGAATTGTTCTCTCCCAGAGGAAGTATGTACTGGATCTTCTTGCAGAGACAGGAATGTTGGGGTACAAACCTGCTACTACACCGATCGATCAGAGGTTCAAGCTGATTGCTGAGGCAGGAGAACCAGTTGATCGTGAGAGATATCAGAGGCTGGTTGGTAGGTTGATCTATCTGAGTCACATACGTCCAGACATTTTATTTGCGGTGAGCGTGGTGAGCCGCTACATGCATGATTCGAGGAAGGGTCATATGGATGCGATATCGATCCCCGGCATTCAAGGGTGCCCCCGCAAAGGGTCGATATTCGTGAGGAGTGACCATGTGAATATTGAGGGCTCTTGTGACTCAGTTGGGCTAGGCTGCGGAGATGATAGGAGGTCTACCTCGAGTGCTTGCATATTCGTAGGAGGCAACTTAGTCTCCCGGAAAAGTAAGAAGCAACTGTGGTGGCAAGATCAACAAGGTGAAGCGGTCTGAGCAATGGCTGTGGGGGTTGCGGAGTTGATGTGGCTGAAAAACATGCTGGTGGAGCTAAAGCTAGATCAATGGGCCAAGATTAGATTGTGGTGCGACAACAAGTCAGCTATTAGCATTGCTAACAACCCAGGATAGAGTTGCCGAAACCAAGCACATCGAGATTGACGGGTTCTTCATCAAAGAGAAGTGAACAGTGGGCTACTAGAGTTAGGCCATGTTCCAACTAAGGATCAGGCTGCAGACTGCTTGACTAAAGGACTTAGCTCAGTAGACCTAGCTAGAGTGTGTGACAAGATGTGCTTAATAGATATCTTTCGCCCATTTTGAGGAGGAGTGTTGAGAGTTATTTTGTTTAGTCCCACATTGAAAAGAGTAGAAGAATGGGACCACTACCTCTTGTATATATAGACCCCAATACTAATGAATAAGATTGCACATTTCTCTTGATTTGCCCTGTTTCTAACAGGATCTGTATATCTCTAACTTTGTCAAGGGTTTTGGTTAGCACTCTACTATGGATGCAACTGCAAGGACTCCTTAACCGAGTCACAATTTATAGCAGAAATGGGTTTTACATAGAAATTTGGAGTTAATGCTATTCATTAACTTTCAATTAATGATAAGGTTCGAGAATGGGAGTGACTCTCAGTTATGTTTGACTTGGATTCAGACTTCAAGCTGTCATTTGGTCGTGGTAGGGTTTGGTTGTCAGTTAAGAAGTTAAATTAATTGGTTAAGTCAAGCTCCAACCAATACTGTTATTGTTCTATTCACATGTCTTATGCATTCTTTTTATTTCCTACCGTAAAGGCAAGAGGTCAAGAGAGAATTACGTACCATTATGACTTTCAAAAGTGAGACAGATGAAGAGGGGGTTCTAAGACTTTTTAACTTTGAGAAGAGATTTTAATATGAATTTGTATCTATATAAATAAACGTATCCGCATACAATTAAGGATTAATTCTAATCCTAAATCGTATTTGCATAAACACGAACCCCTAATTGACCGCAAGGACAAGGCGCTGCAGGAGGTCGTAGCTAGCACATCCTCCCGCCATGTTATTAGTGACTATTTTCGCACCGCAATGAGATCTGTCCGGTCATTGTTGGCCGACCATACTATTCTGGCACATAGATCAGTTTTCTTTAATGAACTTTAGGTTATTATGATAGTATATTACAAACTTTTACTGACTTATTTATACAAATACAAATTCTTATAAAAATTTCTCTCTCAAAGTTAAAATCCGAATACTTCCTACTCGGTCTCAACTGTGGATGTCTCAATGGTAATTCTCTCTTCGATACTTTCTTGGAATTGAGATAGCTTATGAAGCGGAGGGAATTGTTCTCTCCCGCAGGAAGTATGTATCGGATCTTCTTGCAGACAGAATGTCAGTACAAACCGCTACTACACCGATCGATCGAGGTTCAAGCTCACGCCGTGAGAACCACGATCGTGAGAGATATCGAGGCTGGTTGGTAGGTTGATCTATCCGAGTCACATACGCCCGCATTTTATTTGGCGGTGAGCGGTGAGCCGCTACATGCATGATTCGAGGAAGGGTCATATGGATGCGATATCGATCCCCGGCATCCGGGTGCCCCCGCGATATTCGTGAGGAGTGACCATGTGAATATTGAGGGCTACCGTGACTCGATTGGGCTAGCCGGAGATGATAGGAGGTCTACCTCGTGGTACCGTGATATTCGTAGGAGGCAACTTAGTCTCCTCGAAAAGTAAGAAGCAACTGTGGTGGCAAGATCAACAAACAAGCAGAGTACGAGCAATGGCCGTGGGGCGGAGTTGATGTGGTCGAAAACATGCCGTGGAGCTAAAGCTAGATCAATGGGCCAAGATTAGATTGTGGTGCGACAACAAGTCACTATTAGCATTGCTAACAACCCAAGATAAAGATGACGTAACCAAGCACATCGAGATTGATGTGTTCTTCATCAAAGAGAAGTCAACAAGGCTACTAGAGTTAGGCCATGTTCCAACTAAGGATCAGCCGCAGACCGCTTGACTAAAGGACTTAGCTCAAGAGACCTAGCTAGAGTGTGTGACAAGATGTGCTTAATAGATATCTTCTACCATTTTGAGGAGGAGTGTTGAGAGTTATTTTGTTTAGTCCCACATTGAAAAGAGTAGAAGAATGGGACCACTACCTCTTGTATATATAGACCCCAATACTAATGAATAAGATTGCACATTTCTCTTGATTTGCCCTGTTTCTAACAGGATCTGTATATCTCTAACTTTGTCAAGGGTTTTGGTTAGCACTCTACTATGGATGCAACTGCAAGGACTCCTTAACCGAGTCACAATTTATAGCAGAAATGGGTTTTACATAGAAATTTGGAGTTAATGCTATTCATTAACTTTCAATTAATGATAAGGTTCGAGAATGGGAGTGACTCTCAGTTATGTTTGACTTGGATTCAGACTTCAAGCTGTCATTTGGTCGTGGTAGGGTTTGGTTGTCAGTTAAGAAGTTAAATTAATTGGTTAAGTCAAGCTCCAACCAATACTGTTATTGTTCTATTCACATGTCTTATGCATTCTTTTTATTTCCTACCGTAAAGGCAAGAGGTCAAGAGAGAATTACGTACCATTATGACTTTCAAAAGTGAGACAGATGAAGAGGGGGTTCTAAGACTTTTTAACTTTGAGAAGAGATTTTAATATGAATTTGTATCTATATAAATAAACGTATCCGCATACAATTAAGGATTAATTCTAATCCTAAATCGTATTTGCATAAACACGAACCCCTAATTGACCGCAAGGACAAGGCGCTGCAGGAGGTCGTAGCTAGCACATCCTCCCGCCATGTTATTAGTGACTATTTTCGCACCGCAATGAGATCTGTCCGGTCATTGTTGGCCGACCATACTATTCTGGCACATAGATCAGTTTTCTTTAATGAACTTTAGGTTATTATGATAGTATATTACAAACTTTTACTGACTTATTTATACAAATACAAATTCTTATAAAAATTTCTCTCTCAAAGTTAAAATCCGAATACTTCCTACTCGGTCTCAACTGTGGATGTCTCAATGGTAATTCTCTCTTCCCCTCTTCTCTTAAGAAAATAATTAAAGAGAATTCATAAGTCATGCATGTAAATAGAACAATCAACGTTATTGGTTCAAGTTTGACTTAAACTAATTAATCAAACTCCTTAACTGACAACCAAACCCTACCAAAACCAAACGGTAGCGTAAGTTTGAATCCACTAAAGTCTAGAACCTTCTCATGAATTGAAAGTTAATGGTCATTAATTAGCTCCAAAGTTCTATGCAAACCCATTTTTGTTATAAATTGGGGCTCGGTTATGGAACTCTCGCACTAACCCAAAATCCTTATCTAAGCTAGACGTGTAAAGGCCCAATTTGCTCTTTATTTTTTTCTTTGTAGCCAGGGCCATAATCCATAGCTTTTCCCTCTAACTTCAATAAAAGAAGTCAGTCCCTTAGCATCCAATACCTAAATCTAGTGGCCTCCATTGTAGTTTTGTGCATGTCGTAGGGATGCACATTAACATGGAGTTCGGTGGACAAGGCATTTCCCTTGCTGCTCCAGTTAAGTGGATTGGGATGGGGAAATGGAAGGTTGTAGCATTTGCCTGTGTGGTATCAACTAATGCTCTCTTGGAGATTTATTGGCATAAGGAAATGTTATAATGTTTGATGTAGAGTGACAGAAGAGTCATGTCATGTAATTAATTTGTATTCTGTAGTTGTACATTTTGTTAAGTACTTGTACAAATGAAACATAGAGGAGAGCCTTGTATTATGTCCTTATTCTCAAAATTAGAAGGGGGAAAAAAGGAGCTTTGTGCACATTTTGTTTCACAGTTAGCAAAATTATCCGTACATTCAATTCTATGGTTTGCTCAAAATGATTCTCTCTTTTTTCATATATCTATAAGTCAAAAAACATCTCCTTATCTGCTGGATGTGAGCTTTAATTAGTCTAAATTAAGCTGCAGCTTGTACGTTCAACCTTACACAACGTGCAAAGATAAGCCATTGTGGCAGTGATAATGTTGTTGATAACATCTAAGGCTTGATTTGGTAATAGGGGAGGTAAGGTAGGGTGAGGAAAAAACTAAAATTCCTCTTTGATAGTGGATTTTTCGAGGGGAAGGGAATGTGAGCTAGAGCAGATGAGGAGAGAGAAATGCAAAAATGTTGAGAGTTATTTCTTTATGTTAGATAGGAATAGACCCCTTTTGTTTAGTCCCACATCGGATAGAGTAGAAGAATGAGACCACTCCTCTTGTATATATAGACCCCAATACTAATGAATAAAATTGCACCTTTCTCTTGATTTGCCCTATTTCTAACATGGTATCAGAGCCTCCAAAACCCTAGCCGACAAAAAAAGGCCGTTACTGTTCATCGCCGTCTCTACTGTTCATCGTGGCGCTACCACTGTTCACCGCCGCCGAAAACACTGTTCATCGCCGCCGTCACTTCGTCGTCTTCATCCTTTGGCGATTATTTCCTTCGTGAAATAATCCCCTTTGGCAATTATTTCCTTCGTGAAATAATCCCCCCTGGACTTGACCCCTCTTGATCAAACCTTGCTTTGATCCTGAGAAGAGTGGTGATTTCGCTTGGTCGATTTCACTCACTTTGGCGATTATTTCCTTCGTGAAATAATTCCCTTGATCGTGTAACCCCCTCTCGTGTTGAGGAGATGAGATGAACGGGGGGCAAGGTGGATGATGAGAAGAGGGTGATGTTTGGAGATGAGGAAAGTTGAAGGCCGGGTGTGGGATCTAGATTTGTGGGATCGGTGTGAGGGAACCGAACACAAATTAGATCGATGGAGACCGGCACAAACCCGATGGCGGAACTCATCAAGAAGTTGAACCCGGAGGATGTTTCAACTATGATGCAGTTCATGAGGATGACAGCGGGAGAGGGCTCAACAAAGCCATCGCCCAAGAAGGTGGAGCTTCCATCTATCGATGCTCTCGGCGGCCAACGACATAGCCGAAGTTGGTTATACGGTGAGATATACCCTGCGGGAGGAACCCGAGGGATATCCGACGGAGAGAAGATCGAATCGACCGAGGGCTCCGCAGGAAGAGATGAATGGAAGTCCACTCATATGTTGGTGTATATTTGGCTTCTCAATTCTATAGTCCAGCCAATTGCAGCCACGATAGATGGCCTTGGGAAGGTGCAGGATGTATGGGAGAAGCTGAGAAGGACCTATGATAGGGTGGGGAATAACCTGAGGGTATTCCAGATCGAAAAGGAGATCAGCGCTACAGTCCAGGCAGAGAGGACTGTACAAGAGTATGTCACGAAACTGGAGCATTTGTGGCTGGATCACGATCACTTCTCGTCCCTAGCAAGTTGCAAGGACCCTGAGTGCAATGAGCGCGAGGCCTCTTTGCAGAAGAGGACCATGCTATTCATCCGAGGCTTGGCTCCATCATTTGAGCAGAGGACGGCGATGCTACTAGCTCAGAAGAAGATTCCATCTCTGGAGGAGGCAGTCTCGGCCATGATACAGGAAGAGAGCCGTATCATGCTACAGGCTGGGACAGGTGGACTTTCGGGAGAGAAGTCAGCACTGGTGGTCTCAAATCCAGGTAACACTGGATTCAGAGGGGAGAGACTAGGCAGTGCTTTAACTGCGATGATGTAGGGCATCTGAAGCAGATGTGCTCTAAGCCATCCAAGGAGAGGAACTGGGGTGGACGTGGACAAGCCGGAGGCCTTGGCCGCGGCCGTGGAGGCCGGCGAGGTGAAAGAGGAGGCCATCGGGCGAATCTGTCGGTGGCAGAGGAGGAAGAAGCTGAGATGACTTTTACTGAGGAGGATCGAGCTCTCTTGGCGGCGCGAAACGTAAAGCAGAGACGACGTGGTCCGAGGGTGCATCTACCGCTCGAGGAGACTATGCCGCTACGCTTCAAGACACCCAAACAAAGGTATGAATGACACACATGCCCTTACATCCATGGCTGCCACTAGATCCACAGACTGGATAATGGATTCTGGAGTATCCAGACATGTAACTGGCAATACCAGTGAGTTCTCGTCTTATACTCACCTGGAAGAGCCAGAGAGTATCCACATTGCGGATGGTACAGCACAGACTGTGGTCGGTAAGGGCATTGTTAATTGTACAGGTTCTGTAACACTATCTAATATTTTGCATGCTCCTTCATTTCCTGTTAGCCTGTTATCCATTAGTGCCATTATCCTTTAACTGAAATGTGTTGTTTCTTTCGATATTCCTAAGGTGATCTTTCAGGAGAAGGGGACAGGGTAAAGACTGGGACTCCACATGGTGGCGAAGGCTGTGGTACCTGGACCGTGAATGGATAGACTCAGCGCTGACATCTATGGTTGAGAGGACGGGAGCAGGAGGAACTGAGGTGTGCGTAGAGGATGAGTTGATGCTACATCATAAACGGATGGGACATCCTTCATTTAGTATTCTGGGTAAAATGTATCCAATCTTATTTCAGAAAGCAAATCAACAGAAGCTTTAGTGTGATGCTTGTGAGTTTGGGAAGCTTACTAGAAGCTCTTATGTCGGGCCGTAATAGGAGTTCCTGTAGTTTTGAGGTGATACATTCTGACGTATGGGGACCTTGTCCAATAAATTCTATAAGTGGATGCAAGTATTTTGTTATATTTATTGATTATTTTTCTAGAGTCACTTGGGTGTACCTGATGAAAAATAAGAATGATGTAGTTGGTTGTTTCAAAGACTTTCATAGGCACATCCAGACTCAGTATGGTGCAGTGGTAAAGGTGTTGAGGTCAGATAATGAGACAGAGTACACCAATAGAATATTTGGAGAGTATCTGTCAGCTCAAGAGATACAATACCAACACCAGACTACATGCACATACACCCCAGCTCAGAATGGGGTAGCAGAGAGGAAGAATATACATCTTCTAGAAGTTGCTAGGAGTATGATGATGGCAATGAATGTCCCAAAAACGTTATGGGGGACAAGCAGTTTTGACGGCTGCTCACTTAATCAATAGGATGCCTTCGAGTGTATTGAAATGGAAATCTCCGCGTGAGACACTAAAGGGAGACAACGGGGGGATCCTACCATTGAAGGTGTTTGGCTGTGTATGTTTTGTGAAAAATAATGCACCATCCGCTGGGAACCGACCCCGTGGTCGTGAAGTGTATGTTCGTGGGATACTCTGGCACACAGAAATGGTATGTCTGTTGGAGCCTAGTAGAAAAAAGACTGTTTGTCAGTATAGATGTGCGGTTTCGAGAGCTCGAGTCATACTACACATTGGGGGTAACTTTGCCCTTTGGAGACTCGCCCGATACTGGAGGTATGAGGCGAGAGGGGGAGAATGGTGAGAGCTCAAGGGAGTCAATCCCAATTTCGGTCCCTTACTCAGAGGAGCAGGAGGATGAAGACAAAAGGGAGGAGGAGGAGACAATGGGTGCTAAGCCTACAGCTCAGGGGGAGTTGCCTACAGCTCAGGGGGAGTTATGTACATACAGAAGGAGGGGGAAGCAGTCAGAAGTGTCTACAGTGCCAAAGATGCCTACAGTGTCAGAGGTGCCTACAGTGCTAGTGCCCAGTCCCTCGTCCCGCTCTGCTCCAACTCTTGAGAAACCTACACCATCCTCCACTTCAGGTGATATCATTCCTTCTACTGCTACCCCTCTGCCCACACCAGTGTCTGTAAGGAGGACTACTCGCAGTAATGCGGGTAATCCTCCTGACAGATATGGTTGGGATCTTGCTCAATTTGTTTTCTATTCTAACATATCCCCTTCACATGGAGCATTCATTGCATCATTAGATTCTGTTACTATACCTAACAACTGGCAGGCTGCTAAGAAGGATCCAAAGTGGAAGGCAGCCATGCACGAGGAGCTGGGGGCTCTCGAGAAGAACCACACATGGGAGTTGGTGACACTGCCAGCAGGGAAAAGAGCAGTGGGATGCAAATGAGTGTTTACTGTGAAGCAGAATCCAGAAGGGCAGGTTGAACGCTACAAGGCACGACTAGTGGTAAAAGGGTACAGCCAGACATACGTCATTGACTATGATGAGACTTTTACACCAGTGGCGAAGATGAGCATTGTTCAGACACTGATCTCTCTCGCAGCAAATAGTGGATGGAAACTACACCAACTAGACGTGAAGAATACGTTTCTTCATGAGGATCTAGTGGAGGAGGTGTATATGGAGATACCACTAGGATTTGGCACAAGATGCATGGGGTAAAGTCCGCAGTCAAGAAGTCTCAGATGGGCTAAAGCAGTCTCCCCGAGCATGGTTCGACAGGTTCAGGAGGGCTATGATTGGTATGGGATACAAGCAGATTAATGCCGACCATAATGTGTTCTTTTGAAGAAGTGGGGGCCACATCACTATGCTTGCAGTGTATGTAGATGACATGATCATCACAGGGGATGATGAGAAAGAGATTGCCCAGCTCAAGGTGAGATTGAGCAAAGAATTTGAAGTGAAGGATTTGGGTCAGCTTCGATACTTTCTTGGAATAGAGATAGCTCATGGAGCGGAGGGGATTGTTCTCTCCCAGAGAAAGTATGCACTGGATCTTCTTGCAAAGACAGGAATGTTGGGGTGCAAACCTGCTACTACACCGATCGATCAGAGGTTCAAGCTGATTGCTGAGGCAGGAGAACCAGTTGATCGTGAGAGATATCAGAGGCTGGTTGGTAGGTTGATCTATCTGAGTCAGACACGTCCAGACATTTCATTTGCGGTGAGCGTGGTGAGCCGCTACATGCATCACCCAAGGAAGGGTCATATGGATGCAGTATATCAGATCCTGAAGTATCTGAAGGGTGCTCCTGACAAAGGGCTGATATTCAGGAGGAGTGACCATGTGAACATTGAGGGCTACTGTGACTCAGATTGGGCTAGCTGCGGAGATGATAGGAGGTCTACCTCAGGGTACTGCATATTTATAAGAGGTAACTTAGTCTCTTAGAAAAGCAAGAAGCAATCTGTGGTGGCAAGATCAACAACTGAAGCAGAGTACAGAGCAATGGCCATGGGGGTTGCGGAGTTGATGTGGCTGAAAAGCATGCTGGTGGAGCTAAAGCTAGATCAAGGGGCCAAGATTAGGTTGTGGTGCGACAACAAGTCAGCTATCAGTATTGCCAACAACTCAGTGCAGCATGACAGAACCAAGCACATCGAGATTGACAGGTTCTTCATCAAAGAGAAGTTGAATAGTGAGCTACTGGAGTTAGGCCATGTTCCAACTAAGGATCAGGCTGCAGACTGCTTGACTAAAGGACTTAGCTCAGTAGACCTAGCTAGAGGTGTGACAAGATGGGCTTAATAGATATCTTTCGCCCATCTTGAGGAGGAGTGTTGAGAGTTATTTCTTTATGTTAGATAGGAATAGACCCCTTTTGTTTAGTCTCACATCGGATAGAGTAGAAGAATGAGACCACTCCTCTTGTATATATAGACCCCAATACTAATGAATAAAATTACACATTTCTCTTGATTTGTCCTGTTTCTAACAAAAAATGAACTACAAAGTAAAGTGAGAGAAAATCCCTCCAATTTGGAGGGACTAAACAGTGAGCTTAGAAAAAATGAAAACTGAACTCAAAAGTCATGTACCTCCCCTCACCCCCCTCCCTCCAACCAAAGAAGACCGACAAAAGATATATCTTTCCTTGCACCTCATTCAACATCACCTCATTACTTTCCCTCCTTATACCTCCTACCAAACCAAGCGTAAGTGTGGCGCCCTTTGCACTAACCACTCCAAAAGATCACAAATCACTACATTACCTTAGGAAAACTATTGTTGATTTCAGACATGTATTTTTAGGTAGTGGCAGTTATAGAATTGTTAATATTTTAGGAAGATGAGATATTGCAGGCTCAAGTTTGGGTTAATTAGATTAGCTCGCCCTAATGAAGGTTTGCATGTCATTTGTTGGTTGTCCTTTTCAATTCCAAGTTGAGCTTTTTTTTATATTAGTCCCTTATATCTTTCAATTTTTTAAGCTACTCCCTCATTATTGAAATTGCTATTAGGTTCCTTAGTTCTCAAGTTATTTGAAGTTAATTCCTCAAATCATTAAAATTGCCATTAGGTCACCCGATTCTAAAGTGTCTCAAAATGAGTCCATCCAATCAAGAGCAAAAGGAGCAATCAGAGTTATTAACTTGAAACAACTTATGAGAATTAGGGGACCTAATAGCAATTAAAATTAAGTTTCTGTAAATTAATCCCTTTAATTGCTACTTCTGCTCTTGATAAGAGGGATTAATTTCAAAATACCTGAAGAACTAGGGGTCCCAATAACAATTTTGATGATTATAGAGATGAATTTCAAAATAATTCAAGAATTGCGGACTCAGTAGCAATTTCAATGATTTGAGGAATTAATTTCAAAATATGAAAGATCCAAGGACTAATACTGAAAAAACCATTGACATGACATGAATACATTTTTTTCATTGACAAAAAAAGAAAATAACACTAAAATGAAAAAAATTTAATTGGAAAATTGTTGGTACCCCAAAAAGATTTTTTATTAATCCCTATATGAAAATCGACAAGAGTCCCACCTCACGCCAAGACAGGCGAATTCAGGACCCAAAACGCGGTCCCAATCGACCACCTACGGTCTTCGGCTCCCTATCTATCCGCTCGCTACAGAGGGTCGACTCATCCGCTACAAGAATCTCGCCGATTACATAGCATCATCTGCTACAAGATCGGGCCGACGCGAAGGCGGTGGCCATCTCATACAAGAGGCCCGCTTTGCTCAAGCATAAGAATCGACAGCCTACCGTACCTACCTGCTGTAATAGTAGGCCTTGAGCCCCGCGCCAACAACAAGTCACCATCATAATTAATGGCACTGTGCTAGCCACATGGCCTTGGCAGCCATTACCCATGTCTCACCCACATCAAATCAGCGGTGACTCTCTCCACACAAAAGTTGACACGTGTAAAACTAGTGCTGAAATGACCAAACTGCCCTCTCTCATTCCTACAAAGAAAGAAACTATTCTCAATACAAGGGTAAGCCCATTTTCTCCCCTGGCACTAGGCACACAAGAATAAATTACTATTTATTTTCTTCTCCACTCAAGCTCACTTACTGACTTGATCGTCGGAGGTACAACGGGGGAAACAAGCCCCGTCCTCTCACGAGTTTCTACCTGTGCAGGCAGGGAAGAAGAGCCCAACTCAGAGTCAGGTATTCGGGGGAGAGAACGGATCCCTGTCATCTTCAACCCCAAGTTAAGCTCATACCGAGATTAGTGATTGTGATTCTATACATCAACAGTTTGGCGCCCACCGTGGGGCTTCTCTCTTCTTCGAACAATCATACCTGGCTCTGAGCATACGGCCGGTGATCTTTTCAGGTTTGGAAACCTACCCCTTGGGCTACACTACTCAAGCCTAGCTCCAGGACTCCACTGAAAAGATCACCCAATCAGTCCAAGTACAGTAAATCGTAATTTGGGAGCCACAAACAATCTTAGATGGCCCAAAAATGGTGGAGGTCATGGCAGAACCATTTTTGCTACAGTAAGCCAACTTGAAAGGCTCTTTGAGTCATCCGCTACAATCTGGCTTCGTGCGCTCTGATTACCGGCCACCGGTCTGCTACGATGGTCGGCCCTCAACGAGAAGTTTATTCAATAAATTTGCATTGTAAATCTTTTTCAAGATCTTTCAATATAAGTGCATTTCTGCTCCTAACTATCATTACATGTTTTCATATTATGCAAGGAACCTCTTGACGTCCCGTTCATGGTGACAGAGTGAGGCTTCCTTTTAGCTCGAAAGGGAGCGCAATGACCTAGTTTCACTTAACGAGTCAGGGAAACCTCTTGATTGGGAACGAGCTCAGAAAACTCTTCCGATCAGACCGAGTCAAGGAACCCTTCTAGCCAAGACGAGTCAAGGAACCCTTCTCGTCTCATCGCGACAGAATAATCTGACTCTCTCGATTAAGAAAACCCACTCTAAAGTCGAAACAGGCCAACCTCCCCTTTTAAAAGCCAAAAGGAAGTACTCGCGCTCGTTCATCATGACAAAACAGCGCCAAGGCGCCAAACGCTTCTCGAAAAATCTGAGTCGTTGCTCCCACATGAGCCGACTCCCAAAGACCTAGGCGCCACGTAAGTCCTAGGCACCCAACCTACGGGTTATCAATTACGGAGTCGTCGCTCCCACGTGAGCCGAGTCAGGCTTACTCTTTGCCTAAAAATAGAGGTCGACTTTGCCGAATAAGACCTAGGCGCCACGTAAGTCCTAGGCACCCAACCTACGGGTTGTCAATAGCAGAGTCGTCGCTCCAACTAGGGGCCGACTCCGGAGACCAAGCTTGCTCTTTGCCTCAAAAACAGAGATCGGCATGCCGAATGAGACCTAGGCGCCACGTAAGTCCTAGGCACCCAACCTACGGGTTGTCAATTATCGGGTCGAGCCCTCCTCCCTGGTCGGGTCGAGTCCTCCCAGGTCGAGTCGAGCATTCCTCCCTGGTCGAGTTGAGTCCTCCCTGGTCGAGCTGATCTCTTCCTCCCAGGTCGAGTTGAACTTTCCTCCCTGGTCGAGTTGATCTGTCCTCCCAGGTCGAGTCGAGCCTTCCTCCCTGGTCGAGTTGAGTCCTCCCAGTCGAGTCGAACCTTCCTCCAGTCGAGTCAAACCTTCCTCCCAGTCGAGTCGATCTTTCCTCCCAGGTCGAGTCGAACCTTCCTCCCTGGTCGATCTTTCCTCCCAGGTCGAGTCGAACCTTCCTCCCAGGTCAGTCGAGCCTTCCTCCCTGGTCGAGTTGATCTTTCCTCCTTTCTCGAGTCGATCTTTCCTCTCAGGTCGAGTCGAACCTTCCTCCCAGGTCAAGTCGAGCCTTCCTCCCTGGTCGAGTCTATCTTTCCTCCCGGATCGAGTCGAGCCTTCCTCCCTGGTCGAGTCGATCTTTTCTCCCAAGTCGAGTCGAACCTTCCTCCCAGGTCGAGTCAAACCTTCCTCCCAGGTCAAGTCGAGCCTTCATCCCTGGTCGAGTCGATCTTTCCTCCTTGCTCGAGTCGATCTTTCCTCCTTGCTCGAGTCGATCTTTCCTCCCAGGTCGAGTCGAACCTTCCTCCCAGGTCGAGTCGAACCTTCCTCCCGGGTCGAGTCGAGCCTTCCTCCCTGGTCGGGTCGAGTCCTCCCAGGTCGAGTCGAGCCTTCCTCCCCGTCGAGTTGAGTCCTCCACAGTGGTGATCTCTTCCTCCCAGTCGAGTCGATCTTTCCTCCTTGCTCGAGTCGATCTTTCCTCCTTGCTCGAGTCGATCTTTCCTCCCGGATGGAGTCGAGCCTTCCTCCCTGGTCGAGTCGATCTTTCCTCCCAGGTCGAGTCGATCTTTCCTCCCAGGTCGAGTCGAACCTTCCTCCCAGGTCGAGTCGAGCCTTCCTCCCTGGTCGAGTCGATCTTTCCTCCTTGCTCGAGTCGATCTTTCCTCCCAGGTCGAGTCGAACCTTCCTCCCAGGTCAAGTCGAGCCTTCCTCCACAGTGAGTCGATCTTTCCTCCCGGTCAGTCGAGCCTTCCTCCACAGTGAGTCGATCTTTCCTCCCAGTGAGTCGAACCTTCCTCCAGTCGAGTCAAACCTTCCTCCCGGGTCAAGTCGAGCCTTCCTCCACAGTCGAGTCGATCTTTCCTCCTTGCTCGAGTGATCTTTCCTCCTTGCTTTCAGTCGATCTTTCCTCCCGGTCGAGTCGAACCTTCCTCCAGTCGAGTCAAACCTTCCTCCCGGTCGAGTCGAGCCTTCCTCCACAGTGGTGATCTCTTCCTCGAGTCGAGTCGAGCCTTCCTCCACAGTGAGTTGAGTCCTCCACAGTGGTGATCTCTTCCTCCCAGGTCGAGTCGAACCCTCCTCCCTGATCGAGTCGATCTTTCCTCCTTGCTCGAGTCGATCTTTCCTCCCGGATGGAGTCGAGCCTTCCTCCCTGGTCGAGTTGATCATTCCTCCCAGGTCGAGTCGATCTTTCCTCCCAGGTTGAGTCGAACCTTCCTCCCAGGTCGAGTCGAGCCTTCCTCCCTGGTCGAGTCGATCTTTCCTTCTTGCTCGAGTCGATCTTTCCTCCTTGCTCGAGTCGATCTTTCCTCCCAGATCGAGTCAAGCCTTCCTCCCTGGTCGAGTCGATCTTTCCTCCCAGGTCGAGTCGAACCTTCCTCCCTGGTCAAACCTTCCTCCCAAGTCGAGTCGAGCCTTCCTCCCTGGTCGAGTCGATCTTTCCTCCCGGGTTGAGTCGAGCCTTCCTCCCTGGTTGAGCTGATCTCTTCCTCCCAGGTCGAGTCGAGCCTTCCTCCCTGGTCGGGTCGAGTCCTCCCAAGTCGAGTCGAGCCTTCCTCCCTGGTCGAGTTGAGTCCTCCCTGATCGAGCTGATCTCTTCCTCCCAGGTCGAGTCGAACTTTCCTCCCTGGTTGAGTCGATCTGTCCTCCCAGGTCGAGTCGAGCCTTCCTCCCTGGTCGAGTTGAGTCCTCCCTGGTCGAGCTGATCTCTTCCTCCCAGGTCGAGTCGAACTTTCCTCCCTGGTCGAGTCGAACCTTCCTCCCAGGTCGAGTTGAGCCTTCCTCCCTGGTTGAGTCGATCTTTCCTCCCGGATCGAGTCGAGCCTTCCTCCCTGGTCGAGTCGATCTTTCCTCCTAGGTCGAGTCGAACCTTCCTCCCAGGTCGAGTCGAGCCTTCCTCCCTGGTCGAGTCGATCTTAATTTCCTTCCGGATCAAGTCGAGCCTTCCTCCCTGGTCGAGTCAATCTTTCCTCCCAGGTCGAGTCGAACCTTCCTCCCAGGTCAAGTCGAACCTTCCTCCCTGGTCGAGTCGATCTTTCCTCCCGGATCGAGTCGAGCCTTCCTCCCTGGTCGAGTCGATCTTTCCTCCCAGGTCGAGTCGAACCTTCCTCCCTGGTCGTTCTTTCCTCCCAGGTCGAGTCGAACCTTCCTCCTAGATCGAGTCGAGCCTTCCTCCCTGGTCGAGTCAATCTTTCCTCCATGCTCGAGTCGATCTTTCCTCCAAGGTCGAGTCGAACCTTCTTTCCTAGTCGAGTTATCCATTCCTCCCAAGCTGAGCCGACCCTTCTCGCCAGACCAGGGGGACACCAATCAAAAACCTTGGCATCCACATTGAGACTAGGGCACCCAATCGGGCCTCTTGGTTGTCATTTATCAAAGAAGGCCCCCTCCTAAACCCAAGGAACCAATCCTCACAAGTCGATAAGCAATTTTGATTTAATTTGACCCGCTTAAGCCGCGTCCAAGTGAAAGGGGCCTACTGTTGGTACCCCCAAAAAGCTTTTTTATTAATCCCTATATGAAAATCGACAAGAGTCCCACCTCACGCCAAGACAGGCGAATTCAGGACTCGAAACGCGATCCCAATTGACCACCTACGGTCTTCGGCTCCCTATCTATCCGTCTGCTACAGTAGGCCGACTCATCTGCTACAAGAATTCCGCCAAGCACAGCACCATCTGCTATCGGGCCGACAAAGGCGGTGTCGCCATCTGCTCATAGAGGGCCGCCTTGCTCACATAAGAACCGACAGCCTACCGCACTGCCACTGTAATAGTAGGCCTTGAGCCCCGCGCCAACAACAAGTCACCATCATAATTAATGGCACTGTGCTAGCCACATGGCCTTGGCAGCCATTACCCATGCCTCACCCACATCAAATCAGCGGTGACTCTCTCCACACAAAAGTTGACACGTGTAAAACTAGTGCTGAAATGACCAAACTGCCCTCTCTCATTCCTACAAAGAAAGAAACTATTCTCAATACAAGGGTAAGCCATTTTTCTCCCCTGGCACTAGGCACACAAGAATAAATTACTATTTATTTTCTTCTCCACTCAAGCTCACTTACTGACTTGATCGTCGGAGGTACAACGGAGGAAACAAGCCCCGTCCTCTCACGAGTTTCTACCTGTGCAGGCAGGGAAGAAGAGCCCAACTCAGAGTCAGGTATTCGGGGGAGAGAACGGATCCCTGTCATCTTCAACCCCAAGTTAAGCTCATACCGAGATTAGTGACTGTGATTCTATACATCAACAAAAAAAATTATATTTTTAATTAATTTTTACAAAAAAATTGGTGAAATAGATGAATAATTTTTGATAGAAATGATCATAAATTTTTACGTAAACTAAATGCAAAACCAGCTGAAAAAGATAGAGAAAAATATTGAGAAAGTAAAAAGGATAAGAGATAATAAAAAGAAATAGGAAATGAGAAAATTACAAAATAAAAATAGTATATGTAAAACCAAAAACAAAAGATGGATAAAGGAAAGGAAAAGGACGAAGAAGAAATGGAAGGAAAAAGAAAAGTGAGTGAAAGAAGATAGTTAAGGTTTTCTCAATAAAAACAAAATAAAAAGAACAAAAAAAGGTACCGCCGCTTTTAATACCTCATAAAAAAATCCCTACTATCCAAATATAATTAATTTGTAGCTGAGATTAATTAGAAATAGAGATCTCTCCACTATTTTATAAAAAGTAGTCAAGAGAATCCAAATTATTCGCTTTTACCATTATATAAGGTAATCTGCGCTCATTTTAACCGTGCAAAGAAATTTTTAAGAAAACAGTGACGGGTTTTATTAAACCTATTGCTATAGTGGACGTATTAAAGGAATATGATTTTTAAAATGACTAGATTGATCGTTTCAAGTTAGTTTTACTCTGGAAATCATAAAATTATTTTACTTCATGTAATGGTTAAATTAACATTGACTAAATTTCCGTCATTTTTCACATGAAAATGGGATTCAATTGCATAACAACTCAACGATATAAAGGTCAAAAGACAGAATAATCCAAAAGTTAAGGTGAAATGCTAACCTCTCTGCCACCAAAAGATAAAGGTTAATTAGAACAAAAATCTAATCTTCTACTACTAGAATTACCACTTTATCTCTTTTATTATTTTTATTTCCTTAAATGGATTTACCATTTTAGCTCTTTTAAATGGATTAAAGTAATCCTTTATCTTAACCCTTCTAAATTCCTCGCTAGTTCGTCCATATTTCGACCTTGAAGCACTTACTTACTATAGCTTACTTATGAAAACATTATGCAAATACCGCTGAAAATGTTTATAACAGAAGGTATTTATAATTATGCATTAGGATCCTCTCTAATTAGGTGATAATTGGAGAGGGTTCAATTCTCTCAATTCTTACAGTTCGTACACTTCTAATGGCGGGGATCATGCTACATAAAATTTCCATTGTTATCTTGAAAACCACTAGTAAACTTAAAAACCACTATAATTAAAATTAACCACTTCTGAAAATTTTACGTAGTGTGATCTCATCCATTAAAATTGAGATAGATGGTAAAAATTGAAGAATTGGATCCTCTCTAATTACCATCTAATTGGAGAGGATCTAAATCCATATAATTATTTAACTATTTGTGGCCAAAGAAAAATAGCTTACTAGTACTTACCTTTTGAATGAATTCTCAGGTACCATATGTTCATGATTCCTTGTCCTTCCTCGCATAACTATGCCCCATTTTCTTTTTCTTTTTTTTGGGGTATACTTGAGGGGGAAAAAATAGCCAAAAAGAATTAAAAAATATGAGCGAGAGGAAGAAGATTATAGATACTAGCTAGGGTTAGGGTAAGGTATTGAGGAGAGATTTATATAATGTTGATGAACCACCGTGTGTAAATAAGGAATCACATGTATTAACTTGGAAAGTCATAAGTACATTATAGACGGTTTTCTTTTAAGAATGTTCTCGAAGAAAATATTTGGAATGTGACGTGACATTTTAATCCTTACACATGATAATGGTCAACGATTATATACACAGAACTTAACATCATTAAGATGAACGTCATGTCAAATGCATCAGAAAAGCACATGTGCAGTCCTTACTTTTTTTTTTTCTTCCAATTTGTAACGTATTTGCTCACGTGAGATGCATGTTTTCTTTTAGAAAAGTAAATTTTTAAAATGACAAAACTTAAAATGAGGCAATTTGCATCATTTACGCATCTTGCTAAAAGCGATACCATTGAGGCATATGGTTCATATTTTGGAATGTAGATATTAGCTAATAAGAAGATATATTGTTTACCATATTAATTATTGCAGAAGAACTCAAGGATTCATCCAATATTATTCCTCAATGAGATTTTAAAACTTTGATTTACGGTTCAAGATACAAAATTCATGCCTCTCTTAGTGTTTTCAGCTAGAAACTAACTAGTTTTCTTTCCAATATTCATTGTTTTTCTTTTCTAATGGGAGGTAAATCAACTTTTATTGGAACTAAATCTACGAATAAATTGTGCTCAAATGTGCCATTCATAGTAACAGTTACCCCCACATTTGTTGAAATATTTTGACCCACTACATTTGCAAAAGTCTTTGCCAAATTAATTGTCACTTTGAAAGGTAATTTTGTAAAGTGAAATTGAATATTCCTATTATAAAAGCCACCTTTTGACTTAAGAGAATTTAGGTAGCTTTTACTAAAAGAAGATGAGTGGATATTAGATATGGACATCAAACTTAGGTATGGGGTTTTATTCTTCTAATAAACTTTGGAACTTTGTACTTTGAATTAGTGATAGTGTTAGCACCGTAAAAGAATCCTCTTTCATTCCGAAGCCTCAAATATCCAAAGAATAAATCTGTTTAAAAATCATTAACGTGAATTTTCATTCTTCTTTTCCTCTCAAAACAAACAAGGCTTGTTATGGGCCCTTTTTCCTAAGAAAAGAAATAGAAAAAAACATGTCATACAAAACCGAAAATGGAAGAAGTTATTTTTTTTCGTGAAAGCTTTCCTATCCCATTCATAGGTTGTCTTCAAGAAGTTTATTAATGAAATGTCCATTCTCAGGGCTAAATTATTGCTTTGGACTTTGTGAGTTGTTTGCATCCCTTTAGAATTGCCCACATGTGAGCGGATGGTTCTGAGTATGGGTGGTAAACGAACGAATCGAATCAAATACTGATGTGTTCGTATTTGTATTTGTTCAAATTCGAACCCGAATTCAGATATCCATGTCTGTAGTTTTTCGAATTCAAACTCAATACTCGGTATTTGATAAATATTCATGAATATTCACTAATATTTAGCTTAATGTTAAAGTATATTCATTCTCGCTAAAGAATTTTATTTTAAATAGTATTTAAATTTATAAATAAAAATTATTTCTTTATAGTTATGATGTATATATATTTAATTTGAATATTTTATTAGAAAACTGATTTAAGATTCTTTAAGTTTTTCAAAAGTATTATATAGAACTTAAGAAGAAAATATAAGTAGGTTGAAAATATAAAATCATATGTGTAATGATACAAATTACAAGCGATCAAAATTTAAATGAATATTTGATAAGCAAACGAATCGAATATATCCTGGTTAAATTCTATTCATTAATAAACTCGAATACTAAATATTATTTGTTTAGTGTTTAATGAACTATCGACTCGAATATGACCGAATAGTTAGTCGAATAATTAATGAACTATTTGTTAATTATTTGGTTCGTTTCCACCCCTAGTTTTGAGCCGCACATGAAGAGAACATATTACTAATTTGCCTCCTATTTTTCCCCTATGCGGTTTAAAAGTCACGTGTGGTCGTTCTGAAGGTATTTGCATTCTTGTGAGCTTCAAGAATTCATGCTAATCTAGAAAACATGTAAGTACTCAACTTAGATGCTTAAATACATTAAAATTTAACTCCTTAGAAATACAATATTGTGAAGGAGAGCTCTTAAAAATAGCATTGCATCAGTTGCTTGCAAAGATAACTGATTTAACTTCAAACAGTAGGTACCCAAGACATGTACTCAATTTTTATCTTTTGCATCCTAAGTACCATATCGATCATTGATAGTCTTTCTCTTGTTGAGTAATTGTACATTATAAACCCAATTCGAGACATATATAGTTATTTCTTGTTGAGATTGTGTTCAATAAGTGAACCATCTTTGAAGAGATTGTTGTCGACAATATCAAATAGTGCAGTGGGATATGCTTTGGAAATATGCCCTCTCAAACTTGATTCACCATCAAATATGATATCAGTTGGCATTTTCCTTATAAATGCTCCCTACAATATAATGCCAAAATTGTAGATATCGCCCATTTCTGATACTTTGACAGTAGACTCATACTCTGTTACGAAAACTATAGCCCATTTATCAATTCTTTAAAAGTAACATAAACGAAACAAATTGTTTTGGTTAGAGGTTATGGTAGTATGATAAGTTTCATCGAAGAATGTATGTCCTCAGTCAAGAAAGCAATAAACAACATTTACAAAGTTCTAAAGTTGTCAAATAAAAGAGTTAACAGTTCATGCTATACCGATGACAGTTACAAACATTTCACCGAAAGTCAAAGTCAATTTTAAAAATATGAATATAAGAGAATTAAAGAACAAGTTTGAGAATTTTTAATCATGCAACTAGCAGTGATATTCAAAATTATTCTAAACTTGAAAAGGGAAAAGATTAGAAAAATAGTAACATGCAACTAGCAGTGATATTCAGAATTATTCTAACTTAAAAAAGCGAAAAGATTAAAAAAAGTAGTAAACCTTTGAAGCTTGAACCTCTTGGAATCGAATTTTGCTTGAATAGTTCACTTACATGAAGCGATGTAACCCATAGCGCCTGGTGTGCTTGCCCATGCATTGGATCTACTACTACCAAGCAATCATTTCTTCATCCAACAAAATGTTGCTATTTTAATACCAAGAACCAACTATTCAAACTGTACCATTAGATCAACACCCACTGCAGGTGACCCGGACAGTTGGGAGGTTTCAATATGGCTTTCACGATATTGGGTTCGATTCCTGGCTGGGTTATCAATTAGAGAGAGAGAGAGAGAGAGAGAGAGAGAGAGAGAGAGAGAGAGAGCAGCCGCCACACACTAGTCCTTTAAAAGCCAAATATGATACATACACCAACAAGTCAATTGACCCATAAAAGACGGCAAAGCACAGTAAAATTACTAGCAACATGTTCAAATCAGGTTCCTGTGTTATTTATCTAATAAAGCTGGTTTTATCCATAAAAAGTAAATTGGAAGCCTATGCTGCCTTCAGTTGTGCATTTCTTACAGCATTAAAATTAAATGAGCAAGGATTTCTGAAAGGAAAGCCTCAGGAGTCATCAATTAATTCAAGGGTAAAGTACTCTCTCTTTTATTTGTAAATGATAGTGAAAAAAAATAAGAGCATATCGGGAATTAGCATTTTCATATAAATATAAGAACACATTAAGTCTAAAAAGAATGTTTAGACAAAATATGTGTTTTTTGTTTCTGATCAATAGCAGTCTTTGAGAGAGGTCCTTGCGAAATATCGCATGAATGGAGTTGTAAAAGTCTCTGATTCCCCAAATTCGCTCATTTTCTCATGCATTTCTCAAGTTAAAGTGCTTAGGATTTGAAAATTGATTTAGGAGTTTCATAAACCTTGTACGCTTCATTCATTCCTATCAATCCGGAAATATGTAAATACTCTACATGCTTAAACTATTGAAAATTAACTCCTTTGCGGTGCAAAATTGTAAGGAAAACCTCTTCAAATAACAGAGGATAAGTTGCTTACAAAGATAATTGAATTAACTTCAATCTGCAGATACCCGAGATAAGTACTCCATTTTTATCTTTTGCATCCTGGGAACCACATCGATCATTGATATTCTTTCCCTTGATGAGTAATTTGTACATAATAAACCCAATTTGATGACAAATAATAGACAATGAGATATAGCTGTCCGATCTCTGGATTATAGTTCAATACGAGAGACACCTTTGAAGAGATTGTTGTCAACAATATCTAATTTTGCAGCCGGATATGCTTTGAAAATGCACTCCCTCAAAATCAATTCTCCAAATATGACATCAGTTGGCTTTTCCCCCGTGAACGTCTCTAGCAATAGAATGTCAAAACTATAAACATCACCCATTTTTTAGACTTTGCATGTAGATCCGTACTCTGTTACAAAAATTAAAGCACATTTGTTAATATATAGTTCACGGAACAAAAAATGAGAAGAATTGTGTGCCGCAATTAATGTGGATGGTCTGATTACTTCATCTCAGCTTCATCTTCATCATGATCTTCTTCTTTTTTTTTATATAAAAGTTGACTGTAAAACCCATCCATTTTTCATTAAATATGAAATATCAACACAAAAAAGAATTTCTTCAAGTGTAAGAAAAGTAATAATAATGAAAATAGAGGTTCATGTGGGTTGCTATCGATGAGAATTCAAGTTTCAGGCTGTAATTGATTATAAAGTTTTTCAGATATTAGTCCCTCAAATCTTTCAAATTTTGAATTACTCCTCCGAATCTTCATATTTTGAAATTAGTCCCAAAAATCTTTTAATTATTTCAAAATTAATTCCTCTAATTAGCGGCTGGTTCAAATTGAAGGGATAGCCCATCATCTTTAATGTTTTTGGATGTAATATCGGTTATACCCTTAAAAATTAACATTGCTGTGTGAGTCTAGGTTTCGACCCATAAAAAGTGGTTCTCAACCTGCGGGGGCATGTTACAATTAATATAAAACTATAATCCTCGATCCTTGCCATAACTTCAGAGTTTTGACCTATAAAAAAGAGGCGCAACCTGCGGAAGCATGTTAAAATTAATATAAAACTATAATCCTCGATCTTCACCATAACTTTGGAGTTTTTGTGTAATGGTTAGATGGACTTAATTTAAGACATAGTACTATGAATAGTATGACTAACTTAAATCAGTTCTCGTTACATGCTTTAGATTGTTTTGATAGTATTATTACAAACTTTTACTGACTCAATTATAAAAATAAAAATTCTTATAAAAATTTATCGATCTCAAAGTTAAAATTCTTACACTTCCTCCTTTGTGTCAGTTTTGGATGTCTCAATGGTAATTCTCTCTTCCCCAGTTCTCTTAAGCTCTATTTGGTTTGATAGAAAGGGAGAGAAAGGAAAGTAAAATAAAAGAGAAAGTGGGTTTCTACTGTTTGGTTTGAAAGAAAACAAAAAAGAAAAAGAAAATCCATGACGAAGAGCAGCATTCCATATTTTCTCAATTCCTGACATTGTGTCTCCACACTCATGTGCAGCCCATCCCTCTAATACATGTATGATTCCAGCAACATGACATGCACGCATCACCGTTCTTGATAGCCAGTTCTGTCAAGTAAGACATGACGCAGCGCGGAAGTGATAACCTCGGAATCCACCGAGGGTTGATCTCCGAATCCACGAAGAGCTTCGAATCCACGAAGAAAATATATTAAACGAAAATTTTATTGATGAAAAGATATGCCTCTAGGGCTTACAAGACTCTGTTTAAATAGAAGACAAATAAGAATTCTACAAGGACTCGAACTCCTACTAAAAATAGAAATAAGAACTCTAATTGACCCGAACTTTGCCAAAAATAGAAATAAGAAAACTATCCTCAAAAGACTCCCTACGATTAGGGAAGTAAATCGGTCAAATTTAGAATCAAACCGGATTTGCTTCCTAATCCAAACAGACTCCTAAAACATTACTAAAAATAGTAAAAATCGACGAAAACGCTGATATCTCTCAATCCGGAAGGAATTTGGTAAAATGAACGGCGAGCAAACTGAACATAGGTGGGTTTGGTTGGCTCCGTCTCGAAAAAATACGCGATTTAAAAAAAAAATCGTCCAAATCCGACTTACGGATTGAAAGTTACGACCCGTTCTTCGTTGCAACCTATTTTCCTCGACCGGGTTCGCGTTTGGGCTTGTTACGATCCCGTTTCTCCATGAAAGTATCCGCAATGTGTTCTACATCAAGACATCAATTAGAATCAATTTCAAAATTTGAGTTCTTAAATTGATTCTGCAATTGAATTTCTTCAGCTCACCTTTTTTTTTCCATTTTTTGCTGTGATACCTCTTGTAGTTGTTTCCATTTCGCGCTTGAGAAAAATTAGTTGAAGCATCTTTCTTATCATGTTTTAAGATTCTGATGATTAGTCTTAAGAAAGGAACCATGACACGACGAGTGGTTTTTGATGTTTATATTGTACTTATTTGAATTTTTTTGAATTAATTTCAGGGGACGAAGGATGCGAGATTTATGTTTTGATGGGCTCACTAAAGTCAAAAATCAAGGACTTCAGCAGATTTATCTCTCTTTGGTTAAGATTTTCTATATGAAATTGATTGTAATAGACTTTATTGGTTAAGATTTTCTATATAAAATTGATTGTAATAGACTTTATTGGTTAAGATTTTCTATATAAAATTGATTGTAATAGGCTTTGTGACTAAAATGGATATTACTTTATATTAGGAATATCATGACATTTACTTTAGATTTGTTTTGGTTCTTTCATTGACCTCAAATATTATGTGTGAGAAATGTTGTTCTCTAATTAGTGGAGTTGTGGTTGTGCTTCGCTTGTTAATATTTACAAACTTGATGTTGATGGCCACTCAAGTTTTGTGTTAGAAATTGCCTAATTTTTTAAATACATGTTTATTAACTTGTTACTTCCCATGATAGAAATGATACTGATTTTGAATAATTATGCTTGAACTGCATCATTTTCTAGACCTTATTCGAATCATCTTTCTTCACCGAGGTTATGAATAACTTGCAAGTTCAAAACCATGTAAGATTATATGCAAATTAGAGTCATCATAAAATTGACTCAATTTTCTTAAGTTAAGATTGTGCAAACATGTTGGTAACTTATAAATGTTTTGAAAATATGGTAGAATCACAATTTAATTTAATTATTTTTGTAAATTATTTAAAATCTAAATCTAATTCCAAAAGTATGAATTAAAATTATGTTGTGATAATTTTCTTCCTCTTTTTCTTAGAAAGGTAACCAAACAAGAGAAAATAACTTTCTTATGAATTTTCTTCTAACTTTCATTACAATACTCTTTCTAACCATACAATAAAAGAATATCATTTTCTTTTCCTTTCTTTTTATTTTCCCTTTCCTTTTCTTTTCTCTCCTTTCTCTCAAACCGAACATAGCCTTAATGAAAATAATTAAAGGGAATTCATAAGACATGTGAATAAAATTAACAATCGACGTTATTGGTTCAAGTTTGACTTAAACCAATTAATCAAACTCCTTAACTGACCACGAAACCCTACAAAACCAAATGCCAAACTTAGTCTGAATCCACTTATTAAAGTCAAACAAAAAGAGTAAACCGAGTGTCCCCATCTCTTACCTTCTCATTAATTGAAAGTACATAGCTCCAAATTTCTATGCAGTGCCCATTTTTTCTATAAATTGGGACTCACTTAAGCAACTCTTGCACTAATTCAAAACCCTTATCTCTCAGTTAAAGATGTACAAGTCCAATTTGCTCTTTGTTTTTTCTAGGTGGCCAGGTTCAAAATGGCCATTGGCTTTACCGCTCCAGTTGGGAGAATTGGTGTGGGGAAACGTAGGGTTGTTAGCCTTTGCGTGCGTCGTATCAATCTAATGAAACATAGAGGAGAGCCTTGTATTACGTCCTTATTCTCTAAATTAGAAGGCAAAAAAGAGCTTTGTGCACGTTTTGTTTCACAAATTATAAAAATTATTACAGCACATACAAATGTATCCAATTATCAAGAATGACAAAAGGCACTTAATTCGTTAATACAATTTAGTCCAAAGCTATTTATAGTTTCTCCTTATCTACTTTCAGATGTCATATATAATCACATAACCATTGGAGAATTTTTGTTTCAGACGTTAACTTTAGGCAGTGGATGATTATAGAATTATGTACCATTTATTTGATTCTTTTCAATTGTAAGTTTGCAGCAAGTCTTTTCACCTTTAAAGAGGATTTTAAAATCACACTTGCACGGGACTACGACAATATTCATTAATAAATAAAAAAGAACAGAATAAAACTTACCCATAAATGTTACTGTTATTGACCCTCTATAGTCTCGAGATGATACGTGGTAACTTTAATATTTTCACAATTTCCCAGCAAGATATTCTTCTTTCATAAATATTTTGTCAAACATTTTTCAATCAAGTTGGGATATGTAGGATTTCTAAACTGTGGGAAAACAATACAACAAAAATTCAAACAGAATATAATACGCTAGTGAAAATAACATTGACATGAAAGAATTTTAATCAACAAATAGTTATGTTTGTAACTAATTTTTTAAAAAATACTAGTATCTTTATTAAAAGAATATTGATGCTCTCTTTTATAAAAACAAATTACATACTAGATTCATTAAACGGTGATTTTAATTATTTTTGAAAATTATATAGATTTAAAAAATACTTAAATTATATTTTATAATTTATTATACTTTGAAACTATTATCTACAAATATGTTACCACGTAGAAGAGAAATTAAAGGTAAAAAGTACACGAACAAAAAAAGTAAAAACATTAGAAAATGCATTAATTTTGTCTTTTAATTCACAACTCCAAATTTAAAACATTGATGTAGCTAGGATGTATAGCTATACTTTATCACATCATCTATAAATTACCCCAGCTTATGCCGTCGATGCCGATAAAGTATATCTTACATCTTCATTCTATTTTTTATTTCATTTATATTTTTATATTATCCATCATTGAAATCAATCATTCATTTCATATCAAATGACATGCATGATGTCCCAATATTTGTATTCATCGCGTGTACAATCATTCTTATCCCCTAATATGACACTAGTCTATGTTCTCTACATAAACGTTGTTCACAGTCCCATCATGTCATGTCAGTGTAACCATAACATATTTCTATACATTTTCGAATCTAAAACATGCATTAAAGATCTCGAACTAAAGATCTATCAAAATAATATCTTTAGCATGAAAATAAACTTTCTGTAGAGAAAACGTCAAATTTCGTACATGATTTCTGATAGAAATGTTTTGAAAAGAAATAGAGATTAGAGGAATTGAAGGTGAGAACCTATCCTTTAAAATGTAGCGCAAAAATCCTCCAAAACCCTATCTCCTACTCTAAAATCCCTAATTCTTAAAATATTACTGGAAAACGTGATTCTATAGAACATGGGTTCTAAATAGGCTAGGAACAGGTCAGAATTTGGGCAAACTGCTATTAGGCCCACTAAACAGGTCAAAATTGACTTTCTTAGAAAATTTCCAAAAACTTCATGCTGACATAGAAAAATCTAACAAACAACATTCTTCTTTTGCCCGCTTTAATTCCAATGTTTACTAGCTCCTAAAATTTTCAAAGTTTAGATAAATCGCTTAAAAATCTCAAAAAGTGTCTTATATTTGTTTTCTATTGTACAAGTGTTATGCTCGTGGTCACACGGGTGGGTCTGGTTTCTTTGATTCATAAATTCGATCTGAGCTAGAACTTCTTTTTCTTAGAAAGAAAATATAAAATAAGGTGTAGATGACTTTTATTTCAAAATTTAAAATTTAAAATTATATAGCTTAACCACCAACCCCTCCTTTTTTTTTTTGGTAAATGAACTTCATTCATCTCCAATATGTATAATGATAAGTCAAGTTGCTCTACATACAGAGCATACAAAAGAGAAAGAACTCAGGGATAAAAACCAAAACACTACCTCTAAAGTTTTTACAAAGAGTTCAACCACTCCTTGTTATCATTGGACAGAGGACAATTAAGTAAAACAGACAGAACACTTATTTTGATTTCCTTGATCACCTGCTCAGTGCTCTTGTTTGTTTGCCTGAAGATCCTGAAATTGTGCTCACTCCATAGATGGTAGACTGTAGCAGCCAATGCTAGCCGCTTAGCTTTTTTGCTTCAATCCCTTCCCCCACAAACTAGAACTATACCAGTTTATCACTTGACTCCAATCACAAGACCTCCAACGATATTGAAGCCATTCCACGATACAATTCCAAATCTGCATAGAGAAATTGCACTCAAAGAATAGGTGATTACGGCTTTCCAAAGCTGTAACAGAGCATAAACAACACTCATTTGTTTGATTAATCCCTCTCCTAATCAGTTTATCCTGAGTTAGTAGCCTATTATGAACTGCTAACCAAAGGATAAAAGAATGTTTAGGAATAATCATTCTCTCCCAAACTGTAACAAACCAGTTCACTTTGATGGCCGCAGGGGAGAGATTAGAATATAGAGCAGAAATAACAATTTTAGAATCTCTCAGACTTGATTCAATTAATCTTTTCAAGTTGTCAACTCCTCCAGCGTGCGCAATAGCTTTGTTCCTTGCTTTAATCAATTGTTTCCACATCCATGAATCACTGGCTCTCATTCCAACCTGCCATATATCAGTGTTCTTCAAATAAGTTCCATGGATCCATTTAATCCATAATGATTCCTTATTAATGTGAATATACCAGATGAGCTTAAGTGCAGCAGCTAAGTTCCATTGAACTGCAGAGAACACCCCCAAACCACCATATTTTTTTCCTATGCAAACTGTGTCCCAAGCAACCAGATCTTATGAGTTTGTTCTGAGCTACCCCACAAAAAGCCCTTGCAGATCTCATCAATTTTTTGTAATATCTTGACAGGTAGAATGTAGCATGAAGTCCAATAAATCTAAACTCCTAGTATCACACTCTTAATAATTTGCAATCTGCCAGCATAGGATAAATTTTTGTGCTTCATCCAGTATTCAAACTGACTTGTAATCTTGTTAAGCAAAGGACCACAATCAATATAAGATAACCTTTTACTGATAAGGGGAACTCCCAAATACTTAATAGGCAGAATACCCTCAGAGAATCCCAGGCTATTGAAAATAGAAGCCTTGATATTGTTATCTACCCCTCCATAGAAAATAGAGCACTTACTTTGATTTGCTTCTAATCCTGTAACTGAACTGAATTCATTGAGGCATTGACAGAGTTTTTGGACAGTGTAGATATCCCCTTTACCAAATAGCAGCAAATCATCCGCAAAAATCAAGTGATTAATCTTGAGAGATCCACACTTGGGGTGATATTTGAACTTTTTATCCAGTTTCAGCAGCTCCAGTTTTCTTGATAAATATTCCATACCCAGGATAAACAAGTAGGGGGATAATGGATCACCTTGACGAAGACCTCTCTCTCCCTTGAAATACCCATAGAGAGAGCCATTTAGGGAGATGGAGTACTTAGGGGAGGAAATGCAAGCCATAATCCAATTTGTCATTTTGCTAGGAAAACCCAGTCCTTCAAGCATATCCTTCAAGAATTTCCAGCTAATAGTGTCAAATGCCTTCCTAATATCAACATTAAGCATGACTCTAGAAGATAAATGTTTCCTGCCATAGTTCTTAACAAGTTCATGCGCCAACAAGATATTGTTTGTTATCTGTCTTCCTTTAACAAAAGCATTTTGTACTTCATTGATAAGGGATCCTATTACTGATTGAACTCTATTTGCTAAGATTTTAGATATGAATTTATAGAGACAGTTGCAGCAAGCAATAGGCCGAAAGTCAGAGGGTGTTTTTGGACATTGAATTTTAGGCACCAAAGTCAGAGCAGTAGAATTAACCTTACCCAAGAGCTTCCCTGTGTTAAAAAAATCATCAATGGCAGCTGAGATATCATCCCCAACAATTGTCCAAGCAGATTTATAGAAGGAGGCACTATAGCCACCCGGACCTGGTGCCTTATCATCTGGCATGGAGAAGACAGCCTGCCTTATTTCTTCCTTGGTTACATGTGCAGCTAGGTGCTTAACTTGGTCTTCTTTGAGGCATGGTCCATTCTGAAGTACATTGATATCTGGAGGAGTTGTGGTAACAGAAGTGCCCATCAAAGATTTAAAAAAAGAGAGTAACTCATTGATTATATCATCCTTTGCAGTTAGCCTCTCCCCTGAACTATTGTACAGCAGCATCACTCTATTATGGTGCCTGCTAGCTTTAATTGCTGAGTGAAAGAATTTGGAGCATCTATCACCTTGAATACTCCAAGCAATTCTGGCTTTCTGCTGGTAAAAAGAAAGTTCACACTCCAGAAGCTTATTGTAAGTAGAAATATTCTCTTTCTCCTTGCTGATAAGGGTGGAATCAAGAGGATCATTCTGAATCAGATTTTGAATTTCCTCTAAGTCATGTTTAGCTCTTAAGACTTGTTCACTAATGTTGTTATAATGCCGTGCATTCAGCTCTTTCAGTGCTCCCTTTAATAGTTTAAGCTTTGCACAGATAGAATACATAGTGTGCCCCTCAATAATGTTTTGCCAAATTGAATCCACAATAGGGAAATAACTGGTGTGTTTAGTCCACATTTTAAAAAATTTGAAAGGCTTCTTCTCTTGTGTAAGGTCTTCATAGATAGAAACCAAAGCTGGTGAATGATCAGAAAAATTAGGGAGTAGGAACTCCACATGACTGGAATTGTATGCATTTAACCAGGCTTCATTGATTAGTCCCCCACCAATCTGCACCAAACTCTAGAATTAGAATCCTGTTTATTGTTCCATGTGTAGTAACATCCAGTAGTTTTGATATGAGTAAGTTGGAAATCTGCAATAAACTTATTGAAGTCTTCAGTGTCTGCATTAGTAAGCACAGATCCACCAAGTTTTTCATCATTGTTGATCATGGCATTAAAATCCCCATAAAGGAGCCAAGGGTTATTGCCAACAGTTTGGTGAACTTGTGATAATTCAGACCATAACCCCTTTCTTGAATCCGGTTGGTTGTATCCATATATAGAAGAGATAAAGCAATCAATTCTACCATCAAAAGAGCTAATTTTGCAGGTGATGTGCTGAGCTGAGTAGGATGTAGTTTGAATGTCCAAAATATTTGGATCCCAAAGAATCATAATTCTAGCTTTACCAGAGTTCCCAACATTAGATATCCACTTCCAGTCCTTGACCAATTTATTTGCTATAAGTGCCAACTTAGAGTCCTTCAATTTTGTTTCCAAGAGAGCTATAAAAGAAATATTATATTGCCTAATGTATTGCTTGACCAAGTAATGCTTAGGGCCTTTGTTTAGCCCCCTAACATTCCAGAATGAGAATTGCATTTATAGAAATCCCCCTCTATCCAAAGTAGAGGGATCAATGTCACATTCTAGGAAATTTAGAGGAGAAAATCTAGAGGAACTTTCTGCCTTGTCTCTTTGAACTTGCACCAATGAACTACCACCACTTCCACCTTGGGGAATATCTCTGTTTGAACTTCCAGATTGAGCATGCACAACATGCACAATAGCCCTATTCTTTGAACTGGAAACTGTCATTTTTGCCAGTTTATCAATATCCCTGAACTGATCAGCATCCACATCTTTAACATTTCCTTCCAGATTCTCAGTTAATTGTTGATTAGTAGCTGAATCATTGGTCTTTTGAACAGCATGAACAGAGTTATTTGAGACACCCTGTACTTGCTCTTTATCAGCAGTGCTATGCTTAGGAACCCATTTCTGAATTCTAGATACTTTCTTACAGAATTTAGTATCATGCCCAACTTGCTTACAAGTATCACACCATCTTGGTTTGAATTCATAGATAATTTTCTACATGAAGTCCTTACCATTGGGTCCCTGGATAGTGATTTGATCTGGTAGAGGGGATGGCATGTTTACTTCAACCAAGACTCGTGCATAAGCTAGACGTTGCCTATTAGCTGTAAGTTTATCAGAAGCTGTAGGTCTACCAATAGTACTAGCAATTTTGCTTATTCCCTTGGCATTCCAAAGATTAAGCCTAAGGCCCGGTAACTGAATCCACATAGGATAGATGCAATCAGTAATTTTATCAAAATCTTCACCAATTGACCATGGCTTCAAAAGTAATGGTCTAGAACCAAAGAACCAAGGGCCATTTTCAATAATATTACTCATATCCTCCTTGCTTTTGAATTTGAAGAGGAATAAACCTGCTTTGAGAAGACAAGTTTCAGGAATAGCATATTGCGCCCATAATTTCTTAACAAACGTTTCCATGGCTTTATATCTAACATTGAGACCAAGTACTTGCCCAACCAATGAGAATTGCCAGAAGGAACTACCTTCATTCCATTCATCATTACTGAAGCTAACCGAATTGGGAGTAGTAGGGGGAACATATTCCAGATCTAATCCACTTCCAATTTTTCTATTATCAGCAAAAAAACTTATCCAACTTCTTCCAGGAGTATCTTTTTGATTAAGAACTTGATCCTCTTTAGCATTCAAAGGGGGAAAATGTGAATTCGAATCTTCAGCAATAGCAGAAATTTCTATAGTTTCACCATTATTTCCACTCAAGTCAGCTGGATTAGCAGCAATTTCTCGATTAACAGTATTTGAAACAGAACTCAATAGAACAGTAACATTGCCACTAGATGATCCAGAAATTGCAGAGTTAGCTAAAGGGGATTTAGTAGCATCACCTTCACCATCAAGTTCATCTGCCCATGAAACCCTAGAGGAACTATTCACTACATTTTGAGCTGGAGGAGACTTACTCAAATGTCGAGTTTGGATGCCAGTTGCCTGAATCCCTTGAGCAATATGAAAACCTAGTTGAGGAGTAGATGAATCTAAAATATCCGCCATAGATTTCTTCTTCTTCTCACCTTTTGGGCCTGTTGAACCCATCCCAATCATGCCAGAATCTCTATCACTTTCACCAAAATCAGGATTAGATTGCTCAGCAGGAGAGAGCAAACTCAAATTTGAAGCTCGTAATCCAATGGAAAAGATCTTCTTACCACTCTTCTTCTTCTTCTTCCTCATCAAAAACTCAGCGGAAGCGTAAGTTAGCAACGCTTAGATCGCGCGCTAACATACGCCAGAGAGCCGCTACTTGTTCCTCATTTAATTAAAAAAATATTAATAAATTTGAAAAAAGAAAAAATTGAGTAAGTTACCAACCCCTCCTTTATATCCTCTTTTTTATAATATTATAAATTTGAAAAAAAGAAAAAACTTAGCTCACTGAGTAAGTGTGTGCATAGTTTTTCTTTTAAAATTTTAAAATCAAAATTAGGAGGAACATGTGCTAGTTTTTTTAGATGTATGACTAATAGTAAACCACATATCTCTTTTTCTATATAAGGCAGGGATTGTAGCTACTTCTTTTTCAATCTCTTCCCTTTTATTTAGTTTAGTTTGTTCCTTAAATTTTTCCACTCACGGCGCATATCCTGATTTTCTTTATTTGTGATGTCTTTTACTTGATTCTCCAATTCGTTTCTGTTTTCAATCTCATCTTAGTTTAACAACTAAGGTACATTATCAAAATAGTAATCGCTAATTTATTCTTATAAGACCTTTACGTGCAATCGCCGAGATCTTCACGTGCAACCACCAGTCTAACATCTCTATAAAAATTGAGATACATGTAAATTTCACTAAATACGAATAAATTTGGGTGTTTGGGAATGAAGCCCCCAATAACTTTTGCCGAAAACCTCCAAACTTAACATTGTTAGTTTATATGTGGTCAAATAACCAAAGTACCTTGCAATAAATTTTAGTAGAAAAGCCTCAATAAGCTTAAAATTTTATCACTTAAACTCGAATAACTTTCGGCAGAAAATCCGTAATAAAATTAGTTTATAAATTCAATATTTTTCAAAAAATGTTACTGTTATTGACCCTTTATAGTCTCGAGATGATACGGTTATGGTAACTTTAATATATTCACAATTTCCCAGCAAGAGATTCTTCTTCATAATTATTTTGTCAAACATTTTTCAATCAAGTTGGGATATTTATTGTTGCGCATAAACCACAATGGAACACGCATGTAACTGGTACATGCAGGCTTTCTAAACTGTGGGAAACAATACAAAAATTCAAACAGAATATAATACGCTAGTAAAAATAACATTGGCATGAAAGAATTTTAATCGACAAATAATTATGTTTATAACTAAATTATTTTAAAAATACAAGTATCTTTATTAAAAGAATATTGCTGTTCTCTCTTTTATAAAACAAATTACATACTAGATTCATTAAACGGTGTTTTTAATTATTTTTGAAAAATATATAGATTTAAAAATATACTTAAATTGTATTTTATAATTTATTATACTTTGAAACTACTATCTACAAATATGTTACCATGTAGAAGAGAAATTGAAGGTAAAAAGCACACGAACAAAAAATAAGTAAAAACAATAGAAAATGCAATTAATTTTGTCTTTTAATTAGTAAGTCAAAATTTAAAACATTGATAGGATGTATAGCTATACTTTATCTCATCATCTATAAATCAACCCCAGCTTATCCGTGGATGCCGATAAAGTATATCTTACATCTTCATTCTATTTTTTATATTGTTTATATTTTTATATTATTCATCGTTGAAATCAATCATTCATTTCATATCAAATGACATGCCTGATGTCCCAATATTTGCATTCATCACATGTACAATCATTCTTATCCCCTAATATAATACTAGTCTATGTTCTCTACATAGTTGTTTACGGTCCCGACTACCATCATGTCATGTCACTGTAACCCTAACATATTTCTATACATTTCCAAATCTAAAACATGCATTGAACATCTCGAACTAAAGATCTATCAAAACAATATCTTTATCATGAAAATAAACTTTCTATAGAAAACGTCAAATTTCATACATGATTTCTGATAGAAATATTTTGAAAAGAAATAGAGATTAGAGGAATTGAATCAATAGCAATGTGAGAACCCTGCTTGATATAAGGCAAAGCCTTTAAAATCTAGAGCAAAAATCCTCCAAACCCCTATCTCCTTCTCTAAAATCCCTAGTTCTTAAAATATAGCTGGAAAACATAATTCTATAGAACTTGGGGTTTAAATAGGCTGGGAACAGGTCAGAATTTGGGCAGACAGCTATTAGGCCCACTAAACAGGTCAAAATTTGACTTTCTTAAACAATTTCCAAAAAATTCATGCTGACATGGAAAAATCTAACGAACAACATTCTTCTTTTGCCTGCTTTAATTCCAATGTTTACTAGCTCCTAAAAGTTTTCAAAGTTTACATAAATCGCTTAAAAATCCCAAAAAGTATATTATATTTGGTTTCTATTGTACAAGTTTTATGCCCGTGGTCACAAGGGTCGGTCTAGTTTTTTTATTCATAAATTCGATTTGAGCTAGAACTTCTTTTTCTTAGAAAGGAAATATAAAATACGGTGTAGATGACTTTTATTTCAAAATTTAAAATTTGAAATTATATAGCTTAACCACCTCCTTTATATTCTCTTTTTTATAATATTATAAATTAAAAAAAGAAAAACTTGGCTCACTGAGTAAGCATATGGATAGTTTTATTTTAAAATTTTAAAATCAAAATTTGGAGGAACATGTGCTAGTTTTTGAGATGTATGACTAATAGTAAACCACATATCTCTTTTTCTATTTAAGGCAGGGATTGAAGCAACTTTTTTTTTTCAATCTATTCCCTTTTATTTAGTTTAGTTTGTTCTTTAAATGTTTCCACTCATGGAGTAGCAGATCCTGCTTTTCTTTATTTATGATGTCTTTTACTTGATTCTCGTATTCATTTATGTTTTCAATCTCATCTTAGTTTGACAACTAAGGTACATTATCAAAATAGTAGCCGCTAATTTATTCTTCAATAGATATAAGACCTTTACGTGCAATTGCCAAGACCTTCACGTGCAACCACCAGTCTATCATCTCTATAAAAATTGAGATACATGTAAATTTCACTAAATACTAATAAATTCGGGTGTTTGGGAATGAAGCCCCCAATACTTTTGCCAGAAAACCGCCAAATTTAACATTGTTAGTTTATATGTGGTCAAATAACCAAAATACCTTGCAATAAATTTTAGTAGAAAAGCCTCAATAAGCTTTAAAGTTTGTCACTTAAACTCAAATAATTTTTGGCATAAAATCCCTAATAAAATTTGTTTATAAATTCAGAATTTTTCAATGGTTTGTTTGTAATTTTTGGATTTTCAAGAAGTTTTAATAATTTTTAAAATTTTAAATAGGTTGTTTGTATTTTTAGATTTTTCATGGGATTGCTTGTAATTTCATTAATTTATATGTTTTTATAAGTTTTAATTTTTATGGGGTTGTTTGTAATTTTCATCTAAGGGTTTTTAATAAATTTCATACTTTTAGAGGTCATTTGCAATTTTCATATTTTACAAGGGTGTTTACTGTTTTAGATTTTTAGAGGGTGGGCACAGGTGTTTTTAATTTTGAAAGTTTTGGGGAGGGGTTGTTTATAATTTTGAAATTTTAGGGTATGTTTGCAATTTTTGGGTTTTGTATTTTCAAAATTTTCAGCTGGTAGTTTGTAGTTTTGAATCTTTTAGGGTGTTGTTAGTAATTTTTATCATAACTTTTAATATGGATAGTTTTGATTTGATTAGGATTATCAAGTAATTAATTATTAGATTTTTTAATTATGGATAGTTTTAATTTGATAAGGATTCTTAGGTGAAGATATGATTAGGTGTCTTCATTTCTATTTTAATAGAATTAAGTGTCCACATGTCATACTCATAAATGACGATGTTAATTTTTAATGCCTTTAAAAGTTTCACCAATTTCTCATTATATATAAAGGAGGATTTGTACCCTATAATATGCTGTTATAAATCTGTGGTCTCACACCATGTATCTTTAGGCATCAAATGAATATCACTTTTCATATAAATACAACTTATGAACTAATTTATTTTTAAGTCCATGAACTTTAAAATGGCTCTTTAGGACAAAAGTACTCAATGGGTTTAAATAAAATAATATAATAATAACATGATGTATAATAAAAGGCTTTTTCCTATAAATCTAAAATTTTACTCCCATTTGTTTTCAAATTCATCCTTTTTCTTATACCTAAAGTCACATCCTCATTTATTTTTAAATCCGCCTACATCCAAAATCACCCTTAGACCCAAAATACTTCACCTAATGTTTTCTTCATTTTTCTAAACTGCTTTCGAAAAGGGTTTATCCCTTATTTTTACCCCCATATATTTTTGAATCCACTTAGTTCTAAAGTTACTTGTAGACCCAAAATAGTCATCAAATTATTTTTAAAACTATTTTGTATTCTAGATGTTTATTATATATTGTGAGTTACAATTTTTTTTAACTTGCTAACTAAGGGCCAGTTTGGTATTGTTTTTCTTAGGGTGTTTTTGCTTATTTTTCTAAGAAGTGGTAAATAATAGTGTTTGTTAAAAACTTGGAATTTCTACTTTTAAGGGAGTGCTTTTAGAAGCGACCTAAGGGTGCTTTTAAAAGCGTGACTACTTTTGTAGTTTATATATCATATATATCCTTTAACTTTTGGTAATATTTGGAAATGTTTTTTCACTTACAATGATTTTTAAGCATAGTTTACCAATCACCTTAACTAGTTTTAGAAGCAGGTTTTAATAAATGATTACCAAATGACTGTTTCACCAGCTTGTATAAGTTGCTTCTATAAGTTGCTTATATAAACAACTTATTATAAGCTCCAACTATACCAAAGTGGCCTTAAGTGGTTAGATGTATAATGTATTTTTCAACTAATTAAATCATTATTTGTTCTATTTTTATTTTACACTAATGTCATTGCATCACAAATTTTAGATGGTTTTTTATCTATAAATCCAAAGTTTTACCCCCATTTTTTTTATACTTACATACTTTTAGAAAGAATTTTTACCTATAAACCCAAAGTTTTACCTCCATTTATTTTTAAAAACCCACCCTCTTCGAAATATCACTCTTTGTCCCAAAATGCACCTCTGAATCGATTTTAAACTCACTTTGTATTTCAGCACTTTGTGTATATCGTATAAATTACTGTATTATATTGCAACTCGATCTCCATGCATTTCTCTAAGTTGTCAAGTCAGTGTATATTTTCCAAATGCTTAAACTATTTGTTTCGCTTTTTTCTCATGCTAATATCATGGCATTAGGGACAAAAAATATCTGTATCAGAGGATTTATCGGTATCCGTGAGAATGTGGATATGGTTACTAATATCTATATATCCGATAGGACTAAGATCTTTTATTTAGTCATAACTAACTTGTGCTTGGTTAATTATTGACCTTTCTCATACTATTGTGACTTTACCTGCTTTCCAAAGCATCGTTGTTGCTTAATAGTGTTCTTCTATATATGTGCATTTTTCTAGTATGTAACCCAAAAAAAAAAAATTTGCTTCCGTCTTTGATAGACTTTAGGAGAGGTAATAAGCTACTCAGATTCGTATCGGTAAAAAATAGTTTATTCAAGACCAAAAAATAGCCACAACTTCCTTTCAATTCAAGTTTTATTAGAGATGATAAAAAGTTCTGATCTAAGTTATATTTAACGAAAAGCTTGGGCTCATCCTAAATATGCTAGGTAAATTAAATAACAAACCTCTGAACATATACAAGTTACATATCACACATGACTCTTATCTTAGTACTTCACAAGTATCACAATTTTTTTTCTTCATATATCTCCAAGATAAAAGGCACGAGATTGTTGTGTGATACAGACTAGGCAAAGGCTACAAATTTTGTAAATTAACCTACATTTGCCCATCCCAATCCACTAGCTGTAGCAACAAGAGCAATGCTTTGCTCATGAAACTCCATGTTGATGTACTTGTCTCTTGACACGTCACAAGGCTGCAATAAGGGCCATTAGATTTAGGTATTGGATACTAAGGGACTCACTTCTTTTATTGAAGGCGACATTCTATGTATAATGGCGCCATTTTTGAACTTGGCCATCAAGAACAATTAAAGATTAGATTGGATCTGTATATCTCTAAGTTTGTCAAGGGTTTTGGGTTAGCACTCTACTATGGATGCAACTGCAAGGACTCCTTAACCGAGTCATAAATTATAGCATATATGGGTTTTACATAGAAATTTGGAGTTAATGCTATTCACTAACTTTCAATTAATGAGAAGGTTCGAGAATGAGAGTGACTCTCAGTTATGTTTGACTTGGATTCAGATTTCAAGCTATCATTTGGTCATGATAGGGTTTGGTTGTCAGTTAAGAAGTTAAATTAATTGGTTAAGTCAAACTCTAAGCAATAACATTATTGTTCTATTAACATGTCTTGTGCATTCTTTTATTTCTTACCGTAAAGGGAAGAGGTCAAGAGAGAATTACCATCATGACTTTCTAAAGTGAGACACATGAGGAGGGGATACTAAGACTTTTTAACTTTGAGAAGAGATTTTAATACGAATTTGTATCTATATAAATAAGCATATCTGCATAAAATTAAGCATCAATTCTAATCCTGAATTGTATTCGCATAAACATGAACCTGTAATTGACCGCAAGGACATGACGTTGCAGGAGGTCGTAGCTAGCACATCCTCCGGCCATGCTGTTTGTAATGATTTTCGCACCGCAATGAGATCTGTCTGGTCATTGTTGGCCGAACATTTCACTTTCTCGGAGATTAGTTTTTTTAATTAACTTTAGGTTATTATGATAGTATATTAGCTGACTTATTTATACAAATACAAATTCTTATAAAAATTTCTCTCTCAAAGTGAAAATCCTAATACTTCCTACTCGGTCTCAATTTTGGATATCTTAAGGGTAATTCTTCCTTCCCCTCTTCTCTTAAGAAAATAATTAAAGAGAATTAATAAGTCATGCATGTGAATAGAATGACCAACATTATTGGTTCAAGTTTGACTTAAACCAATTAATCAAACTCCTTAACTGACAACCAAACCCTACCAACCAAACGGCAGCCTAAATCTGAATCCGCTGAAAGTCTAGAACCTTCTCCTGAATTGAAAGTTAATGGTCATTAATTAGCTCCAAAGTTCTATGCAAACCCATTTTTGCTATAAATTGGGGCTCGGTTATGGGACTCTCGCACTAACCCAAAATCCTTATATCAGCTAGAGATGTAAAGGCCCAATTTGCTCTTCATTCTTTCTTTGTAACCGGGACCATAATCCATAGCTTTTTCCCCTAGCTTCAATAAAAGAAGTCAGTCCCTTAGCATCCAATACCTAAATCTAGTGGCCTCCATTGTAGTTTTGTGCGTGTCGTAGGCATGTACATTAACATGGAGTTCGGTGGACAAGGCATTTCCGTTGCTGCTCCAGTTAAGTGGATTGGTATGGGCAAACGTAGGGTTGTAGCCTTTGCCTGTGTGGTAGCAATCTAATGCTCTCTTGGAGATTTATCGGCATAAGGAAATGTCGTAATGTATGATGTAGAGTGACAGAAGAGTCATGCCATGTAATTAATTTGTATTCTGGAGTTGTACATTTTGTTAAGTACTTATACAAACCAAACACAGAGGAGAGCCTTGTATTATGTCCTTATTCTCCAAATTAGAAGGAAAAAAAGGAGCTTTGTGCACATTTTGTTTCACAGTTTGCAAATTTATCCGTACATTCAATTCTATGGTTTGCACAAAATGATTCCTACGAAAAACTTCTCCTTTTATCTGCTGGATGGATGTGGCTTTAATTAGTCTAAATTAACCAACAGTTTGTACGTTCAACCTTACACAACGTGCAAAGCAAGCCATTAATTAATTGAAGCAGTGATAATGTTGTTGAATGTTGATCCCATCTAAGTGTGGCGCCTTTTGCACTAACCAGTCCAAAAGATCACAAATCACTACGTTACTTTAGGAAAATTATTGTTGATTTCAGACATGAACTGTAGGCAGGGGCTATCTGCATAATTGTTATAATTTTAGGAAGATGAGATATTGGATGCTCTAGTTTGGGTTAGGTTAACTCGCCTGAAGGTCTGCGTATCATTTATTTGTTGTCCTTTTCAATTGCATGTTGGTTTTTCTTTTTTCGATAGTAGTCCCCTAAGTATTTCATACATTGAAGTTAATCCCTCAAATGATTGAAACGGCTATTAGGTCCCTCAATTCTTAAATTATTTTGAAATTAATCCCTCAAATCATTAATATTGCTATTAGGTCACCCTATTCCAAAGTTATTTTGAAATTAGTCCCTCCAATCAAGAGCAAAAGTGGCAATCAAAGTGATTAACTTGAAACAACTTATGAGAATTAGGGGATCTAATACAAGTTCAAATTAAGTTGCTGCAAATCAATCTCTCTAATTGCTGCTTCTACTCTTGATTATAGAGACTAATTTCAAAATAATTGAAGAATCAAATTTTAGAATAACTCAAGAACTGCGAACCGATGGCAATTTTAACGATTTGAGGAATTAGTTTGAAATTATGAAAGATTTAAGGGAGAAATATTGGAAAAACCGCAAGTTAGCAGTAATTTTTTTTTAATATTACCGAAAGAGGACTTTAAATTCACACAATGACAATATTCATCAAAAGAGCAGAATCAAACTTCCATTAATTGTTCATTGGACCTGATTGATTCACACATACTATTGACCCTCTATATATATAGGCTTGACATGATATGGTTTTGATAATTTTAATATTTTGGCCAATTTCTCCGCAAGAGTTTCCTCTTTTCAAAAATATTGGGTCAAATATTTTTCAATCAAGTTAGATTTATTGTTGCGCATGCACCACTATCAAACATGTACGGCAATTGGTACATATAGTTTTCTAAATGGTGGGAAAACAATAGCAAAAGTTCAAAAAGAATATAATATGCTAGTGAAAATAACAGACTTAAACGCTCATATTGGTGAATGAACAAAAAAATTGATTGACCAAAAAAAAAAAAAAAATATATATATATATATATATATATATATATATATATATATATATATATATATATATATATATATATATATATATATATATATATATATATATATATATATATATATATATATATATATATATATATAGACATGAAAGAATTTCAATTGGCAAATAATATACTTTCAGATGTATTTGTTTTTCTATTAAATTGTATTGCTCCTATGTTGAGCAATTGTGATATAATATGCTAGTGAAATATGTACCACTAGTTTTAATCCCTACCCCGCAAAAATCCCTATTGTCCGAATATAATTAGTAGCTGAGATTAATTAGAAATAGAGCTCTCTCCACTATTTTATATTTTGTAAAAGTAGTCAAGAGGAACCAAAGTCTTTGCTTTTAACATTATATATATATATATATATATATATATATATATATATATATATATATATATATATATATATATATATATATATATATATATATATATATATATATATATATATATATATATATATATATATATATATATTAATGGGTATCCTTGTCATATGAGGGATTCCCTATATCTGTTGAGTGACACAATTTCCACCAAGCTAATAAAGTAGGAGAGAGAATGTCATATGAGGAGATTCTCTCATATGCAATGATGTGACACAATCTCCACCAAATGTGGTTATGAGGATTTCTCTCCTCTTTAATTCATTTGATGGAGATTGTCTTATCATTGCATATGAAATTCCTCATATGACATGTGATACCCATTATTCTCATATATATATATATATATATATATATATATATATATATATATATATATATATATATATATATATATATATATATATAATATATATATATATATATAGAGGTTGGTTCCGATGAGAACCCAAATAAATGTGAGAACTAAGAACCCAATATTAACCATCCATGATATAAAAATAAAGGCTCATATTCTGTCAAAATTAAGGTGGCAGAATTGTAATTAAATAGACATTATAAACTGAAATAAGGGTAAATAAGTAAAAAACACAGATATATAAAAGGAAAAAACTGACAAATCTTTAAACACCGAAACCACCTTTTTTCAAAAAACTTTTCATATTCTACTAGTTTACAAATCATAGGGCTCACTCAATAATTTTCGGGAAATTATCTGCTGAGATTCACGACTTAAAATGGTAAGGTTCTAGGGTTTGACTCAAGACGTGATCGAATCGGCTAGGGATTACTAAAACATTACTGAGAGATTCTATCAATAAAATATTCAGATTCTGTAAACATTACTGAGAGATTCTGTCAATAAACCATTCAGATTCTCTAAATATCACTGAGAGATTATGTAACTATAGAAGGATGATTCGTTAAATGAATTGTAAGAATACTAAAACATTACTGAGAGATTACGTCAATAAAACATTCGATTCTATAAAAATCACCGAGATTATGTTAAAAAATATTCGACTCTGTCAAAAAATATTCTTATTCTTTAAATATCACCGAGAGATTATGTAACTATAGAATAATGATTTTGTTAAATGAGTTGTAAAAATACTAAAACATTCTTGAGAGATTACGTCAATAAAATATTCTTATTCTTTAAATATCACCGAGTGATTCTCATTGTCTATTAACACCTTGCTATTTTTTAAAAAAATACTGTGTTGTGAACTAGTTGATTTTGTTAATCTATTCTTTGTGATTTTGTAAGTTAATCAAAGTGATTCTGTTTTGTAAACTAGGTGATTCTGACAGATCGTAAATGAGATTTCCGTAATTTATTAAGAGTCTGTAACTGATTCTGTGATCCATGATAAGCAGCAACACACAAAAAAAAAAGCAAAAAAAAAAAAGAATGAAAGAAGATGGGAGGGGAGAGCCGCCTCCAGACAAAAAAAGGGAAAAGAGCAGAGAGCATGTGGGAGACGCCACCATGAAAATCAAAAAAAATATAAAATAAAGAAGAAGAAGAAGAAGAAGAAATGAAAGAGGAGCACGGAGAAAAAAGCCATTAATATTTTGATGGGATCCAAGATTCCTCTCTCTCGTTAGCAAGGGTTCATCGACGCGCACCCTCGAAGACTCGTTTCAATCAGATAGTGAGCAAGGTTCTAGGGTTTGACTCCGGCGCAGTCGCCGTCGGCCTAAATTGAAACATAATCAAGAAAGTTGCGGTTAATTAGGTAAGAAAAAACTGCCTATAATGTAACTGATTTTATAACTAAAATGATAAACGTGCACTTTAGTTAACTTTTTAAATTTAATGGAGTTCAATCACAACAGTTGATTGGTTAAAGATCTAAAGATAGAGATTGGGTTCTTAGTTCTCATATTTGTAGGGAGTTCTCATTTGATCCGGCCTCTCTCTCTCTCTCTCTCTCTCTCTCTCTATATATATATATATATATATATATATATATATATATATATATATATATATATATATATATATATATGAGAAATATGTACCTAAGGAGGCTCATTAGGTTGCATCTAAGGATGCACTTTTAAAATTACGTTATATGCAATCAATTTACTTGATCCACTCCGTTCATTTTGATCTATATATTTTGGATGGTGTATAAATAAAAAATTAGGCATATTGGGTTGTAGTTACTCATGCATCAAGTGATTGTAAAATTAACGGTTTTATGACAATACAACTAAAGTGACAATGAAAATATGTATTAGAAGTATTGAAACATCATGATTTTTATATTATAGATGTTTTAAGATATTTAGATCATGATGAATGGAGCGGATCGTCCATTAAAATAGCCCAATCCATGCATCGAGAGATGCATCCTTAGATGCAACCTAAGGAGCCTCCTTAGGTACATATTTCCCATATATATATATATATATATATATATATATATATAGATGAGATTAGTGAGTATTATATGTCATATGAGGATTTTCTCATATATAATGATGTGGCACAATCTTGATCAAATGAATAAAGGATGAGAGAGAAACTCTCATAACCACACTTGGTGGAGATTGTGCCGCATTATTATATATGAGGAATCCTCATATGACATATGATACGCATTATTCTATATATATATATAGATGAGATTAGTGAGTATTATATGTCATATGAGGATTTTCTCATATATAATGATGCACAATCTTTACCAAGTCAATAAAGTAGGAGAGAGAATGTCTCATAACCACACTTGGTGGAGATTGTGCCACATCATTGTATATGAGGAATCCCTCATATGACATATGATACACATTAATCTCATATATATATATATATATATATATATATATATATATATATATATATATATATATATATATATATATATATATATAATCTGCACTCATTTTATCGTACAAAGGTATTTTTTAGGAAAATAGTCATGTGTTTTTATTAAACTTACTGTTATAGTGGATTTATTAAAGGAATATGATTTTTAAACTGACTAGATTAATCGTTTCAAGTTAGTTTTATTCCGCAAATCATAAAAATTAATTTACTTCATGTCATGGTTAAATTAACATTAACTAAATTTCCGTCATTTTTTTTCATGAAAACAAGATACAATTGCATACTAACTCAAGGTCATCAAAGCAGAATAATCCAAAAGTTAAAGATAAAGTCACCAAAAGATAAAGGTTAGAACAAAAATCTAATCTTCTACTTCTTGATTCAAGACTTTATCTCTTTTACTATTTTATTTCCTTAAATGGATTTACCACTTTAGCTTTTTAAATGGATTAAAATGATCCTTTATCTTAACCTTGCTACTTCGTCCATATTTCGACCTTGGAGCACTTACTATGACTTACTCGTGAAAACAGCTGGAAATGTTTATAACAGAAGGTATAGTAATTATTTAAATATTTGTGGACAAAGAAAAGATAGGTTAGTAGTACTTACCTTTTGAATGAACTCTCAAGCACCCTATGTTTCACAATTCCTTGTCCTTCCTCGCATAAAGATGCTTTTTTTTTTGTTGGTATATGTGAGGAAATAATCTACCTCCTTTTTATAAAGAGGGGGGAAAAACAGCCAAAAAGTTGTAAAATTTATGAGCGAGAGGAAAAAGATTATGCACGCTAGCTGGGGTTAGGGTAAGGTTTTGCAGAGAGATTTATATAATGTTGATGAACCACGGTGTGCAAATAAGGTATCACACGTTAACTTGTAAAGTCATAAGTACAATGTAGACGGTTTTCTTTTAAGAATGTTCTTGAAGAAAAATAATTAGAATGTGACGTGACATATTAATTCCTCACACATGATAGAGGTCAAGGATTATATATGCAAAATTTGACATCATTAAGATGAACGTCAGGTCAAATGCATAAAAAAAGCACGAGTGTAGTCCCTACTTTTTTTCTTCCAATTTGTAACGTCCTCGCTCACGCGAGATGCATGTTTACTTTCAGAAAAGTAGATTTTAAAGTGAAAAAACTTAAAACGATGCAATTTGCATTATTTACGCATCTTGCTAAAACGATACCATTGGGGTATACATGGTTCATATTTTGGAATGTAGATATTAGCTATAAACAATAAGAAGATACTTTGTTTACCATAGTCTTGGAGAAGAACTCAAGTATTCATGCCAATATTATTCCTCAATGAGATTTAAAACTTTGATTTGAGGTTCGAGATACAAAAATCATACCTCTCTTAGTGTTTACAGCTAAAAAGAACTACTTTTCTTTGCAAGGTTCATTGTTTTCCTTTTCTAAATCAACTTTTATTGGAACTAAATCTACCAATAAATTGATTATGTTGCATTTTTCCGATCATGAAGAAAAATAAAGTGATATAGTTATATAGTCTTTCTTATGTTTGAACTAGTCATGCATCTATGCTAGATATTACATGTGCACAAATCCTTTCATTTATTTTACCACTTGCTAGATGGCTTTTGATGTGTAAATTTATTTCACACTTTCTTGGTCATAAATTGTCTTGTTTTAGGATGTTTTATATGTTTTTAGTTAAATTGTTTAAGTTTTTTGGGTCCCTTTTTGCATTTATTTAATCTTTGAAATTTCTTGTTATTTTGTAGGTCTTTAAGTCAATAATTGGATTGAAAGTGGGCTGATTGAAAGAAGCCAACAACTGGGAGGAGATTGGAAGTATAGAAGCAAACTTAGGTGAAATTCCAAATGCTCGCATAATTGACCTCTGGAGGAAAATATGAGAATTTCACATCCTTAGAGTTCCAGAATGTGAAAGAGGTCTTCTTGAGGTTTGAAGTGGACATCTTAAGCTTTCCAAGTTGGGCTTCTTCACATAATTTCAAGTTGGTTTGGGCTTTGGAAATCTTTATTGCAGTTTGAGCACTGCTTGATTTTTAGGCCATAACTGGGGCTGCCAACCTCGGCCTTTTGCGTTCCTTAGCTTTCTGAAAAGCTGAAAAATAGCCAAAGAAGTTTCATGGAGGGATTAGCTCCTAAAAAGGCTTATTTCATGCACTAAATCAGGCTAGAAGTCAGGTGTTCAAATCAGCTACAAATAGGGAAACAAATCACCTAGGAATCTAGAGGAGAAAGATAACAGCTGGGGGCTGATTTCTAGGGCGTGAGATCTGGAAGTTTTGATCTTTAAAAAGCCTATTCCATGAGGGAGGAAGGGATTCACGATATGAGGGAGAGGGGATAGAAAAGAGCACGAAAGAGCTGAAGGAGAACATTTCTCAAGATTGGAAGATTTCGCCTTTCTATGAGTTTTTCTTTCTTACCCTTTGTCCATTCGTTTTCATACTTTTGATTAAAATGTTTTCAGGTTTCTTAATATTTTATTTGAATGTTTTGTTATCCATGAGTTGCTAGTTTTATTATTATGGGATTAGGATGTAGTCGCTAAATCTCTGATGATGATTTGAGCATGTGATTTTCAGAACAATTCTATTAATGCAATTTTATATTTTTGGATTTCATTCTTGTAAGTAATTGGCCATTATTTACATGCTTAAGATATTAAATGATGGAACGAAAGTTGAAGTTTAATATTAGTTAGTGAAAGCATCAAACCTTGGTAGTGTTGTTTAGAAATAAAGATACCCCATTGTGATCTGTTTGATATTTCCGTTGTGCATGATGAGCTTGTATTAAAATCTACAATCAAGAAAGTAGATGTAGAATTAATATAAGTATGATTGTTGAGTCTTGAAAGAGATCAACACATATCTTAGGGAATTTGATCATTGCCAATAACAAGAATTGATTCATTCAATCCGGTCTTGAACTCATTAAAGGAATTTAGTTAACAAAATCCGAGTCCGAGAACCCTTTTATCTATATTATCAGTCTAAGTCTAGAACTTGCATCCGTTAATTTTTAAATTAATCACTCTTAAACTAGTTTATCTAGATAGTAGAGGGAATTGTTTAGTTGATACTTGAGTCTCCTCTTCATGGGAATGATATTCGACTTACCTTATTCTACTTTGTTGTGACCCATACGCTTGTGGTAGGCTCTAGGGCAGTCAAGTTTTGTTCTGACTGCACTGGTTTGCACACCAGCGGTGATCCCAAACACGTCCCCATTGTTTTTAGGCACCCTAGACTTTAGCGAAATCTAGTATGGATGATGTTTCATCGATCAACTTATCTATATGCTTATCTATCAGTTTCTGTTTCAGCTTATCAATTATCAACTTTTGTCTTCTTTTGGACTATGTTTTAGATCTCCTCCATTATGAAGTGATTCTTATGTATCATGTTTATTTCAGTTGATAATTATATGGTCGAGCGGCCTTATTATCAATATGTTATGTGGATGATATTGATATCAGACTTCTGATATCTTTCTGTGTTATTCAGTTATTTGTGGGACTTGTTGACTATTTCTGTATGAGTATTATTTGCTTCTGCAGAATATTTGTTGCTGTATACTTACTTTTGTTATATATCAGTTTCATCTGCATTTGCGATTATGTATTATTTTGTGATTTTGTTCTAGTTGTGATTATTGAGATGTATGTACCTATCTATCGGATAGGCTTAAGTATATTTTCTTTTGGGTGGAGTTTGGCCCAATTACATATGCTGCCTAGCCTAGTCGCCCGTCATGTAATTCCGAGGCGTGACACATTGGGTTAAATTCTATTCGTTAATAAACTCAATTACAAAAATTGTTTGTTAAGTGTTAAATGAACTACCATATCAAATATAACTGAATAGTTACTCGAACAATTAACGAATACTTGTTAATTATTTGGTTCATTTTCACACCTATGTACAACCTAGTTCATAGATAAAATACACTTATGGACTATCTGCATATTGCAAATTGCAAAGAAACACATAATTTACTTTAATTTTCCCTTTTCTCCAGAGTTATGCAATAAAGTTTCAAGATACCTTTATGAATCCCGAGATGGAGACAGAGCAAATTGCTAAGAGGAGAGATTTGAGGAAAGGATTGGTAAAGGTTTCGGTTGAGAGGAGGACAGTGGGAGTTTCGATTAACACAGCTCGAGATCCAAGCATCGAACCATCACAAAACTAAAGATTTTTAAAATTTGAACATAGTTTCTTTCCACAACAATTTCGCCTGCAAAATTTTGGAAGCCAAAAGTTGGGAAGAAAAGTCACTGAAGTTGAATAGTAGTTAAACTATCCGTGCGATGAACGAGATTAAATTAATTTTTTTATATGTACATTAGACTATGGGGAAAGGGGAGGGATAAAAATAAGATTATTTAAAAGAGAGAATAAAATGAATGATTTATTTATATGAAACAAAAAGATAAAGCATATGGATTTCCAAGATGTGGAGCATAGTGGATTAAAATAAGATGGTGAAAAAAGAATTATTAGTTATTAAATGTTAGAGCCTCTAGAGTTTGCCAAGTGCCAAAAATATGCAACTAGGTTCAATTAGTTAATTTCAAAAATACCATTAAAATTGGGCTTTAACATAAAATTATTATGAACTTTTATAACAAGAAAAGTTTGGGGCATGACACAACAATTCAGTAAACTTTTATGTTTTTTCCAATAACACTCCAAAGTCCAAACTAAGTTATTGGGTCAAGTTGGAAGAACCAAAATATTTTTTCTGATTAATTTCTAATTAAATTAATTTTTATGAAATTAAATTCTAATTATGTTGGCAAAATTTTCAATTATATACCCCAAATAAGAGATATTTATATCCCCATTTGTTTCCATCCAAAATTATGATACCCAAAAGAATAGTCCCACATCGAAAAGTGATGAGGACTTTAAAGTGTGTATAGTGTAATCCAAAGGGCTCAAGAGTAACAAGTGCTAGCACTTTTTGGTAGTAGATTTAGCCAAATAATGAACTGCTCTCAGTGGGTCCCATGGCTTACGCCAACGGGCTCGCGGGCCCGGGGCTTGACAAATGGTATCAGAGAGCTTGATGGGAGCCACCTCTACAACCCGTAGGAGCCACCTTTAGGGTCCACGTCGCCTAGCGGTGATATTGGGATATGCCAATTGTCATGTCGTGATGAGGACGTCACATTTGTAAGGCGAGGTTATTGTAATACCCGAAAGAATAGTCTCACATTGAAAAGTGATGAGGACTTTAAAGTGTTTATAATGTAATCCAAAGGGCTCAAGAGTAACGAGTGCTAGCACTTTTTGGCAGTAGATTTAGCCAAATAATGAGTTCTCTCAATTGGATCCCACGGCTTACACCATGCCAACAGGCTCGTGGGCCCGGGGCGTGACAACTGGAGTTAAAAATTTAACGATGTTTGAGAGAAATTATCTTTTATCTCCAATATTATTAAGTGATTTAAGAGATTTAGTCTCAACAAACCTATCTCTCTTTGGATGAAAATTGTAGTGTGCAGTGGTGTAACTAAGAATTTGAGTTTTGGGAGGCACTCATGTTTCTTATATTATAAAAATATAAAACTAATGTACCAATAATTACATTCGATAATATAAAGAATTTTTGAGAGAAAGGATAGGATCTCAAATTCGAAAATTCTAATTAGATAAATGTTTATAAAAATAAAAGACTACTCCCAAATTTCAAAAGTCAAAACTAATGTATTAGTTTTAAACAAAAAATGACATCAAACTTTAAAATGTCATTTACAAACTACCTCAACGATTTGCCCATTTTTGGAACTATTGAAGAAATTATAAATAGAATTTAGTAATATCATCAAACAAAAGACAACAAATAATTCCTAAAAAATATAAATGTATGATAGAGATATTTTTATTTATTTTAGAATCAAAAATCTAAATAGAGATAAAAATAGAACTTACACTAATCACAATGCGCAAACCTCCAAACATTCTCTCACGAAAACCCTAAATTTTTTATTTTCTCCATCCCATTTTTGTCACACTAGAACTCTCTTTTCCCCCACGTTTTTGCGTACAAGCACAACTTATCATGGACCCAGCTACAAATATGTTTATACAAATAAATAAAAAACCCAAATCAGAGTAGTAATTGTAATATGTGGTTCCCACTTATGAATATTATCATCTATAGGAGTATGTGGTCTCCACAAATGGCTTCTATAGCAATTTTAGCTATAGCCAATGTGTAAAATAAATGCATATATGGTAATTAGGAGGTGGGGAGGGGGGCATGTGCCCCCTTGCCCCCCTGCCTCCGTCATTGGCAGAGTGAATTTTTCTAAATAATTGTAGATAGAAGTGGATCCACCGCGAGGAGAGTGATGTCATGTGACACCATTTTCCTCAAGGTGTGTTGCATCTATGGTTTGACTGGTAGATAAACAAGAGACAATATAACTCGCAATTAGACAATAACATATATTTACATATTCATCATATTCTTTTGATTAGCCTATTCAAGTTTGGTCTTTGTGACATATTAATTATGTGGTGACACCACTCTCCAGTAGTAGTGAATCCAACACTAAATGTAGAGCTATAAAATATACAAGATCAAGAATCATGAGGGAGGAGGCTGAGATTAATGATAATCGAAATTTAATAAGTAATTTCCTTTTTCTTCAAACCATGAGTGATGCTAGAGAAGGGGAGACTAGGAAGCATATAAGAGAACGAGACATCAAGTTGTTACCATTTTTAAGGTTTTTTTCCTCAATGAAATAACGTAGATTATAGTTTGGTTTCGAGTATCTAATGAAATTTGTGCAAAGCATCGGTACACCAAAAATAGGATTTATTTAATTTTTAATTACAAAGGAAACTTCGCAATTTTCCCTCTCATCTTCTTGGTTGCTTCCATCTGGCCCCTTCTTTCATCATCGTAAACCTCGTGAACATCAAATGATTATGCGCATGATTTACTTTATTATTTAGAGCTTGATCTAATTTACTCGGAAGCCAATCAACAATCCACAAAATAAAAATAGCCACAATCAAGAAGAAAGAACTTGAAGGTTTACGTGGTTCGGTCAACCAACTTCGACCTACATCCACTGGGCAACAATACCAGAAATCTACTATGTATCAGGAAGAACTACAAGACGAATCACTCAACTCTCGTCTGTCAATCTCTCAACCTCACATACATAATCAATTCTCATATTTTCTCCAAAGCCCTCTCCTTACAATCTTTTCACGCAAACAAAGACTAACGAACCCAATTCTTGGATGCTTTCGCCGTCTATTGTTTGTCTATTTCACTGATGTCAATCCCGCGTCGTCGATCTTCAATGTCTCAGCGATTGCACATCGCTCGAACCTTCATGAACCGTCAAACCTCGCTCTGATATCACTTGTTGGGACTTTTAGATCTCGTAAAAACCCCGAAAACCATCAAACACAACAAATAAAATCACATACAAAATTTAACATGAAAACCCTCAATAGGGAAAAAACACGGGATTGAAAACAATCCACTATCACCACCAAATTACAATCTTTTGTATGGATAAAGACTGTGAAATCCTCTCTCACAATACACTTGAATCCGGTTACGTCATCTGATAAACCCTGATTACAAAAATATTGTCTCTCTCTCCCTCTACTAAAAAAACCATTAGAATATGATGTCTTATTAAAAGACACCCCTAATTTGCCCACCGAGTCAACTTGGCCTCTAAAAAACCTATCAACTTGGTCTCTAAAAAAATACTAGGATTAGGCCTAGCATTCAAATCCGGATCCAACTTGGAGTTTGAGTCGGCACCCAACAATTTTCTCCTAACTCTTGTAATTTAAATTATTTTTCTTCAGTTCTAGAAGCTTTGTCTGCCTAAAATTTTTGAGGAACCTAGCTGAGTTTTTTCCCCAATCAAATACTATTGTGAAAGAAACCTAGAAGATTTGATGGAAAAAAATAAAAGGTTAAATAGAAATGGGTTTGATTGAGGGAACAAGAGGAGAAGGCAAACAAATGACTAAAATAAAAGGTTCTATAAAATGGTTGCTCTTTTGCATTTTAGGGATAAAACATTCTAAAAATTTTATTGAAACATATACCAATTATGGAATCCAAAAATCTAAATAATATCACTTTTTGATACTAGAATTTGTAATCCACCCCAAATGCCAACATTTTTTATGAACCAAACATCCCGTTTATTACAATTATGCTAGTGGTACTCTGAAAATTTTAGATTTTTCGTAGTACTGAAGCTGTCGGTATGAAATTTATCTTATGCTTATCCTTATGAGAAGTTTTTCTAACCTTGTCAATTATGCAACCATCACATACTTTTGTAATAAATTGACGCTTGCATAATTACACCTATTTTGCAACATATCAATAACTTCTCATTCTGCATTCAAATATTTTGCACTTTTAGAAGAAATATCATGAAAGTTCTAAGTGTAAATATTTGCATGTCTATTAACACTAAAACCAATTGAATTTATTTGAAATAATTAATGTGGCATGCGTAGGTTAAAAAAAGAATGGACATACCATTGTCACATACTTTTCTAATGGATATGAGATTCTCGCTAAGCTCTCAACAATAATATATTAAAGGAGTTCAAATAGAAATTATCTATATCACCAACTCCAACCATTTTACCTTATTTGTTATTCTCAAAAAGTCACATACACATTTTTCTTCTTAGTAAGGCTAAGGAATAAATTCTTGTATTCTGAATATGCCTTGAGCAACTGTATCAAAAAGTTAGCTTGCTCTTTAGCCCACCTGCACACCTACAATAAAGAAAATATGTGTGACCTAGGTATCCACGTAGATTCACTCTGGTTAGGAATAGTCCCCTTACATAAATTGTTATTGCAACTGTATCAAAAAGTTAGCTTGACAGTTTTGGTTCGATATTGCAAACGATATTGAGAGATGTCGCATTCTACCACATAAAGTGTGTGTCGTAGATAACGCAAAAGAAATAGGATCATAGAAAGATAAATTGTTCCCTTTCACAAAAGATGGTTGAAATCTCTTTTTCTTATCTGAATATGAATAGCCACGTTCAGTCTTAGCTTCCACAAATTGTTGACTAGAAAGGACCATGTTTAAGTCTATTGAGCCAAATGAGAAATTCATCACGGCCTTTTCTAAGTCAATAATTCTGGACTTGAGCAATTTATTTTTTAGAAACAATTGTAGGACAACAAGTTTCAAACTTTTTTGCTCATTAGACATTTCACATGAAACAGTATTAACTGACCAACTAAGTCATCATTTTTAATTTTTAAAGAATTTAATTTTTTAGTTAACACGCTACTCATATCCCCATATATGGAACACTCTAAGCAGTCAGAGGATGAGGTGAACAAAATTGCATTGTTAGGAGCATTCAATTCTAGAGTGGATTTTTCTAACTTTCTTTTATAAATTTTTGTTATCAGCAAGTTTTTCAAATTGACCCTAACATTTCACAATCCTTATTATATAAGTCATCATACGAAGGGTATACCTCATTGTCGGAACTCTTATTTTTGAAATGGTTTAAAAGTCCATCTTTTGCCATGAGACAAAAATGTGCCTTCTTCTCATCATCGCTTGAGCTCATCTTTGCTTAAGATGTCTTATGTTCCTTTAAAGTTCTTGCTCCTTTTCTTTTTCTCTTCCTTGTTCAAGAGACATTTGTTCCCAAGGTGGCCTGATTTCTTACAATGATAACTCACTTGTTCAGTAGTGGAATCAATAAAAAAAATTTAACCTTGGAAGAGTAGTGATTCCTCTTGCGCAGGAACTTCTGACCATCTTCGGATTTGAAAAGGAATTTGAAGCATTATGATTTGATCTACATTGTTATCTTTCTCACTATCAGAACTCGAGCTAAAACCCATGTTTACACTGGCCATTGATTTTTCGTTTTTTGTTTTGAGAGCCAATGACTTATTCTTTGGGTTATCCTCCAATTGTTCTTCTCTCTTATTCAATCTTGTTTCACGTGTGATGAGATTTCCTACAAGATTATTAAGAGAAAGTTTAGATAAATTATATGATTCTTCGATAGCCGTTACCTTAACATCCCATTCAGATGGAAGTGATAGGAGGACTTTGCAAATGAGCTCCTCTTGGATGTACTCATTTCCCAATGCCTTTAACTTATTCACAATATCCATGAAACGTGTGGACATCTCTTATCTCTCTGGGACCTTCATCTTGAAATTTTCATACTTGCTGACGAGCATTACGAGCTTGGCCTCCTTGACCTATGAAGTACCCTCGCGTGTGACCCCAAACATTTGCTAAATTTTCTGTGTAGTCATAAAACTTGAAATGCGGTTAAATTCATCAACATTCCAAGAACAATACAAGGCATTCATAACTTTAGCATTAAGAGAGTATAATTTCTTATTGGTTGTAGTCCACTTGTCTCTAGGTTTACCACAGTGAGTTTGGCCATGCTGCTAGTAGCTTCGTGATAACCTAATTCTACCATGTTCCAAACGTCATAATCAGTGGCAACAAAGAAACTCTCATTCTATCTTTTCAATAGGTATAAATTGTCTCATCAAAGAGTAGGGACAGTTAACAGCGTGACCTTTTAGAAAAGCAGTAGTGGATCCTAAACTAGCCATCTATCCTAAGATGTTAAGCTTAATATCTAGGACATCAGACTCAGATACCACTATTAAGATCTAGATGCAAACCTAGAGGGGGGTCAATAGGATTACTCACTAATTATCGAAATTATAGATAATGCAGCGAAAATAAAACAACAATTCAAACACAATATGTAATAGTCAAACAGCAGATAAAAAACACAACAATAACACGCGGGATTTTTATCACGGTTTAGATAACAGTCCTACATCCATTCTCCTTCTCACGAAGGGGTTTCTTCACTATGTAAAAATTCACCTAAATCACACACCCAATTCAATAAGCTTTATAAGACTGCACCCTAGATAATCCTAATCTAGTCGTCACCACCCAACTGTTCACACATGAGTAACATTACCCCTAGCTAGTGTCCAATCCCTCAATTAATCTCAGCTTGAGTGCACCGTAAACCGTCATTTCACCCCAGCTTGCATAGCTATAAAAATAAGTTTAATACAATAAAACAATTATCAATTAAGCATGACTAGAAAAATCTTATAGCCCTTTTTGATTGAGATCATTGTCCAAAGTATTTATTATGGTGAAAGTGACTCTAAGCTATTGGCATGTCAAGTTTTTCCACCATTCTATGATTTAACACATGTCAGACATGACTTGGTTGAACTCTTTTATAAGAAGAGGTTTGAGGTGTTCATTATCTCCATATTTCTCTCATCTTTTTCCCAATCTTTCAGGTGCTCATGACACCACATCCTCGCATCCTCTAGGCACTTGAAGATGACATCCACTGCCTTTTGGGTGTCTTTGCTCACACCATGGTTCTTACAGAGAATGCACTGGTTGACAATGAAGAGCTCGACCACATCATTGATAGCTTGATGAAGGAGCTAGACATGACCAAACAAGAGTCGGAGGAGCTCAAGCTTGCAAATGATGCTTTAGTGAATGCTCTTGTGTAGCTGAAGAAGGAGCCTAGAGAGGACCACGTAGGATTGAGTTGTTGAAGGGGGCTTAGTCTCCGTTTCTTCTTTCTTCTTTCTTTTCTTTTATTATGTAACCATGTTGTAACCTTCTCTTTTGGAATTAATGAAGAACTCTTTCTTTTGGTTGGTCCCTCTTTTTCTTCAAGTTACTTGGCATGTTTGGATATGTTGTGTGTTGAGTTTTGAATGAGTTGGACTTTGGGGAGAATCAAGTTTGAATTGTATAGTGAAGTCCTTGTGACTAAACTGCGCGCTGGAGCTTTGTCGAAACTCAGCGGGGTTGAGTTTATGGGAATTGAGTGGAGGAGTTGATTGAACCCTGCATGTTATTGCTTGCACTCATTTAGAACTCAATGTGACGGGGACACATGTCGCCACTTGGGCACACCCCTCCAATTATTGTTATTGTGGGTTCTGAGATATCATGGGGCACACGTCACCATGCGAGTCTGTTTTAATTTGATTGGTGAGAGCCGGATTTGAGACATCATGGGAATGCATCTCAATCTAGATATGATCCACCTGCCATGTATCGTTCATTCGTGGCTTGAGAGTTGGCTTATAAATAGGTGAAAAATGGTGCGGTACTGCTCACTTTCTTCCTCAAAACCCGGCTTGCATTTTTCAAGAGAACCCCAAAAACCCTAAATTATTTTGTGCTAAATTTTTCTGTCTTCACTGTCAAAGTTCGCTAGAGTAATCATGCCTCGATGATCGCAGACCTCTCGAGAAAGCCGGGCTTTGCCTTCACTCGGCGAATTTGGCCGCTGCCGATGAGCCTACGGCTGCCGATGATGGAGCTGAGCTGCATGGGTGCCCTCTGAATGAGTGTAAGCCTTATATGAATTTTCATGTTGTTGTAGAGTTGGTTTCCAACCGAGCCAGCTTTGTACTCACTTACACCATTACCCTTCCTCTTCAGCGTGTTTAGAACCCGCGTTGATTTTATTTCTCATGCTGGGTTTCATAATGCCGAGTTGCTGCGTACACTGAGTTGTCATCTCCCTATTTTAGGTGAGGTTTTAGCAATTTAATCTCTCGCAGGGTCTTCGACACTGTGGAGTTGGCCTTTTCTCTCTTCGTTGAGTCTCGGTGACTTCGTGAAGATGCTCAACCAAGTTAGCTTCAATCAATCTTTTCACACTGATAGTGACTCCGTTATCATTTTGTAGTGGCTTTCTTTGATGAACCCCGTGACCCTTATTGCTAGCTGGGCTTGAGTGAAGAGAAAAAGATTCCTGAGTACTCCTACCCTAGCGATTCTTCGATTTTTGATTCCCATGACCATGAAATAGAGAGGGTGGTGCTGCACCCTAACCCATTACAACTCTGGGCTATGATCAGCGAGAGTGATCTCACAGTGACTAACCACTCTTCTCTCTAGAAGCCTATTTATTTGTTCGGGGTTGAAGCATTGCGGCTAGATCTTCCGGAGAAGTCTCATTGGTTCTACATCATTGACGAAGCGTGATTTTACCTCCCTGTCCTAGAACGTCATCCTTCGCTCTATTATTTTTGGCCTATTACCAATCTCTGAATGATGTTTTGAGATGTCGTACCCCTTTACCTATCTGCAGCTGCTAAGGGTAGATTCTTATCGGTGGGCTAAAAGATTATGGGTTTGAGCCACCTTAAGGGCCTAAATCAAGGTATTGTCAAGGAGTTGTTCGCCAATGAAGATATGTCACGAGTGGGCACCTTCCGAAATGAGTTTATTAATGCTAATGGGAACTACTATAGATATTACTTCCACTTCTAAGGATGGATCTTTTCCATACTGACAACTGGTGGAATAAGTTGGTGGCCCATGTTCTGACCCATTATGAAGGGGTTTTATGATAGTTGAGTCTTTATTCTGCTGTGCGGGCTACACAACATGGGCTCACTATAAATTACCAGAACTTCTTGGGGGTATTGGAGTTGTACAATTCAGATTTCTTTACTCCGAATTGGGAGCTTGGTATAGCTCTTCATGAGATGTGGGTGGTTTCTGACCTTCCTATAGAAGAACACCCATATGAGAAGTATGTCCCTACCACGTTTGAGCTTTTCTAATTAGAGTCTCTTCATGATGGTTGTTATGAAGTACACTTAGAGTTGACGTGTCACTACCAAATATGCTTTGATACAAAGAAGACTCATGAGGGTGGCATTACTTTGAGAACTTGGGTTGAGTACTTGTTTCACCAGTGTTTTGAGGGAGTAGTTGGCCGTCGTGGCAGGATAGTACCCGAGTCCGAGGTTGAGGTGAACATGAAGCAAAACCATCATGGCTAACTCCTATTGTCTGAGGCTAAACACAATAGCTTTCACCACCAAGCGCTGTATGGATTCAACATTGATGTTGCTTTGGTCGGATTCCTCTCAATCTGCCTAAAAAAATGTGTTGTACCACATGAGGTAGTACATCTGGATGTGCTTTTTCTTAGGGCGATGCTAGTTTATGCACGGAGGTTGGGACTACTCCCCGCCATTATGATTTACAACATCCATCAGGGGATGAGGACATTGGTTGCTCATTACTGCAGTAATTCTCAAGCTACTACGAGCCCTAGAGTTGACCCGCCGTATTCATATTTGAGGGTCTAGTTCATGGGCCATTGCCAATTTTGATCACGTCAGCCGAAAAGACTAAAATAGCTAGTGTTCCTTTGCTTCAAGTGTATGAGAGGTCTAAGTGGAACTTCGAGTACCTTGGTGTGATGCGGGAGAAGTTGATTACTATGGACAGTTCCAAGTATTATCATGTCATCCTAAAGATGAATTACAATGAGGCCTTCTTGAATAAATTTGAGGATCACAGTCTTTAGTCTGAGTTCTTGCCAGCTGCTTTAACTTGGTTAATCAACATTCATTCATCCCATCTCGTTCTCTAAGTGAACAACATTTGTTATCTTAAACCCTATTTGCCAAGTTATTTTGCTCGGCGATTTGACTATGATCAGATATATGTTAGCAGCCCTAACACAAAATCAGGGCACGAAGGGAGTTCGGTGGACGGTGCCAGGGCATGGCATTATTTTGTATCGGGGTGTACCAAAGCTTCATTTACTCTCCTGAGACAAACATTGCGTGTTTTCACCTCATATTTAAATTGTGTTCGGTATATCACGGTGAAGATGCTGCACCCGAGGTACAAGCGGTTAGTGACATGCCTCACTCATATAAATGCCTTTTTTGCCAAGGAATCTAAGAGAAAGGGTCACTGCAAGGATTTAAAGGACTACCAAAAGGCGCATCGGTAGGGGTGTACCCAAACCCTTGTCAGATGAATATGGGATGAATGTAGGGGATCCTGAGTACTTGCATTAGGACTCTCTAGCCAAAGATATAGATACACACATCCCTCAAGCGAAAGGTTTTCCTTTGGATGACTTGGCTCACGTGATCTATGACAGTTGCAAGCCTGGCAGCTATCGTACTACGGTTAGCATCACCATCGATGAGGGTCATGCTCGAGCACGTCCTTGAAGAAAAGTGAAGCTAAAGGTCAAGGGAAATATCTTGCTGAACCCCGCCGATCTGTTCCCAACCAGAAAAGGAAGAAGATATCAAGTAATCCTCTTCAGGGACTCGTGGGGATCAAGGGGGATCTACCTACAGTGTAGGACCATTCGAGTTTCAAGGGAAGCTATAGAAGTATGCGATGATGAGGAAGAACAGCAATTCCAAGAGGGTGAAGTCAATGGTAGCTAACTCTTCCCTTTTGTTTAAACCATCTTATGTTTTGGCCTTTCATTGATTAACTTGATTTTCTTCTTAGGACCCTCATCCGAGGATTGGCGTATAAGTGACAAAGAAGGAAATGCGATTAGGGAATAGTCTATCCTCGGAGGAGTTAATGCACAAGGTATGAACCCCTTCACTTTATATTAGATGCACCTATTTCTTTCTCTTGAGAATAACTTGTTCTACTTTTCAAGAAGTTCGCCCACTGCCCGATTTTTGGGTTGATGCGAGCAACAAGGCCAACTTCAAGGAGGTGATTGATCTTTCCTCTCAAGAGCGCATGGATATAGGTTCAAAGGGGGCATTTAGTTCTTTGAGTAATATAGGCATGTCACCGATTGGGGGACATGCTGAAGTTGGTGGTGAGCGTTCTCATTGGGCATGGCCTCCGGGGCTACAAACGATCATAACTCGTACTGTGATCCCTCCCTATTCGATCCCTATCTTAGAGGTGCTTGAGGGTATGGAACTCATTACTTCCACTTCACCTATTTATCAGCTTGTAGCTAAAGCATTTGAGGGATCTTCAGGTGGTGAGCTAGCCCTTGGGGAAGAACAGGCACATACTTCCTCGACTAAAAAGAAACGTTTGATGCGGGAGACCCAGTGGTCATCTCACTGTCTCATGGTATGTTTTCCATCGCTGATGGCCACCCTATTTTACTTACAATAATCCCAAGTTACAACTTCATATTATGGAATAGGTGGGAACCACCGAGTTGAAGGCATGGCTCAGGAGGAGGCGACTCAAGGAGGAAAAATCCCTTCCTCATCCATTAGTGGTGAGGTTTTTATTTCATGTTTTGAAGTTCCAAAGTATCTTAATATTCATTTCCTTGGTGAATTCTCATTAAGACATGGAGATGAGTGTTTTGGCATCTCAAAATGAAGAGAAAATAGTTGATGTATCTGTCGCTATTCCCACTGCATCCACTCTAGTTGAAAGTGTCAACACTAATGTGGATGTGTCTTCCAGCAGGTTGATCACCCTATCCAACGATTGCTAAGATAGCGATGGTGTAGAGGCCGAAGATGATATGGTAGTGAAGGATACTTCGGATGTTGACATGAGTACTGATAAGGCAAAGGAACCTGCAAGTCCGATCACCGGGGATGATCTTGCGATGGCATTTAAGACTACCTCGACAGAGTGTGTCGCGGGGCTATCTCTAGGCATTGTGGCATCCTCGATGTTTCCTACTGGTAAGTGCTCAGAAGTCGACATGTATGAGTTTTGATGGGTCTTTGATATTAATGTTTTGAATCCAATATGGTAGGTATTGCCACAAGTTCTGAGGTCGGGAAGGTGGCTCAGCCATCGCCTCTTACACCTACAACCATTTCTAATTAACCCTAGCGGAGCATTCCACTTTCGGTAGAACTCAATCTATGCAACTCCCTTTGATGTTGAGATCAGAGGGTGGTTCGTCGTCCTACGTCCCGCTTTCTAATAATGTGACTGCGATGGGGGGAACCTTAGCCCCTACGGAGACTGGGTCAACATGTTTTGTTCTGGGGGTCACTTTCCTAACATTGACCCTTATTGTCACATCGTTGCGTACACGACTAGTTTTACCTACTCTTCAACCTTTAGCAAATGTGGATGAAGAAGCAGCCTCCTGATTCACGGTTGACCCCATCGATGACTTTTACAGTGGCATGAGGCTGTGTCTTACATCGTGATGAAGAGGGAGGACCTCATTTGAACCTAAGGACCTACCTCACAGCTTGAACAATTGCTTGGACAGTTTTGAGCCGCTATCTCATCCTGAAGTGATTGCTGCTCTGAGGGATATTTGAGATTAGTTCATTGTAAAGGTGATCACATGGTGAAATTTGAAACCGTCGGGCACTGATCATCTTGTACGAGGCCTTTGTGACTAGTTATCTACCGACATCTAAGGGCGAAATGCTAAGGCACAGGAGAAGATCAATATGTGCACCCTCATTGTTAGTGATCTTAAGTCTTTGTCAGAGTATGCCCATTGTACTGCTGACCTTTGTGAAGCAGAGACTGAGAAAAAGCAACAACTGATCTTGTGAGCCGAGAAGCAGCTCGAGCATTCGAGAAGGCAATGAAGCATTTACTTGAAAGTCCAAGTGGAGGCAAGGTCCTTTCTTGAGGAGGATCTCAAAATCCAAAATGAGATCGTGCTGAGGGAGAAGGAGTTTGTAGAAGCTCAGGCTGAACTCGATAAACTCGCTAATATGGATGACGCGACTCTCTGCCAGTGCATTCTGGAGTTAGCAATGAAGGGCTTCTAGGATGAATTAGTTACATGTGAGAAGGAACTGCGAGCTATGAGTGAGCAATGATATCTTAGGGATTTGGTAGTTTAGTAGTTGTTCCTTTTCATTTTGCTTTCCCCTCGCCTTTTTTAGTATCTGTCTTTTGTATGCCACACAACTTTCCTTTTGATGTATATTAATAAAAATATTTGTGTTTGTTGTGGGTATGATAATTGATCGTCATCATAATTTCTTACAATACTTGATCAAGGATTTCATCAGATATAATTTTTTAATACAAAAAGACCCCTCGGGTCACACAAACACTCTTTACCTCACAACTTGACAAAACACCAAACACATGGAGAATTCCTGTAACACAGGAGATCATGCTTAATACTTCTTCAAGTGTTGGCCATTGATTGGGAATAAATTTCCATTTCCATTAATGAGATGATATGCGCCATTTGAATGGACTAACTTTATTATTAATGGTCATTCCCATTTCTTATTGAAATTCCTTAGTGAACCGGACGTGGGAATCATGGGTCATCGTACGGTCATGACCATGTCACACTTCTGGAATACCCTCTTCCTGACCTTCTTATTGAATGCTCTAGAGAGTCATGCTTAATAAAGCTCGATTTGTTGCTGAGTGGCCAAGAGCTTTTTGTCTAATGCCTCTAACTCTTGAAGGCGAATGTTAGGTGAATGTTAGCATTATCCTCGGAGGTCATTCGTGTCACTAGGGCGGTAAGAAGTGATGGGATTGGAGTTCCAATTGGATGACAACTTCATATCTATAGTCCAAAGTGAAAGGAGTATTCCCTATTGGGTTTCGTATTGTGGTGCGGTAGGCCCACATGCACTCACCTGACTTCTCATCCCATTCACTCTTGTTCTCCATGATGAACTTCTTCATTATCTTAATGATGGTCTTGTTGAAGGCTTTCACCAACCTGTTAGCTACTGGAATGTAAGGTGTAGAGGCCAAGTCTTCAATCAAGTACTTGATGCAAAACCGCCCATATGGATGACTGATGAGCTAAGGCCTGTTATCATGGACAATCTACTTGGGTATGCCAAATGGTATATGACATGGTGTCTAAGAAAATTGATCACATTTCTGGTCATGATCTCTTTCAATGGCACTGCTTCAGCCTATTTTGAGAAGTAATCGGTTATGGCTAAGATGAACCGGTGTCTTCTGGTGGATAGTTGGTTGACTCGGCTAATAATATCCATCCTCATGTCTTAAAAGGCCATGACGACACAGTTGGATGGAGATCTTCTAGTGTCCAATGGATGAAGTCGGCGTGATATTGATAAGCAAAGCATCGTCTCGCGTGTCCCATCACATCGGTGACCATCATTGGCCAATAGTATCCCAAATATCAAAGTCACTCATGAAGTTTAGGACCCAATTAATGAGCCCTACAAATGCCCCCGTGAGCTTCCTTCATTGATAGACATTGTAAAAGTACTCTATCAAAAGAGCGACAATAAAGTGCTTTATGCCAACATCATAGTGGAACCTTGTCGAGCATCTTCTCACTAAGGTTGCCTCCTTCAGATCCTCTGGTAAGATTTCATGAAGGACATAATCAATAATGAGGAATTGCCAATCTTGACACCTAGAGATGGCTGTCATCACATTGGCCTTAGCAGCCTTGAGTGCCTTAAATTCTAGTTTTGAATAATATAAATATCGACTGCCTACCATCACATCCCGGTGAGCTCTGTGGGGTTGTGCTAAGGTAGTTGCTGGTCCTGTTAACGCGCTTGCATAAGGATTCTACTATCATCCTATGTGCATAACGCTTACCTCACATAATCTTTCATCATTCCTTTGGCCTTATTATAATACAGGAGCAAGTCTTCATGTTTGACAGCATACTCTTTGTTGATCTGCTTGACTATGAGTTCTGAATCCCCTTTGGCTTTGAGCCATTCCACCCAAGTTCTTTTGCCAATTTGATCCTGATCAATAGAGCATTGTATTCGGCCATATTGTTAGAACATGGTTCGGTCAAAGAGAAGGACTACAGGAGGAAGTGTTTTCCTAGCGTGATGAATACGATCCCAATCCCGGCGTGATGTGTCTGTCTGATCCCACTCTAGAAGCTCCATCGAATGACATCTACCAAGTCTGCTCTGCTCGTTAGTTGTAATGTTGGACTCATAGACTTCATCTGGGATATCTTTAAGGAGTTTTGAGTATCCGGGCACTGAATGATTTGTGAGGAAATTAGCCAAAGCTTGGCCCATGATTGCCTTCTAGGGCACAAACTCCATCTCATACTGAGAGAGTAAGATGACCCATTTTGCTAGCCACAAGTTGAGGGAGTCAGGTTTTGTCATCAGAATTTGAAGGGGATTTCCCCTGGATAAAATGCGGATGAACTATCCAAGTAGGTAATGTCGCATTTTCTAAACTGCAAAGACAAGGGCTAAACATTCTTTTTCAATTGGGTTGTATTGATGTTTAGCTCCTTCCATCATGCGACTTAGGTAATAAATGACCTGTTCATATCCTTGATCATTCTTTTGGGCCAACATGGCACCTAGTGAATGATCGAGGGACTTCACGTACATGATAAATGGCTTTCTTGTAGATGGGATGACTAGGATCGGGGGAGTGGTAAGGTAAGTCTTGATTTCATCAAATGCCTTTTGACATGCCTCATCCCATACAAAGTAAGTATTCTTGCACATTAGCTTGGCAAAATGGTGTCATCGACCAGAGAGATTTGAGATGAATATTCTAATATACGCCAATCGGTCTTGAAAACCCAAGAGTTGCTTGAGATTTCTAGGAGGAGGCATTTCTAAGGTCATCTTTATCTTATCTGGATCGATATGGATTCCCTCTGCGGTGATGATGAATCCCAAAAATTTATCACTAGACACTCTGAAAAATGACTTGACCGGGTTAATCTTGAGGTCGTGTTGCACCATGATGTTGAAGGCCGTCCTTAGGTCATGCAGGTGATCTTCTTTTTATTGGCTCTTGATCACTAGATCGTCTACGTAGCATTCAACAGTCTTTCACAAATGTTCATTAACGATTTTGCTCATCGCACGTTGATGTGTTGCCTTGGCATTCTTTAGACCGAATGACATTACCGTATAAGCATTGATCCCCCTCGAGGTTCTGAAGGTGGTATGCCCCCATTCATCTCTATGCATCTTGATTTAGTTGTAACTAGAGTACCCATTAATGAACTACATGCATTCAAAACCACATGTGTGGTCAATCAAGATGTTGGTGATTGGCAGAGGGAATTTATCTTTGGGACATGCTAGATTCAAATTGCGGTAGTCGATGCAAATTTAGATGGTTCCATTCTTCTTAAGAACTGGAACGATATTAGATACCCATTTTGGTTGATAGACCTCTTTGATGAACTTAGAATTAAGGAGTTTCTATACTTCTCCATCAATATTTTACATCACATCTAGTTTACACCATCATTGGAGTTGTAAGATTGGTTTTACATCGGGCTTGATGTTGAGGCGGTGGACAACAACATCTAGGTTCAGACTAGGCATATCTTCATAAGTCCAGGCAAATACACTGATGTATTCTTGGAGTAAAGTGACCAATTTTTCGTGTTCATCTGGAGAGAGACTTGCATTAATGAAGATGAGTTTCCAAGTAACCACGTCCCTAAATCCACCTTCTCTATTTTGTCATCAGTTAGAGGTTCACGTTGTCCAAATCGTGCTTCCCACTGACTGTCTAGCTATTGGGCCTAGAAGGGTATATCCTCATTATAGTCCAGTGATGTGGATTCCTCCTTGCTATGGTTGATGGATACCATGTTGATTGACAGCCTTTAGAAACTCATGTCTACACTGGCATCTAAATCCCACATTATGTGCCAGAGGAACGGTCGCTAATCTTGCTTGGAGAATCACAATCTGGTTCTGAAGCTTCTGGTGGGGTCTTGTATCTAAGTCCTCTCTTCATCTTGTCACAGTAGTCTACGGCTCTCCCCTTTGGAATGGAGGGCTTCACCCAGGACGCGCGGCCCTTATTGAAATTTAGTTCTTGATGTGCATCAAGGTTGTAACCCTAGTGTCCATTATTCTCAAAGCTTGGATGCTATAATGATGAAATGAAGGGACTTACTCATTAGACTCCCCATCAGAGGTCCAATTAAAAGTCGCACCAGCCTTCCCAAAATATATCACAAATTTCGTGGCACTATGAAGCACACCTCATGCTGATCTTCAACCCTGACACGTCCCAATTATAGGCATATCGAGCAACTTATTGGCATTCAACAATGCCACTTGTTCTGGGGTTATCCACTGATTATTAGAGACAATTGTCATACACGAGGAGTAATCGAAATGGATAACTTTATTCAGAACCATACAACATTCTTAACAGCGGTGTCATTACAATTAGTCTTAAAACCTATTACACCAGGTTTAATGACAATGGTAGAAGTATTGGCCAGCTTTGTGCTTGCTTCAGAATGGCTTGGAGATCCCTAATAGCAAGCACATTTTCCATGTCGTCATCATACCAATCATCCTGATAAAGTTGCACATCGATATAGTAATTTTTGAGGCCTCTGAAGGGTCACTTGTCCATGTAGATCTTGCACTCAGTCCCATCCATATCATTATATTTGAGACACTGGTGCAGGGTAGAGGGGACGAGTGTATTCTTGTGGATCTAGGGCCGTCCTAGGAGGACATTGTATGATGGTTTAGTGTCAATGGCATAACATGTTATGTCAGACTAGAGTTCATTGATTCGTAGTTTGAGCTTTATCTTTCCCACTGGATCACTACTGTCAGTGCTAAATTTAAAGATCTTGGTGTCAGTGTGACAGAGTCATCGCAATGGTATCTGAAGGAAGTGTAACATCTTCCTTGTGATGATACTGATGGCAGGCCAGGGGTCAACTTGCATACGCCCTACCTTAATGAACCCAAGACCCTATGAAGTAAAGTGGCCTTGTGTGCGTGATGGACGGTATGAGCTTATCCTTTTTAGGAAATGTCATCATAGGCATGTTTCTCTCTGCACGGTGGCAAAGGGGACATAAGTGGTCCTCAAGCTTATCTTCTAATGGTTGGATCTGAGTGAGGTAAATCATTGGGTCACTTAGAGATTCCTGCAATGCTGCTTTCGCCTCCTGGGTTAGTTAATGTAACTCACAAAGCATCACTCTTTCCAGAATATTCACAAGTTGTGTTAGGATGTCATACGGGCATGATCTTCTAGGTGTAGGCCTATTGTCATTTGCTTTGGAGTTCCAAGAGGTGGTGCCACCATCGGGTTGGTCGTCTGATCGATGGGCGGGGCTTTTTGTCCCTCTTAGTAGATCTAGTCATATTATCGGTGAAGCAATCTGCCACTCTTGAGTCCTTCCTTCATATTCCAGGCTGCGATAGCTACTAGCACTTCTGCTTCTCGGATTTCTTGGGTCACTTCTTTTACTTCTTCTGATGCAACAACCACTATAATGACCTTGTCTTCAGAATCGGTGAGTTTGGGGACTGGCCCTTTGCCATCACTATAAAGGAGTCTCATGGTATTTAACATCTTTCCTTTGCCCTTTGTATCTTTCAGATGTAGCTTGGCAAAGGTCCACTGCTCATCCCTTACAAGGTTAGGGTGTATCCACATGAGTTCTCCTTTAGAGAGAGTCACGAGGGTTAATCCCTTGGTCTGCTGATCGTGTCGATCATAGTTGATAATTTTCGGCTCTGCTTTTGGGATTGGCAGCACTCCGTCCACAACACTTATGTTTGGTAGATCCTTTAATTAGATCGAGATCATGTTTGTTGAAACCTACTTCTGATCTTCTCTTGGTTGTAAAGATCTGAATTCATGCAAGGTTGGAATGTTCTCTCTCAGCACGATGTAGTCGTTCAAAGGGTGTCCCACAAAATAATGCGCAATAGTTTAGGTCGTTGGTTCACCCTTCCTCTTTAAGTCTCTTAGGTTTCCTGAGTTTGATGAATCATCCCTTGATAAGGGCTTTGGTCACTTTAGGAATTGCTTCTTACTTGCAGACATAAACTCTATTAGGATCTGGCTCAAACTAATTTTTCCGCTGTGAAGAACCTTCCCCGTGATATTATCCAGGTGGAGGTACCCTTATTGTAGCTAGGGTTGACATTGGGGTGGTAGTTATTATTCACATTCTGGTTTTCATTGTGATTGCTCTGTCATCTTGGTGGTTGTTGCTGAGGTTGCAGTGTGTGTTGCTATGGTACATCAACTGCCATCACCACTGTTGCCTTCCCATCAGTGTGCGGTTTGGTAGTGCTAGGTTTACGTTTGATTCTTCTATTATCCTTCTCATCGTAGATGTCATCGAGCTGCATGGTAGTGGCTTTAGCTCTTTTAGTATTATTGATCAGTTCTTTCCATGTTTTAGATCCGACGACACCAAATTTCTTAAGGATGTGATCCAGTAGGCCATCACGGCAAGTGCCAATGATGAACTTTTTGGACATTGCGCCCTTCAACTAAACACCAAGTCAGTGGAATCTCTCAATGTAGGTTTGGATCTTCTCACTCGACTTATAGACTTTATTCTTCACTCTTTGATAAGTTATCTCTAAGTCGATTTCATGAAATCTCTCGATGAACTTCCTCTTCAAGTCCTTCAATGAGTTAACAGATCCTGATGGCAGGCTCTTGAACTAATGAAAGTCAGACCCTTTGAGTGAGCTAGAGAACATTCACACCATGACGAATTTCCTAAACATATTCTGGCTTGAGATTCAAAATAGCGAAGGTGTTGATGTGATGACCCGGTGCCATTGAAACTCTGCACAGTGATAGGTTTATACTTCTCGGGATATGATATGTCATCCCAAAAAGCCAGAAAAGGTCTAGAGGTCCCATCATTCTGTTCTCCTTGATTCTTTACAAATGCATCCATTTTAGCCGTTAATCAAGCTAGGATCGCGGCCATAGTAGGGTCTGCGATTACAGCTGATTCAAGGTGACCTGCACTGATAGATCGATTTGACTGTTCTTCTTAATGATTGAGTTGTCCATTATGGGGTGGAGGAACTATCTTATCAAGCGTTGCACGTGTCACCCCCGCAACGGGTAGGTTGGGCACCCTAGTTTTCTCTAGGTTTGAGAGCATCGTTTCTAGAGTAGCATTCAAATTGTCTTCCAACGGGTCAGCCGTTTCTTCAAGATTGATTGTCTCTCGGGCAATTCAAGAATCTTGATGGATGTTGGCAACTTCCTCTGTAATCCGAGCATTATGTTTTATCAAGGAGTGATCTATTCACCTTTGGGCATCCGCCATCATTTATATTAGCTCTTGTATACGTTCCACCATAATGGTTCAGTGTTTTTGCTTGCATCATTTGATGCTAGCTCTTTATGCTTCACACTCGATCCTTCTTGAGGTGATTCCATGTTAACCTCGGGTTTCCATGACCGTCGTGAACTCGTTGTACTCTCCGAGGTACAAGCCGAGTGTTTGTCTTCGGAAAAACATCCTGAAACTAGTGAAACTGACCGGTTTGACCAGCCGGTCTAGCAGTCAGACAGGTCGGTCCTACCACTCGTCGATGCCGTCTCACCATTTTTCACCTCGTTTCACTTTTCACTTTATTTCTAACTCTTCTATTGTCTTCTACAGCTGAAACATAAAGCTATTTTTCAACAATCTCCACCTTAGGCTTGTACGAAGTCACCTTTGAAAATGTTGATTCTTCCTTGTAATCTTTCTCTATAACTTGTAAAATGGTAGATAATTGACATCTTTGAGAAATAACTTTAAGCCCCCTCTCCTAAAGGGCATCGAAGCGATCATCGCTCACATATTGATGTCCAACCTTCTAATAATTTGACATCAACCTCCATTGCGGCACACTCTAAGCTCAGTCGTCAACTTGTTGGAGACTTTTTATTGATTCCTCTACCTAGAGTCAAACTCCCATCCGGCTCTCTCTTAAAATCCAAGTTTAGAGTACACCTCTCTTCCTTATGGTCATACACCCTCTCAAAGACGAAGCTCAACCTTGAACATCAGTTCCTTTAGACATCTGATACAAGTCATCTCCATACTTCTTTCTAATCATGATAAGATTCTTTCTGTGATATACCATGATGACTCCTCCGTGCATATAGGTTCAGTACCCTACAAAGTCAGGCACCTTAAAAGATATCAGATTCTTCCTCGCCTTCATGACTAACATAACATTGTTGAGGGTGACCATGCTCCCCCTTCTCCTCACCACGATGACTGCTCCTACACCCATGATGTTGCACCTTGTACCATCCACCATATAGATAGTCTTCTTGAATCCTTACATTAAGGAGTTAAATGGATCTTTTTGGGAACATATATGAGCTGATGTTCTAGAATCTAATACCAATCTCAACAAGAAGTGGAGTTCTAAGAAACCATCAACACCTCAATACATTGAGTTTCATCTTCTAAAAATGCTAACACATCATCTAGTTGATTTTCTTTATTACCTGTTGTGTATAAAGTTTGGGCGATCGTCTGATTCCCCATCTTTGCCCCCAACCGCTCTTACTGTTTAAAGCAGTCTTTCTTCATATGACCATTTTTCTTGGCAAAAGAAACACCGCATAGTCTACACACTTTTCCCGTTTGAAGATTTCTTCTCCCGCACATCTGTACCAACTTGGCATAGGCACCCGACTCATGACTAACACCCTGTCATCGCTAAAAATTAATCGTGAGGAGCGCTTCTTTGACCTCATCTATGGTGATTGTCGCATTGCTTATAGTTAGCGACAATTTTAGATATTAGTAACTCACTATAAGAGAACTCAGTAAGATTACCACTTTGTCGTCACCTTCAAGTTTTGGCCCTATCACTGCTAACTTGGTCACTATCCTGTTGAAGTAGCTCAGATGCTCCAACATTGTCATACATTTTTTCATCCGTAATTCAACTATTTCTTCTAGCACAAGTTGGAGAATTGATTCTTGGCCATGTACAACTTATCAAGTTTCTGCCACATACCAAGTGCAATTTTCTCCTCGGTTACATGATACTTCATATCATATGAAAGAGAGAGTAGAATCACACTCCTTGGCTTCTGATCCAATCTCAACTATGCGTCACTTGTCATCTTCTCGGGCTTCTTGTCAACTTCTAGTAAAGCCTCCATCCTTTTATGCCAAAACTCAAAATCCTTCTTACAATCAAACTTCTCAATCTTAGTCTTCATCACCGATGAACCTTCCAACTCTATGATGCAAGATCAAATCTTTCTTCAAAAATAAGTCTGACTTAATAAAAATTTAGGTCTGATACTACTTGTTGGCGCACGCCACCTGCAACTCAACACTGAGTACAGTGCTCCAAATAGAGATTAATGCGGAAGCATAGCCTATAGTAGTGGATGCAAGATCAAATCTTTCTTCAAAAATAAGTCCGACTTAATAAAAATTTAGGTTTGATACTACTTGTTGGCGCACGCCACCTGCAACTCAACACCGAGTACAGTGCTCCAAATAGAGATTAATGCGGAAGCATAGCCTATAGTAGTGTCAGCAAACACCAGTTAGACCTCCTACTTCTTCTTGGACCAATCAATCACTGGGCAATGTGGAAACTCTGAGAAAATTCTAGTTCGAACAAAAAAAAAGAGGATTATACCACAGAAAAGTAGATCAAGAACACAAATGCACGGGATGTACATGGCTCGGCAATCACCTGCATCCATGAGAGGAGATTTGAGTCTTCTTTATATCGGAGATTAAAAGATATAATCTATTCTTGTGGACTTAATAGACCCCACAAGAATCCATCTTTCAATCTCATCAAAAGATCTCTCAAACCCCTAGATTTCTTTTCTTAGTTCTCTCTACCTCTCTTTTATAATATACAACTCTCCTTGGCTTCCCTTGTCTAACCTTAGACCCGGAGCAGCTTTTTTCTAGGCCCCAAAACCGGATACATGACCTAATAGGAGTCCTAATCTGAATAGAATTCTAAAATACCAAAACTGAAAATATCCTAAAACCAGTCAAATCGACCAGTTTGATCGTCCGGTTAACCGACAAAAATTTCTATCGGTTGAATCCACCGGTACTGCGCCCATCAATGCCGTTTTGCCTCGTTTCGCTTTCTACTTCATTTCCCACTCTTGCGTTTTCTTCTAGGGTTGAAATACAAAGTTATTTCCCAACAATATTGAAATGGTAAAAGATGGAGAGAGAAATTAAACATGTTAATTGCAATATTGTAAATTCTAACAACTTTTAATTGTTAATAAATGTAAAACATATTTAAGATCAAAATAAAACTTATGATGATACAAGTTTTAATTGCTTTAAAAAGTTATTTTCATACCTTTATTGTATTTACAGTTATCCTAAAACAAAATCAATGCATTTGGTGGTGTATATTGTAAACTGAAAGTCATTTAAAGTGTTAAAATTCACTTTTTATAATCTGAAATTGTATTCTCACCACCATGCAAATGAATTATATTAAAGCCGAGGTTATCCATTTTTGAATTTTGTTTTGAGAAGTATGCCACTTTTATTTTTCACTAATTTCAATAAAATAAACACCTAAAAAATTGTTGAAAGTTTTGACACTTTTATTTTTCACTATCATGCAAATAAACACTATACTTGTCATTTCAACCGTTATACCGATTTAGATTAGCTACACTACCAGCATATGATTAAAAGACCACTATTTTCAATTCCATTGTTAATTGTGTAGTGGAAGGTCAGTGCTAGCCATAGCCACAGCGGGAGGGGCTCCCACTCGCGGCTCCCACTCGCGACTGTGGCTAGCAGTCCTCTTAGTGGAATACTGTGATTTGTCTTCCTAGAGCAAACTAGAAATATGAGTAAAAATGTGCATGCTATATTTAAAATAAATCATAAATAAGTATTATATTTAAAATAAATCACATATACTCGTAAATCTCCGTTAAACATACTAGAAAAGCAAAGTGGCACCAAAATGTGGGCCAGTTACTAGGTAAAGGAAATACTTGGTCAAAATTCCGTTTAAAGTAGGCACCTCCTTGGGGAGATGTCCCATGCAATTTGTCTCGTTGTCCTATTCGTTTTGACGTTACCAAAAAATTGTTACCTGCGCTTTAGCTCTTTCTCAACAACCTCCAATCTTCCACGTTCTACCTACCTACCAAATTGCCCCTGGAGAATCCAGCATATTACCATCTTGACCTCGTTTCCGGAATTTAGATAGCGGTGACAGTCCCTCGTCTTAAGATTTTGTAGAGTACGACGGTCTTGGGGTGTAAAAAAAAATTCCTTGTCTTTATCCACCTCCATTTGGATATAAATATAGAATATGTATATCCAATAAGATTTGAGTATGGGTATAAATATACAGTGAAATATCCAGATCCATATTAGAAATATCATAATATATGTTGATGTCAGTTATTAAACAGGAAATTAAGAGTGGATTGTTTAGGGTGTTAGGGTTCTTTAATCTTCTTTAGACGGCTGATCTTTGAGCAGAGAATCCAGTCCTGCACATGAACAACACGCGAGAGGGTCAGAGTTGGGATCTCCGGTGGTTCTTCCGACGATCAAGTCAGTGATTAGCTTGAGTGGAGAAGAAGAGTCAGTGTATGGTGTTTTTTAGCAAGAGATTACTTACCCTATGCAGTAGACATCATCTTTCCTTTATAGCAGATCCCAGGGGCAAATGCATAATTTCGGCCGAGTCCAAGCAGGCGGCTCAGTCGGTAGCTACTTTACAGGTGTCGGCTGTAGAGAGGGATGAGTTACCTAGGCGTTTAATGTGATGGTGACGAGGTCTGCATGGTGCTGACGAGATCCGATGAGTAATAAAGACTTTCGGGGCTGTTTCAATGATGACTCTAATCATGCATTCAATGTGATGGTGATTGATTATCGGCGGGAGGTTTGAGGATAAACCGCCTTTCGACTCGTCTCTACGAGAGGGTCGACAGATGACGCATTTTGTCTCAAGTTTGCTAGGGGGCCGACAAATGACGCCTTTTGGCTCAGCTTCGGAAGTTCTCGACCTGGCCTTGTAAAATGATAAGGCGTGGGGTTGCTTCTAACGGCGAGATCCGAGTAAGGACGTCTTTCGACTCGACCCTTCTTTTTATACCATATAAATGGCTGAGTGTTAATCCTCCACCAGGAGCCGACACGTGTCCCTTGTTAACTAAACATCAGATCAGCCTCACCCTATGCTGGACGACTCGAGCAGCTTCAACACTCGACCCTTTCCAAGAAGGGTCGAGTTAAAAGACGTCCTTACTCGGATCTCACCGTTAGAAGCAACCCCACGCCTTATATGTATCCTTGTCCGAAGTAACCCTTCCAAAAATCTATTATTAGATTTTTCAGACATTACTAGATTTTTCAGACATTACGACCATATTAGTCAACTCTATGGTATCCTTGTCCATTTTTTAATCTTATATGTTTTTCTTATATATATTTTTCTTATTTTATATGTATTCTTATCCGATTTTGGCATATATGAATGTGAGTTTTCTTTTTTCAAGACATATCCGTATCTGTAGTTATATCCATGTGTAATTGGTAAGCGTATACATATATATTAAGTGTCATATTCAATCTGCATCGTTTCACTCCTAGTGTGGTCCGTTTCACTAGAGTGTAATTACATGCATATAAAATATTTCTTTCCTACATGCATCCATGTATTCTCAATATAGTGAAGTATCAAATTAGTACCTAAAATATTACTACCTATTTATTTTATTAGTCCTTGAGTCCATGATATTGTTTCTCTTTTGAGCATAACCATAATTGAAATTAAAAGTTTGTCGAGTAGAAAAGCTATTTTAATTTCTGATTGGAAACGTTACGGGTTATTATACTAAAGTGTTGAAAACTTTGTGTCTAATTCCCTGAACACTTTAACATATTGTTAAATTTAGGGTTAATTTAAAAAACCGTTATGAACTTCTGGAAAGATGCAATAAACCCCCATCAATTTTTTTATTACACCGAATCCCTGTGAACCTTAGGAGTTGTTGCACATAACCCCAATGAACTATTTTATTTCACTAAATTTTGCATGAAAATTTCTCATTTAATTTCCAAATTAGTATCATTGATTCTAACATCTCATATGGCAAGCATGTGTCCAAAAGCATTAAAAATAATTCTCTAATTGCAAAAATTACCTATTTTTCCTTTTTAATAAGATGATATTTTTTTGGGACTCAGAAATAATTTATCGTCTTTTTTTTGCCATGTGCTTACCAGTGACACGTTGATGATGCTAATATGGGGATATTAATATATAAATTTTTGGGTGAAATTTAGTGAAGTAAAATAGTTTATGGGGGTTATGTGCAACAACTCCTAAAATTCAGGGAGGTTTAATCTAATATAAAAAGTTGATGGGGATTTACTGCAACTCCCCAAAGGTTTAAGGGGATTTTCCATATTTACCCTTAAAATTACATTAAATTTCTTTATCCTCTTTCGAACTAACAATTTCCCTGGTCCCTACGTGTCTAAATGGTCCCATGAGTTTAGTTATCTAGTACAATAATTCTGCACTAACTTATCCTATCAAATTGCTGTAAAAAATTTAAAAAGAAAAAGAAAAACAAAAACAAAAACAACCAAGCAGAAAATCCATGTGCCGAGGATGACAAGCGATGAAGGCCCCTGGAGTGGCAATTTGGAAATTTAATCAAATAATAGGGCAATTTAGGTATAGCTAAAGGACATCCTCGGCCTCTCTTTAAATAGAATAGATTTGGTCTCTGAGACTCTACAGCATACTACATTCAGCTTTTCCTTCTTCAATATGGGTAGCCTGGGTGGTTCGGTTCTCCGCCCCCTACTGCTGGCGGTGATTGTAACGGCGATGCTGCAGGTTGCTGTAGCAGTGACTGAACAGGATGAGGCCGGTTCATTGAACAGGAGTGGTTTTCCGGCTGGTTTTGTCTTCGGAACTGCTACCTCATCTTACCAGGTAATTTTTTTATTAGTGTTGCTTCAGTACTCCGAAATTAAGCCTTTTTCTAATTTTTAAATAGTAGAAAATTCGAAAATAGGCTGGCAAAATGGGAAGGGTAATAATGTACTTTTTCCTACTATCTTCTTCCTCTTCTGGGGTCTTTTAAACCCAATTTTTTCCAACATTTGTCCATCGAATACTCAAACCTATTCAAATCATCAATTCACAAAGAACATATCATCCACCAGCAGATATCAACAATTATTTTCTTTTATTTAACGAACCAAGAATTCTTTAAATTTGTTTTCTCAAAATTCCTTTAATTTCAAAACTCTTATAGCTTCATAAAGTTCTTAATAGGTAATCGAAGTTCTTATGGAATAATCTTTCAAATTCCAAGCCTTTTTTTCCCATGTCCATTTATTAGTTCTTTAAAATTTGTCCTTGACGAAGAATGGATCCTTAGCCCCTCTCACTGAGTGTCGTCAGTGAAATGGAAACTCCCAAAATAAACTCATGGAAACCATCGACGGTGGAGGTCGTAGGGTCAAAATCATGCTTCACGGCAAATGCCAAAAGACCGCAATCAGGGGTTCGAAGACAAAATGGGCAAAATAAACTTCTGTAACTGCCGCTGAGACTTAAGTAAATTACGAACTTTTGACAGTGTAACACTCAAAATAAATTGCAGCGAGTTATACGGAACGTAGAGAGCGCAAACAACGGTAATTAATTACCAAATCTGCCATTGATACTCTAAATTTGATTTTCAGGAGTACCGAAGCTGCTGGCTTTTTTTATTTAACTGTTGTTTGAAGGTTAGTCAAATATTTATTGATTTTTGGTTTTTTTTGGTAGATTGAAGGCGGTGCAAATGAAGGTGGGAGAGAGCCAAGCATATGGGATACATTCACGCAAAAGCATCCTGGTCACTCTCTTATACACAGATACACACTACACTTTTCTGAACTCTTTACTATTAGTTTTTCTTTTGGATGATTGAATAAATATGATCAAAATCATGAAGTTTTATAACATCAGCATAAAACAAACACGCTTGTTGCGTTGGCAGACTAGACTCCATTTGGTTGGCAAAAGGTTCAGTTTTGGACCTAGTCTTAACCCTTGGTTATCCGACTTGTGTTTTTATTTGAGTCGTTTCCTATTGGCTATTGTTGAGCGCACAAACGAGCAACCCCAGAAGAGAGGGAGAAAGAGAGAAGAATACAGAGTTTTTTTTCATGGTTCGGCAAATATGTATATCTTCATTGTCTCTCACCAGGGAGAATCACTATCTTCAAAAACTGATATAAGTTTTAAACAACACTAACTTGTAGACATTTAGTCACTTAGCAACACTCAAGGAACCTGAGAACACTCGTTACTCAAGAGCTCCAAGACAAGGGCAGATGCAAATGCAAACGAAGAAGAGCATTTGCACCCATAGGAATATGAAAATTACATAGTAAAACCTACCAAACTTATAAATTGTCCCCCATAATTTACAAAAATTTTCACCCCGACCCTTACAAACCTAAGCCGATATTAATGTTAGCCAATTTAAGTTAGTAATTTAGCCTATTTGTTAAGAATGCTATTTTAAAATATTATATTTTAATTTTTGGGTTAATAGATACTTGTCGCTCGCTTCTCTAAGAAAGTTGTTATTGATCCACCATTGCTCTAAGAGAATTCCATCACTTACCTCATCTCTACAACCCCATACACACACACACACAGGATTAGGATGGATAACAGAGAATTGTAGAGAACTCAGATTGACGATCCGACTATTAGGCATGAGCACCATCACCTCATCAACAATACTCTAAAATTTCATTGTGATCGGCTAATGTTTTACCTCTTTATCAAATATAGAATTTCCTTCTAGTCTGAAAAATAAATTACTCATTTCACACCTCTGTCTAGTTTTCTCTCTACATCTCTTCTGTTCTCTATCACAACTTTCAACCAGCCATATCTCTTTTTAAATAGTCTTTGAACTTGGCAATTTCCAAGGGTAAATCAATGTGCATAATTGCTCTTTAGCAATTTCTATGATCAACCTTCAAACTTCTCCATGCACACACTCTTCAAGTTTACATGGTCAACGCCATGCATTTTTTCTCATTTTTTAATATTTTGGGAGAACCCAACAATTTTTCTCTCAATCCAAATCTCTAACACTTCATTGTGACCAACTGCCGCCAACTTTGACCGTGCACCTTGGCTGGTCGGCACTCTTAGTCGATTGCCACTCATTCATTGGCATCGGTGAAACATCCTTATGGTTTACCTATTTTTTCAATCCCACAACCGCGATTGCCCTCTATTACAAATCGTTACCGTTGGCCTTGAAGGGTTACCATCACTATGCGTGACACATTGGCTGCCATCACACTTCTATTCTGTGCACTGCAGATGCTAGCCTTCATTAGTAAAGAACCATCATATTTTTTTATCCAAAATATCTTTATCGTCTAAATCCTTACACTTCCTTACTTAATTGACATTAGTAGCCCTTGAACCACTTCCAAGAATTTTAATATCTTCACTAATATCCTGCCCTTCAACCTCTCTTACCTTGAGCATTTTATTTCTATAAACATGTTGCTATATCTTTCCCAGCTATTCTATTTTGATGGGCTTAACTAGGACCACATGCACCATGTAGAACCTTTTTCATTCTTGTACTTGTTTCCCCATCTATGGACATCATTTCACATGAGCATTTTAAGAAAAGCTTTGAGAAAATACTCAGAATGCATGCTCTCACATGAAGTGGTTTTAGTAGACGGTGAAACAAGTTGGTAATGAAAGGGGTTTAACATGGTGCATTGGATACCTACTTAATGTCCACCAGAATAGAACAATTGTGAAACATATGACAACATGGTTATAGAAAGAAAATGCATCAGCTAAGAGAGGTTGAAGGTCATGATATAAGTGAAGATATAAAAGTTCTTAGAAGTGGTTCCACGGATTCTGCTGATGTGAACTATGTAAGATGTGTAAATATTCAAACAACAAAGAGATTTTGGTTAAAAAAAAATGACAATTCTTTAGCAGTGAAGGCTAGACATTTGTACAGGATGAAGTAGAGGTGTGATGGTGACCAACTAGTTGCAGAGAGTTATGGTAAGCCTTGACGACCAGATGCAGGGATCGATAATGGAGGGAAATCACGGTGATGAAACTAAGGGCAATTGCAAAGACAGTTCACTGATAGAGGAAAAGGAGCAGCAATCAACTGAGAGCAACTATTTGTGAAGGTGCACAATAGATGTTATCAGTAGGCAGTCATAATGAGGGGTTGGGGATTTGAATCAAGGCAGGAATTTTGGGGTTCTCCCCAAATCACAAAATTATGAATGAATGCATGGTGCTGACTATGAAACTTGAAAGGTGCATGCATAGAGAAGTTTGAAAGTTTCTCTTGGAATTACAAAAAGCATTTATGCACATTGATTTGCCTTTGAATATTGCCAAGTTCAAAGCGTATATAAAGGGACTACGGTTTGTTGAAAGCTATAATAGGGATTATTAAAGATGTAGAGTGAGGTATAGAGTGAACAATATGATTTTTAAGATCAATAATGAGTTCTGCCCTTGATTGAGGTCCAAATATTATCCAATTAAGACAAAACTTTTGTTGTTGTTCTTAAAGCATTGTTTCTCATATCCAATGGTTGGATCGTCAATCAGAGTTTTCTACAATTATTTTTTATCCGCCTTAATTCAGTGTGTGTTGAGGGGTGATGTAAAATGATAAGTGATGGGAATCTCTTGGAGCGCTTCAATGATTGATGTTCTTGGGTTCTTTGAATGTTTGAAGTGAGCACGAGTTTACAAGTTTGTACAATTCAAAACTTGTATCAGTTTCCAAAGGTAGTAAATTTCCCTGGTGAGAGATTGTAGAGGTAGGCTTGCTTAGCTAAACTATAAAAATAATTTGTTATGTCATCTTGTTTCTTGCACTCACTATGTGTTGTTGTTTGTGTGCTCCCTAAGCCCCAATAAACACATAACGAATATCAGATAAAGGTAAACACAACTTATAGGAAATATATAAAGAAAGAAGAAGTAGAAATGAATATTGGAATCTCAAGAAATTGAATAAAATAGAAATCCCCTATTTGGAGACTAATTAACATTGGCATGAAGAGGTTCGAACATTAGAGCTTGAACACTATCTGAGTTTTATCCAACATTGGATCTTGCATCAAATCATACAGCTGACATCAAGTTGTGGCGTCTGGCCAACGTCAAATGAAAATAAAAAAAAATCGTAGAGATTTTGACATAACGATTCAGCATCAAGCCACACATCACTTATCATGCTATCTGGCTTGGCAATCCGATGTTGGCATATAGGGTTGTTGATGTCAGTTCTCAAACTGGGGATAAAGTATGGATTTATTAGTGTATTAGGGTTCCTCAATCTTCTTTAGATAGTTGGTCTTGAGTAGAGAGCCCAGTCATACACATGAACAACAAGTAAGAGGATTGGAGTTGGGATCTCCGGTGATTCCTCCAACGATCAAGTCAGTGATGAGCTTGAGTGGAGAAGGAGTGTGAGTATAAGGTGTTTAATTTGCAAAACATTGCTTACCCTATGCAGTGGACATCATCTTTCCTTTATAGCAGATCCTAAGGGGCAGTTGTGTAACTTCGGCCGAGTCCAAGCAGGCAGCTCAGTCAGCAGCTACTTTACAGCTATCGGTTGCAGAGGGGATGAGTCACCTATGTGTTTAATGTGATGGCGACAAGGGATGCATGGTGCTGACGAGGTCCGATGAGTCATAAAGACTTTCGAGGCTAGAGCAATGATGATTCTGATCATGCATTCAATGTGATGGTGATCGACTGTCAGCGGGGGTTTCGAGGACAAATCGCCTTGCGACTCGGCTTTGTGAGTAGGTTGACAAATGACGCCTTTCATCTCGGTCTTGCGAGCGGGCTGATAAATGATGCATTTTTATTTGGCCATCTTGGATTCAAAAGTTCTCGACCCGGCCTTGGAGAGTGAAGAGGAGTAGGGTCGACTCTAGTGAGTTTTGAGTAAGGATGTGTTTCGACTCGGCCCCTCTTAGGAAGGGTTGAGTGTTGATGTTGCTCGAGTCGTCCTGCCTAGGGCAAAGTCAATCTGATGTTTAGCTAACATGGGACACGTGTCAGCTCCTGGTGGAGGATTAACACTTAGCTATTTCTATGACATAACACTGGCCCCTTTCACTCAAACTTGGGTGGCCGAGTCTAAGTAAAATTAAACAGTCGCCTGTTGGGGATTCGAGGCACATTTATGAGGGGCTACTAGTATGTCTCTGTCAACGTGATGTTCTGACATCACGAAAGATTGTGTATCAGTGTCGCCTCATTTGATGAGCACAGATGGCACGTCAATCGGAGGATGGCGCTTCGGTTCCTGAGCGGTCACTTTGAATTTCGGAGTCAATCTCGACCGTTCATCAATAACCGAGTCGATCACTATGATCTCACCACGTGCCCGCCTCCATGCCTATATATATCTCTACTCTTCTGAAGGGTCTGCTTTACCTATTTTTAGAACCCTAGAACTCTCAATGCTTGAGCGATTTCCGATCATCTTCTTCGTCTTCCCGTAATTTTCATCCATGGCTTCTTCTGCTACTGCCATAGTCGCCCGCAATGAGGCTAGGATCAGTCTGTTGTGGAAGTTTCACTCCAAGATCTACTCTATGGAGCTCAAAAGCTACTATGACTGGTTCGATATCCCCCGTGAGCTCACGCTGTCAATGCCGGAGAAGACTCAGGCAGTACATGCTCATGGCGGTGTCATTGCTCCGGTATACATCAGACACTTGGAGTATGGCTTTCGCCTCCCGCCCTATCCCTTTCTCCGCTGCACTTTCGAGGCTCTGGAGGTTTCGCCTTCTCAAATCAAACTAAACTCTATCGCCACGCTGGTGGGGTTCATGGTGATCTGTCACAGGGTGAGAGTCAAACCGACTCTCCGAATTCTCGGCCATCTTCTCAGCATCAAAGTTGGGAAGAACGAGGGCCACTACTACCTCTAGAATTTGGGTGGCTTCAAAGTTGTCTCCAACCCTCCTGTGTCGAACAAGGACTAGAAGAAGAGGTTCATCTGGGTCTTTGGGGCCGACCCAATTTTGTCTTGCTCGACTTGGCCCGAGATCAAGAAGGACATCCTAAAGCCGGATCTGCTCATGGCCGAGTAGAAGCACGGGCTCGAGAGGATTCGGGCTTACTCTGGGTCACATAGGATCGAGAACCTGTTCGACCCTTCGGCCTGGCAGGTGGTCGGCATTTCCAGAATCCCGCCAACCGAAAACGATAAGATTCGAGCAGCGATCTTGGCATTGCCGCTAGCGAAACAGGATTCATCTCAGGCGGGGGCCCCAATCAGGCCCCAAAAATGTTTGAGATCTAACTTTTCCCTAGAAGAGGCCGAGGACATTGCAGCGAAGGCTGCTGAGATCGTGGCTCAGTTGGCTGGGCAAAGAGATTCTACTGCCAAGGCCGAGAAGTCTGAGAAGAAGAGGAGGCGGTTGAGGAAAGTGAGCGACCAAGGTCCTTCTGGCAGTGCCAAGCCAGCGCAGGCCAGGGAGGGGATTGCAATAGAGGTGGCGACCCCTACTCCCGCTCTAGATGCTGAGGAAGGCAAAAACTTTGCTAGTCCCCTTCCAGTGGCCCCTCTAATAGAGTCAGCCGAAGTCGTCATCGTGGTCGATGAGGAGTCCCCGCACGGGACGAGGGGGACAAGATGGTCACGGTCGAGCATGTGGAGGTCTAGGCTCGAACTGAGGAGGAGACGGCCCCGGCTCTATTAGCCTAGTCGGCCCATTGAAAGGGCAAGGAGCCGACTGCTAGAGAGTCGGTAGCAAAAGAGGCGCCTTTCCCCCAGGAGGGGCCGCATTAGGTGGCCTTTCCCTCACTATATCAATAAACTCCCGGCGGAGGCGTGGGGGGAGTTAAGAAAGCTGCTGATGGGCATGCCTGAAGTTGGCCACAGATACGACAGGGAGCCATCTGAGGAGAACCGATTCGTCCCTCGGCAGGGTCTCGATAAGATGGCGTTGGTCTTGGAGTCTAGGATGACCCAAGCTATGACCATGGATCAATTCTTGCTGCCCAAGGATGATGAGATCCTCGCAGTCATGTCTGACTGTGGTCTCCACCAGACCCTGAGGAGTTATCTTCTTCGAGGGGCCTTGGTGGAGAAAGAGCTATTTGGGCGCTTTGAGCATGTCTGAGAGGTCTACTTCAAGCTCCTTGAGAAGTTGGAAGCTGAGAAGGAAGCTCGAGAGGCAGCTGATCTGAAGCTGGCCGCCAAGGAGGACGAGCTGGCGGCTTGGAGGAGGGGTGAAGGAAAATGGTGCCGGGAGCTGTAGATGCGGGACGAGATGGTCAAGGGCTTGAAGGCATCAAACAACAAGAAGTCGGCTGAGATTAACAAGCTCCAGGAGAACATCAGTCATCTTGAGCATGAGCTCCATGAGCGGGATGATGCGATGAGGTACCTAAGGGAGGAGGTTGAGGTTGAGAAGCGGGAGAGCACTGTAGCTTTTGAGTGGGCTCGGCTGGTTTGCCAAAATGCTAAGACCCTGCAGGACCAGTTGAAGGAGGAGGTGGCTGCCCACGAGGCACTGAGGAAGGAGGTGGCCCGAGTGGCACTAGACGCTAAGAGACAACAAGAATTGTCTCTCGCCGAGATACAGGCACTGTAGGGTCGCCTCAGCCATCTCGAGTCCGAGGCCTACCGGGTGGAGGTTGTTGAAAAATATCGTAACAGCACTCTAAAAAAGATCAAGATGCAGCTCTGATCCGACTTTAAGGTTGATCCAGGATGGTTCCATTATCCTCCCCGAGTTGCCAATTGCCTTGACGCTCTTTGGGAGATAGAGATGAGGGAAGGGGGCTGGTCCTAGATGTTGACAATAGAGATGAGGAGGGTGAGGAGTCGGCTCAAGGAACAGGTGAGGGCTCAGCTCGAGATAGCTGGGCTAGTCGCCCCGAAGATGAGAGGGATGAAGAGGTCGGGTCCGAGCCCCAATCGACCCCTTTGCCAACTTCTATTGCCGCTGCCCCTCCACGCTCGGCTTCTGCTCCTAGGTCTAGTGCCACACCAACTTCAATCCCTGGGCCAGCTCCGAGTCGGGCCCCTTGAGAGCTTATGTATCTTTTTTTGGCATCTTTATGATGTAAATATTCCTTGTATTGTAAATATTTTGATATATGAATAAAAAGATGCACTTTTGTCAATTCGATCTGTGTACCTTTCTTGATTGCGCTTGTATGTTTATCTGCAGTTTACCTTGTTTGAGGTTTGTAGCTGAGATGGGTTGGCTTCATGTCTTGGTTTTATTCTGATAGGATGCTAAGGTCTTGTAGGTTGAAGTCGACCGAGTTGATGACGTGCCTTGGTTTTATTCCGAAAGGATACCAAGATCTTTCGAGTTGAAGTCGACCGAGTCGATGACGTGCCTTGGTTTTATTATGAAAGAATACTAAGGTCTTTCGAGTCGGAGTCGACCGAGTTGATGATATGCCTTAGTTTTATTCTGAAAGGATACCAAGATTTTTCGAGTCAAAGTCGACCGAGTCGATGACGTGCCTTGGTTTTATTCCGAAAGGATACCAAGGTCTTTTGAGTAGAAGTCCATCGAGTTAATGACGTGCCTTGGTTTTATTCCGAAAGGATACCAAGGTCTTTCAAGTTGAAGTCAACCGGGTCGATGATGTGCCTTAGTTTTATTCCAAAAGGATACTAAGGTCTTTCGAGTTGAAGTCGACCGAGTCAATGACGTGCCTTGATTTTATTCCAAAAGGATACCAAGGTCTTTCGAGTTGAGCCTCGGGTGGTCATGAGGTCTTATAGGTACTACAAAAGCATAGCACAATAAGGTTATCAAAAAATATTTATATCGTATGAGAACCTTGCAGTTATAATTATTGAAAGTATTTCTTGAGATACTCTATGTTCCAAGGGTGCTGTAAGATTCTTCCGTGAGGACTTCGCAGACGATAAGTACCAGGGTGCACCTCCTCGATGACCTTGTACAGTCCTTCCCAATTGGCGGCCAATTTGCCGCGCCTAGTGTCTCTGTCAAAAATTGCCCTTCGAAGGACGAGATCACCAACGTTGAATCTTCGAGGCTGGACCTTGCTGTTGTAATGTCGGGCGATGCACTGCTAATTGATGACTTGTGATCAGAGAGAGTTCTCTTGAACTTCATCAATAAGGTCGAGTCCGACTCAAGTCCGCTTGAATTTGAATCTTCGTCAAGTGTTGCGCTTGGATGGTTAGCATGGCGACTTCTACCGTGATGACCGCATCGTCTCCATATGCTAGCTTAAATGGGGTTTCTCGGTGGAATTTTTGTGCGTGGTTCGGTATGACCACAGAATTCCATGTAGCTCTTCAACCCAGTTTTCTACCGCCTTGTCCACCTTCTTCTTCAGAGCTTGAAGTATGCACTTATTAGCGGCTTCTGTAAGCCCATTGCATTTTGGGTGTGCAGCTGAAGTGAATTTGAGTTGTATCTTCCATTCTTCACAGAAGCTATTGAAGCCTTTACTGACGCATTGAGTGCCATTATCGGTGATGAATGAAGTGGGAACTCCAAATCTATAGATGATTGATTTCCACACAAAATTGGTGGTGTTGCTTTCGCCGATTTTTGCCAAGGGTTCAGCTACTATCGACTTTGTGAAATCGTCTATGGCAACTATTAAAAACTTCTATTGCCCTGAAGCTATTGGGAGAGGCCCTAATAAATCTAGTCGCCATTGAGCAAAGGAATTGGGCTTATGAGGGGAGTGAGTTCAGTTGCTGAAGCTCGTGGTATGTTTGAGAAGAACTGGCAGGTCTTGCATCTAGAGATGAGTCTCTTGGACATGGCAAGAATGGTAGGCCAGTTGTAGCCTTGGCGAATCGCCTCCTGGGCAAGAGTCCTGGCTCCTTAGTGATTCCCACAAGTTCCCTCATAGATCTCCTTTAGAACATAAGCTACGCGGTAGGAGACATTGGAGATAGGGCCCCACACTATCAGTAGAGTATGAGATTCGATAAGGCTGGTTATCGATCATAAGATATCTTTGGCGTTTCTTTGTAGACTCCTTGCTTTAGTAGCATTCTCTCGTGAGGTCCCCAATTAGGTGCTTGGATGAGTGGATCCATCCAACGAGTTTCGTTGATGCTTTGGTCTGCATGATTGAGTTAGTTAGAGCTCCGGAGATGCTAGGGCTCTTGAGGGTGTCCATATATATGGGTCCTCAACTATTTCTCGAAATGGATGACCCGAAGCTTAGATAAGGCGTCCTTGGCGTTGGTAGCGGGGACTTGGGCGATTCTAAAATTTTAAAGTTGCTAAAGAGCTTTTGACCGCTTTTAAATATTGGACCATTCTTGAGTGTTTGGCTTCATAATCTCCCTTACTTGGAAGACGACAAGTTGGGAGTCGGCCAGGATGTAGACAAGCTCGGCCTTAAATGCTAAGACGGCTCAGAGTCCCGCCAAGAGGGCTTCGTACTCAGCCTCATTATTTGAGGCTGGAAATTCAAAAGTGGTGGAGTATTCATGTGTGGACCCATCAAGGCCACGTAGGACTGCTCCAGCTCCACTGCCTCCTCCTCCAGAGGATCTGTCCACCTTCAATAACCACCACAAGGAGAAATCGCCTAGATCATATTCGTCATATTCGGGAGTATTGCATTTCTGAGAAGGAGGTGCCTTGGTCGTCTTGTGGGTCTCCGATTCTGGTGGGAGGACTGGTATGAATGGAGATGGATCGTCGTCTGCTGTGGATGACTCTATTAAGAAGTAGGCCAAATCTTGAGCTTGTATGGTCGTCCTGGGCTCGAATTGTACATCGTATTCACTGAGCTCGACTGACCAGTTGATCATTCTCCCCGAAGTGGTCGGGCTGCCAAGTGCTTTCTTCAAGGGCAGGTTTGTCCGCACCACTATGGTGTGAGCTTGGAAGTAGGGATGAAGCCTCCTAACTGTGCTTATGAGAGTGAATGAGGCTTTCTCTCGATGAGGGTGTAGTTGAGTTCGGAGCCTCGGTGGTCATGAGGTCTTATAGGTACTACAAAAGCATAGCACAATAAGGTTATCAAAAATATTTATATCGTATGAGAACCTTGCGTTATAATTATTGAAAGTATTTCTTGAGATACTCTATGTTCCAAGGGTGTCAGAAGATTCTTCCGTGAGGACTTCGCAGACGATAAGTACCAGGGTGCACCTCCTCGATGACCTTGTACAGTCCTTCCCAATTGGCGGCCAATTTGCCGCGCCTAGTGTCTCTGTCAAAAATTGCCCTTCGAAGGACGAGATCACCAACGTTGAATCTTCGAGGCTGGACCTTGCTGTTGTAATGTCGGGCGATGCACTGCTAATTGATGACTTGTGATCAGAGAGAGTTCTCTTGAACTTCATCAATAAGGTCGAGTCCGACTCGAAGTCCAGTTGAATTTGAATCTTCGTCGAAGTGTTGCAGTTGGATGGTTAGCATGGCGACTTCTACCAGGATGACCGCATCGTCTCCATATGCTAGCTTAAATGGGGTTTCTCCGGTGGAATTTTTGTGCGTGGTTCGGTATGACCACAGAATTCCATGTAGCTCTTCAACCCAGTTTTCTACCGCCTTGTCCACCTTCTTCTTCAGAGCTTGAAGTATGCACTTATTAGCGGCTTCTGTAAGCCCATTGCATTTTGGGTGTGCAGCTGAAGTGAATTTGAGTTGTATCTTCCATTCTTCACAGAAGCTATTGAAGCCTTTACTGACGCATTGAGTGCCATTATCGGTGATGAATGAAGTGGGAACTCCAAATCTATAGATGATTGATTTCCACACAAAATTGGTGGTGTTGCTTTCGCCGATTTTTGCCAAGGGTTCAGCTACTATCGACTTTGTGAAATCGTCTATGGCAACTATTAAAAACTTCTATTGCCCTGAAGCTATTGGGAGAGGCCCTAATAAATCTAGTCGCCATTGAGCAAAGGAATTGGGCTTATGAGGGGAGTGAGTTCAGTTGCTGAAGCTCGTGGTATGTTTGAGAAGAACTGGCAGGTCTTGCATCTAGAGATGAGTCTCTTGGACATGGCAAGAATGGTAGGCCAGTTGTAGCCTTGGCGAATCGCCTTCTGGGCAAGAGTCCTGGCTCCTTAGTGATTCCCACAAGTTCCCTCATAGATCTCCTTTAGAACATAACTGGCTTCTGCCAGCCGGAGACATTGGAGATAGGGCCCCACACTACTGCAGGAGTATGAGATTCGATAAGCTGGTTATCGATCATAAGATATCTTTGAGCGTTTCTTTGTAGACTCCTTGCTTTAGTAGCATTCTCTGGTGAGGTCCCCCCCAATTAGGTACTGGATGAGTGGATCCATCCAACAGAGTTTCGTTGATGCTTTGGTCTGCATGATTGAGTTAGTTAGAGCTCCAGAGATGCTAGGGCTCTTGAGGGTGTCCATATATATGGGTCCTCAACTATTTCCTGAGCTGGATGACCCGAGCTTAGATAAGGCGTCCGCCCAGGCGTTGAGGGCGCGGGGGACTTGGGCGATTCTAAAAATTTTAAAGTTGCTAAAGAGCTTTTTGACTGCTTTTAAATATTGGACCATTCTTGAGTGTTTGGCTTCATAATCTCCCCTTACTTGGAAGACGACAAGTTGGGAGTCGGCCAGGATGTAGACAAGCTCGGCCTTAAATGCTAAGACGGCTCAGAGTCCCGCCAAGAGGGCTTCGTACTCAGCCTCATTATTTGAGGCTGGAAATTCAAAAGTGGTGGAGTATTCATGTGTGGACCCATCAAGGCCACGTAGGACTGCTCCAGCTCCACTGCCTCCTCCTCCAGAGGATCTGTCCACCTTCAATAACCACCACAAGGAGAAATCGCCTAGATCATATTCGTCATATTCGGGAGTATTGCATTTCTGAGAAGGAGGTGCCTTGGTCGTCTTGTGGGTCTCCGATTCTGGTGGGAGGACTGGTATGAATGGAGATGGATCGCCGTCACTGTGGATGACTCTATTAAGAAGTAGGCCAAATCTTGAGCTTGTATGGTCGTCCTGGGCTCGAATTGTACATCGTATTCACTGAGCTCGACTGACCAGTTGATCATTCTCCCCGAAGTGGTCGGGCTGCCAAGTGCTTTCTTCAAGGGCAGGTTTGTCCGCACCACTATGGTGTGAGCTTGGAAGTAGGGATGAAGCCTCCTAACTGTGCTTATGAGAGTGAATGAGGCTTTCTCTCGATGAGGGTGTAGTTGAGTTCGGCTGCCTTCAGGATTCGGCTGACATAATATATTGGTCTCTGTGTATTATCTTCTTCAAGATAGGTATAGTACTAAATATAACAGTAAATGGGATGCAATTACAAAAATATCATGTGGTGATCACATGAGAATATTCCTAGGACTATTCCCATGTGCAAGTACTACTTTTTTAGGGTATTAAAGTGTAACTTTTTACAACTTAGCGTAGTTGAGTATGAAGGTGGTGAGACAATGAGGTATTTAAGTGCCATTTAGCACTTAGCCCCACATCTCATTTTGGGGATTACATCCCAGCCATCCATTTGGTTTCATAAAAACTCAAAAAACATGTGCACGCAAGTCACATGACCCATTACAATCATTTAGCATACAATATAAAACTCAATTAACTCTAATGTACTAACAAAACATTAATTTAACACAAACTTTCCAAATTCTTGAAACTGATTATAAATTACAATTCAAAAACATTTTATCCAACCTTTTTTGTTAATATTCTATAAAGACTTTCCAGATTGATGGATTGTTCACTTTTTCATGAGTTGTTTGGAAAATATGGTGCTGGAGTTCATTACTTTCTGTATCAACGACGTCTTTCGTACTCTCTCATCCACAACCTTCATTGTTTGCCATTATATTTGGACAGAGAAAATAAAGGACAGAAGCAATGGAAATGTAGCTATAAACTCCTACCACCGTTACAAGGTTTATTTTTGTTAAACATAACCTGATAGCTAATTTTACTTATGATTTATAATTTGTCTCTCATTCTCAAAATGAAAGTTTTAAATTTTTGTTGCAGGAAGATATAGGCTTGATGAAAGACATGGGTGTTGACGCTTACAGGTTTTCCATCTCTTGGTCGAGAATCCTGCCTAGTAAGTGCTCGTCATAATGTAATAAAAAGTGATTGTTAAACTCATACCTCTCCAATTTGATGCACAAAATTTTCTAATATTTTGTAATAGATGGAAAGATAAGTGGAGGAGTTAACCAAGAAGGCATTCAATATTACAACAATGTCATTAACGAGCTCATGTCCAAAGGTGAAAGTCTCTTTTCTATTATCAAATCCCTTATTATACTTCAATCTGCTGCTAAAAATTTCCAATCCACATATCCAGGCATAGAGCCTTACGTGACAATCTTCCACTGGGATTTTCCTCAAAGCCTAGAAGACAAGTATGGTGGCTTTCTTAGCCCTCTCGTTATGTGAGTCAAGTTGTATATATGCTATTTTCCTTTAGCTAGCTGTCTTGGTTTTGTAAGGTATAAATTTCTCATTGTATTATTTTTCTTGTTCTGTTATAGGGAGGACTTTAGAGATTATGCTGATCTTTGTTTTAAGTCATTTGGAGACCGAGTGAAGAATTGGATCACATTGAACGAGCCATGGACATATTGTCATCGAGGTTATGCCGCAGGGATATTTGCACCTGGTCGGTGCTCTCCATGGGAGGCTGGAAATTGCAGTGCTGGTGACTCTGGTCGAGAGCCTTATGTTGTTGCTCATCACCAGATTCTAGCCCATGCTTCTGCTGTTAAGCTATACAGAGACAAGTATCTGGTAACTAACTGAAGTACTCTAAATTAAGTATGTTGGTATTTTCTGGCTAAAAACCTAGTTTGGAGCAATCCAGGTGACACAAAAGGGCAAGGTAGGAATAACACTGAACTCAAACTGGTTCTTGCCCTATTCGAAAGCCAAATCTAACCGAGATGCAGTTGATCGAGCTTTAGATTTCATGTTTGGATGGTGAGTCATTAAAATTAGATCTTAGTCGTACATTTATCATTTCATTAATTTTGAGTTATTGAAGTTCGGTAATTATTCTCAACTTTTTGTAGAGTTACTTGCACTAGCTAGTAAAACCACATTCCTAGGATAGACAGTTTTAAGGAATCTTGCAAGTAAGTACCTGGAGGAATTTTCTTCTATTAAAGAAGTTTTGATAAGGTATCTGTGTGTCATATAAGATAGCTGAGAAAATTTTATTCATTGAGAGAAGAGAGGACCATGGCTATCAACATCAAAAGAAAGGTAAATTTTTATTGTATTTTTCCACTTAGTTATGTGGATCTTATACTGTGAGTTTATCAATTTCTTATCCTAAAGAAAAGTGAACAAAAAAAAAAAAGAACAAGTTAACATCTTGCAAACTACAATGGAAATTCTCTCAAATGTACCTTTTTCTCTACTTCTTTTATTCTTCATGCTAAAGGAGGTCTGGACTTTAGTGACATGGATGCATAGTTAAAGGCATATATTCCATTTCCACAACTAGATAATTATTATATTATTCTTTTTTGTTTTTCAAATTCTATTTATTGCATAATTGATTTAATTCATGCCTTCCTAACAAGAATCAATTTATCATCTGACTCATAATTTTCACGGTTATAGGTTCATGGATCCCTTGACTCAAGGTGACTATCCTTTCAACATGCGTGCACTTGTTGGAGACCGTTTACCAAAATTCACACAAGAGCAATCTGAAATGATAAGAGGATCCTTTGACTTCCTTGGACTAAATTATTATACAACAAACTATGCTAACAGCATTTCCTTATTGGCCAACGTTAATGTCAGTTATGATGACGATCGACATGCATTTCAGACAGGTAATTGTAAGGTACTACTATTTTAAATTATATTTCTTCACAATCCCACTTAATTCTTCTCCATATTATATATTATTGCTTGCGGGGTTAGTTTTTGCAATTACTTATGCCTACGTGATGAAACAAGAAAATTTCATGTTTGTGTCGGCGTGTATACACACATGTGGATATGCAAGACAACTTTTTAGCGATTTTCCAAAAAAATTAAAGTCGTATTAAAGTGATGCTCTTCTTCATTTGGATGTACAAGTTGATTAGTTTATGCCAATTGAACATGCAATTTCTTCTCCACATTAATTTGTTCTAGCTGAGGAAATTATGCTCATTGATATAAAGTGATTGACATATACTCTTTTCTCCATCTGCATCTCTTCATAAGTACCACAAGTTAAGAAATTCTTGCTACATGCTACCTGACATTGGCAATCTACTTTTTTATCGTTATTTTGAAATTCTCTAGGATTCCTTGAGCAGACAGATAAATATTCCTTCTTTACTATGTGATATGGATCAATGTATCTTAAATTTATTAACCATCTTTATTAGAACTCATTGACTCTAGTAGAATTATTTCGGTAATGAACAAATTAGCACAAATAAATAACAAGAAAAACAATAGCCTTTTTTTTCTTTTTTTTTCCATATAGGGATTATATTCATATAAAGATCTTTCTTCAACTTATAGTTTTTCAGAAATTTGTTTCCGTGTACTGATTAAAATTTCTATTCATCAGGTGAGCACCAAGGTATGCTGGTTGGTCCTAAGGTATGAAACTTATAGTTCCACACCTCTAAAAAAACATGTAGAAAGTTAATCATGTATGTGTGTCGAAAACGAAAACTCCAAGTTTCAGTTAGGGTCATTTTCTCTAAAGAAGAATGAAAGGTTGTGCTACAATTTAACAACACAAATCCTTAAAGCATGAATCCTTGAACTACTATGTACTATTCAAGAACTTGAAAATAATTAAAGCATACTAGCTAATTGCACTTGAAATAATATATCTAGACAATACATGTTCTTCACGTCATATAACTGTTTATAAACTCATCAAAACTTATGCTAAACTTCAGGCTGCTTCAGACTGGCTCTTCATCTACCCTGCAGGAATTAGGCGACTCTTGCTCTATATAAAGAACAAGTACAACAATCCAAATATTTACATTACAGAAAATGGTACATGATCAGTAAACTTGAAATACTCTTCCTAGACATGGATAAATCTACAAAGCTAAATTCTTATGAATATATTCATAGGAGTGGATGAGGCAAACAATGCAACATCACCGCTAGAGCAAAACTTGAAGGATGACATGAGAATAGACTACTATAGACAACACTTGTTATTTGTCCAAAGAGCTATAAGGTATGTTTCAATACATACATGCAAAATGGAAGGTGCTTTAATTTTCCAGTCCACAATTTAGCGATCATGGTTTGCTGATCTTACATGGTGCAATATTTGCAGGGAGGGAGTGAATGTCAAAGGATATTTTGCATGGTCAATGTTCGATAACTTTGAATGGATCGATGGCTATACAGTTCGGTTTGGACTTTACTATGTTGATTACAAGACAATGAATAGATATCCCAAGAGCTCTGCTCTTTGGTTCCATGAGTTTCTAAAAAAGTGATCAGATATCACCTAATGAATGTGAGAGTGGACATTTTACTCTTTTGGTTGTTGATAAAGAAAGTGAATAAAAGGCAACCAACTGTAGCATCTATGAGTAACAAGTGATATTTGAAGTTGTGTCGCGGTTTAGCAAATATCGTATGATATCTATTATTAGGGTCTAGTTTGGAATCATCATGAAGAACTCAGAATAATCAAATCAACAAAGCAAACAAGAGATTTAACATGGTCGATCGAGAGAATCTTCCTTATCCTTAAGAAGATTATTCTCTCTCTCCCCCCAATGAAATTAAAATTTTCATTACCACGAGCTTTAAAAGCTTCTACATATTAACTCAAGCATACCCGAGTGCTACATATCTCCAAAGCACAAAATCATGAAAATCGAAAACTAACAACCACCTAATACAATGTATACACCCAGTCCTGATTCTATAAGACCCAGGGCAATGAAATATAGCAACAAACACAGAATTTGATCATTCTCACAATATCCCTAGTGCTTCTCTTCACACCACCTTGCCTCTTGTTGTGATCAAACCAAAGAGCATAGACCGTAGCAGCTAGTGCAAGTCCTCTAACATTTATAACGAATGATTCAGCCACCAATTGAGTTACAAACAAATTGATCAACATATTCCAATTGCAATTCTTAAACCTAAAATGAAGCCATATCATAACCTCATTCCACACAAAACTACAGGAGAAAAATAAATACTCTTGAGTTTCCTGCTCCTACTCATATAGATAACAACTAGTATCACTACTGAGACCCATCTTCTGAATACGATCAAGTGTCAGAAATTTATTATGGACCACAAGCCAAAGACTAAATGCATGCTTAGGAATATTTAACATTTTACCAAATAGTTCTATACCAACTTTGCCTTGATGATTATTCTGTAGCTCAGCATAAATTCAAAAAAATTTCAGTTTGCCTCCAACTCAACAGCTTTGCAATGTAGCCATAGCATTGTTAGTAGATCCCTACAGTTGGATTGCCATGCCCTTGTTCTTCAAAATTTATTTTCATGCCAATTAATCACCAACTCTAGCTTGCACTTGCCAAGTATTATATGCCTTTTTAAGTAATTAGCATGGATCCATTTGATATAGAGATCTTTCTTCAATGGATATGCCAAATAAGCTTCAGTACACTAGTAATACTCTTAGTAGTATCAGAGAAGATATTCAATCGTCCATGTTTTTATTAGTGCAAATAACTTTCTATGTCACCAAAGGAATTTTCGAAGAACCATGAGCTCCCACCAGAAAAATCACCTACATGCTTCATCCACTTTATGTAACTCCCTCTGAAGCGAAACATAAGAACTTGACCAAAATGCTTGAACACTCATCAACGCACTCTTAACCAAGTGTAATCTCCTGGAGTATGTGAGTTTTCTAGATATGGATTTTTTTAAGTGATCCTCTTTATCAAGCTTCTTCTACAATCATACACTAGTAGTCTCTTGGTCACCATAGGTAGACTCAAGTATCTAATAGGAAAAGCCCCTTCATTATATCCTAGCTCTTGACATGTCTCTATTTTTCTATTAATAGCAACCCCCCACCAAAAGAAAATAGCACTCTTAATAGGATTTATATTTAAAGCAGAACATGAACTAAAATCATGAAAACACTTTTCTAGGAGTTTCAAAGACTAATTATCAGCACTACCAAATATTAACAAATCATCTGCAAATATTAGATTGTTGATCATAAACGTCCTACAGTTAGGGTGAAATCTAAAATCAGCCTCATTCTCCAAAGTTTTCAAAAGCTTTGATAAATGCTCCGTGCTAAGAACAAAAGAGAATGAGGTTAAGGGTTCACCATGTCTAACTCCATTTCACTAGCAAAAAAATTCATGCAAGGACCAATTGAAGAAGATGAAATATTTAGAGCTAGTGACACAAAGCATAATCCAGTGACCATTCTTGTAGGAAACGCTAATTCAATAAGAATCTGTTTCAGGAAGTCCCAATCCAAAGTGTCATAAGCAAAATGTTTAACTAGTTCATATCTATATTCATAATGGTGTTAGGAACGTGTCCATACATTTGACTTAGTTTAATGAAACAAACTTTCATATTGGTTTAATAGTGTTTAATGATTTTGAAGTCCAAGGACTACACTCCTTCAAGGTTGATGATCAGATGATGAAGAACGATGTCGGTGATGCTTTCTGAGAAGCCTGAGCAAGATCCTTTATCAAAATTAAAACCTTAGATCCCCCCCCCCCCACCCCTTTCTTTTTCTCTTTCCAAATAGGTTAGGAACTCTGTGAAAAATGTAAGGAAAGAGCCTATATATCCTCATCAAAAAATCTTAGATCAAATCTAAAATTAGATTAGAATTTTGAAATCAGTAGCTCAGTCATTGATGGTCGACTTCAATCATCAATGATAGACTTGATCATCGATGATACACTTGGTCATCGATGGTTGGATCATCTCTAAAAGAAGTAGTCATCAATGATTGATTTAAATCATCAATGATTTATCATTTTGTAGACCACATTGAGAACTTTCTAAAAATATATTTTAATACCGATTCTGATAATTGAGTCAAAAGTTATGGCCCGTGTAGGTTTCAGCCTCTGTGCATGTTCTCAGCCAACTGAATGTTCTGATCCTGTCTCGCTAAAACACTCATATCTCAAGCTATACATCTCTGAATTGAGTTTTATTTTTGTAGATTCATAAAATAGAGATGGACATTTCTATAAGTTTAAATTTGATTTTAGCTTCTGATATTTTCCATAATTAACTATGATTAACTTACTATCTTGCTTTATTCACTTCCGAACTTGATTTTCTTTTCTTGTAACCTATATACAATATCTCAAATATATATCAGACCAATATAAAAGTTTGTTATTCATCAAACTAAGTTGATTGCATGGACACGATCCAAAAAATCTTAATCCGGTTAAGATCGTGAATTGTGTTTAGCAAAAATAGGTCCAGAACTAGCCTAGTTTTTCTAGTTCACATTCACTCGTTTAAATAGAGTAGGATTGGCTAACCCTCTCCCCAGAATCAATGCTAATATGGTTCAGGACTTAACTAGGTAAAAGCGAATTTGCCAAACACAGCCTAAGCTCTGTCTTTCTACTCTACTTTTTGTTGTTTAAATATTATCACTATTTACATATATTAAAATCTTTTATAGTCATAACTAACTTGTGTTTGATTGTTGGCCTTTCTCATACTTTTGTGATTCTGTCTGCTTTCTAAAGCATCATTGTGGCTTAATATTTTTCTCTATATATTGTACATTTTTCCTAGTACGTAACCAAAAAAAATTGCTTTCGTCTTTGAAAAACCTTAGGAGCATATAATAAGGTACTCAAATTTGTATCGGTAAAAAATAGTTTATTCAAGACCAAAAGATAGCCACAACTTTCTTTCAATCCAAGTTTTATTAGAGATGATAAGAAGTTCTGATCTGAATTATATTTAAGGAAAAGCGTGGTCACATCCTAAATATGCCAGCTAGATTAAATAACAAACCTCTGAACATATACAAGTTACAGGTCGCACATGAAGCTTATCTTAGTACATCACAAGTATCACAATTTTTTTCATTATACATCTCTAGGATAAAGGCAATAGATTGATGTTTGATACGGACCAGGCAAGGCTACCAATGTTGTAAACTAACCTACATTTGCCCATCCCAATCCACTTAACTACAGCAACAAGAGCAATGCTTTGCCCATGAAACTCCATGTTGATGTACTTGTCTATTGACATTGCACAAGGCTACAATAAGGGCCACTAGATTTAGGTATTGGATGCTAAGGGACTCACTTCTTTTATTGAAGGCAAAAAGCTATGTGTAATGGCGCCTATTTTGAATTGGACCACCAAGAATAGGTAAAGATTATATTGGGTCTCCACATTTCTAACTTAGGCAAGGGTTTGAGTTAGCATTCTACTCTAGATGGAAGGACTTGCCTATTTGATTACAAATGAAGGATTTTATATATATAGAGATTTGATTTGACTGTGAACTTGCACTACTCATGTATCATTCTTAGAAATTAGTTTTAGTGTGATATTATTTGAATAGTGTAGCAAAAGAGTGATGGATGGAATGTATTAAATTTCGAGGACGAAATTTTCTTTTAAGGTGGGTGAGATGTAACAACTACTACCGGGTATATCCTTCATGTGTTCAATCTATCCGTGATCACCATATTCCATATATAAATTCAAAATTTTGAATTGTTGCTTTCTATTTCTCTAGAACCCTTTCTTCTTGATGTGGGTCCATTTTAAAATAAATTCATTGTATTTTCTTTCAGATCCAAACTTGATTTTTTTTTTAATCTTTTCTTAGATAACATTGTCTTTTAGGCCCACATGATGATGTCAGTGATAACCCATTATTTTCAAATCTTTCATGTTAATTACGTTGGGCCTATATACAAAAGGCCCATATTATTATGATGCTATGACTTGGGAATCAAATAAAGATCTGTAGGATTTGAATCCTAACCAAATATCATACTCCTAATATTCCTCAACTAACTCCACCTCTCCCACTATCTGAAGTATCTCCATAAATCTTGCATTTCCTGTTGTTTAGTTATTCGTGTGAAGAGGGGAAAAAAAATAGAAGCTCTCAGGCTCGATTAGCAGGGGAGAGGAGGAGGAAGGAGTTGGCTTGGATATTTTTCCCTTTGATCATGAATTCCTCGTGAAGGCAAATGTTCACTTCTTTCCTTTTTCTTGTCAATTTCCATTAACAATTTTGATATATAGTTAACTCGCTCTTTGATCATACCGTTCAAATCAAGTTTATCATATACATGTATAGGTAACTAGGCTTGATACTTTCGAAACTTTTTATGGTTCAATAGTACATATCCTTTAAGTAAGATTTTTCTATTAATCCTTTTTATTGGCCCAACAATCTGATAGATAGGAAAAAAAAATAATGCATGAGCTAAGGAATTTAATTTAATACTTGTGCAAGGTTAATGGCAAGATCTGTAAATAAATGGAAGTGTATGCTCAATTGTTATTCTCTTTGTTTCCTTGTTTCTCCATTATACAACTATATAGAGTCATGCATACAGATATGATTCCTCTTTTATGTGATTATTATATTTCAGGTTTTTGGAGAATTTTTCTATGTGTAGTGCACATATAAACCACTAGTTGTTTATCTCAGACTTTTGTTATTTGCTTCAATATCAAGTTCATAAGTTTTGAGTAATTCACAAGAAATAAATAAAATTATAACAATGCTACTAGCTACATTTTATACAAGTTCATAGTACTTTGTGTTTACCAAATTTATTTTTCCATCGAGCGACTTTATTTTTCTCACAAGGATTAAGCTATATATAACTAATTCTATAAGACTATGCTCTACTAAATTAATAATTTTACCCCAGACTAATAAAAGAAAATCTTACCTTTACTTATTTTTCAAGTAGAAGGATTGGTTGTTGTCTAGTAGTAAACATTTTCTAAATATATATCTTCTTACAAAAGATGACATTATTTTTATAGGTTATTAAATACAAATAAAGATTTGACTTATTTTTTCCCACAAATCAGGAAAGGTGAAAAATCAAGTCCTTTTTAGACAGACATAAATTTTATAAAACCAATTGTTTTCTAAAGACTAAATATTTTTTTAAAGACTAAATACTTTCCTTTGAATTTCCTATTTTAGTTTTAACAAGAAAGTCGAAGTTTAATAAATCAATTTTATTATGTTTTCACAAAATATATGGTTGCAAACATGAAATCCTTTGGATAGTTCAAAGGTTCTTTTACAAGATTTTTTTAAAAACTTATTTTTAAGTGGGCCCTGAGGTCTTGATTATAGCATGCCTGACTTCAACCTCTTAGCAATACACCCCAGCTACATGTTAAATCAACTTTGGTGACCCATTTTGCATATAACCCCTTCACCTTTCAATTTCATTTTATTATGGTTGGAAGTTGGTTATGAGCTAAGAAATTGTGCTCTCACATTGTGTACATAGTTGTTACCTTATATGCACTAGCCTGTACTCGAACCCAACCGTGTTTTCGAATCCTTATCCAAGTAGAGTGTGATCGACATAGTTTTCTGGTAGATGTTAAAGTGTGACTAATATAGTATCAAGTTTATCATTTGTTTTGTAGTTGACATACGTATAAAATACAGAACTTTTGTTAGATCACCTAGTGACATTCAATAGGACAGACTGTGCATGAAGATGACTCCCTTTGAAAGTATGATTCATAAGTGTGCTCTTATAGCATGTCTATATTCTCGACATCGATATCTCGGTATGAGGTTTCCCTTGGCTATTATTATTATAGCATCGACTAGACAGTGCACCCATCTTGATTAGACATGTTCTGGGTCACGGTTATTTTTTATAGTTTTACGGAAGCCGTTCCACGGTAACTATGTGGTTAGTGAATAACATTTCATGCACAGTCACTTAAAATAAATAGATAAATGTGGGGTTTAATAAAGGGGAATTGGACGGCGAATATAAAGTGTATATAAGCGGGCTCATGCGCATTCTTGATATCTTGAGTTATATATAAGGGCCAAGGGCCAATACTTGACTTGAAGCCGTGTTCCCGGAACGTGTTACGGGAAGACCGACTTATATGTATGGAAATGTTCACCTCTAATTCAAATAACATCAATAAAAGACAAGATTTTGACTGTTGATAGATATGCTAATTTTGTAATTGATTGTGTGTGCATTGACCTTTCTGTTAGACACTAATTCGTGTGTTGTTCTTCTTCACGATGTATGTAAGATGCACAGATGTAGCTTTTCTTTACATACTACGTTTATGTTTACATTGTGGTCTATTACTTTTAATGGCTTTGTTTTACTTCTTGTCTTACACCTTGAAGCCAGTACCTATTGTTACACTTACCTCTTTGTCTTCTATTTTTCCCCTATCACATCATCTCGTCATTTCTCACGCTAGTTATTGTATCTTGAACTATTTCTACTTTTTACTATTAGTTCACGCATATTGTTCGCATACCCTTTTCTTGTTCTATATGTTTTCTTTGGAACATTTATTGGATTGCTCTGACAATCCTGGAATTGTTCTCCAGCTCTTGGGTGGTGGCTTGTTACATGGACAAATCAGGTTATATGGAGGGAGGAGGTGAGGATGAAATTTGCAGATTTGATTCACATATTTAATTTTTATAGTCGAGAGTCTAGTAACCATTGAGTTGATGTTATTAGTAAGAGCGATAGATAACATTTTTGTACATTGGAATTTATGTATGATTTGTAGAGAGAGAAAGAGTCCATAACATAATTTGACGAATATACACTGTACTTGGTTTCTAATAATTGTTGCACACTCATATATTTTTGGTGGAGATTACTTTTCTGGTTTGCCTTATTGAGAATAATTAGTAACGGATCTTACTTATTGTTAATCTAGAGGCGTGAATGTAGCTATGAGAGAGGGTTCACTCCCTGTAGTTGCATTGCCGGCCGAGTCACATGCCCTTCGTATGCATTTTTGCGGTCCGGGGCCTGACGAGGTTAGTGCATAGAAATTTAGAGTTAATGCTATTCATTAACTTTCAAGTAATGAGAAGGCTCAAGAATTGGAGGTGTTGGGATTTTCGCCCTTAGTGGCCAGCCATATCTCTACATATTTGATATGCAGTTGTTATCAGATAGGGATAAGATCAAGAGAGTTAGTGAGTTATGAGATTATTCCTATCTACAAGGATTTGATAGCTAACAGAATGATCCTATCCCTTGCTTCAAGTTCCCCCTATATATAGGGGTGGAGACTTCATATCTCAAACACGCATAACTTTACATACTCAAATTGGCAACAGGCTCGAGAGGAATTGATCGGAGGTTGCTGCGTGGGTCATGAACAGTTCGGGGGAGTCTCGTCCATCGTAGTTCTCTCCACCGTCGAGATCCAAGCAGGTTATCATTAGCTACAGATTAAAGCACCTATCCGAGGTATAAATTCTCACCGCTTCTTTCAACATGGTATCAGAGCATCAGGTATCTGCTTTGATGTGTTAGCTTCAATGCAATGTCTTTATTAATCAAGATCCAAAAGTATTCTTATGTTCCAGATTTAGATCTGATAGATTATTAGATTGTTGTTTGATTTATCTTACTGATTAAGCAATATCAATTTGATCGTTGTTATCTGCTCATGAATTATTTTGTGTTAACTGGTTAGTTTTGGTAAGATGGCATAAATTTATGATCGGATATTGATAGACCCAGCCATGAATTCCTTCTTATGTTGCCTTTCATCATTATAAATCAATGTTGTTTATACCATGATGTATGTAATGAGAATTTATCAATGGAACATTTGCTTGCTGGTTTGTGTCGATAAAGACAAATGCATGTGTTATCTGGTTACGTTTCTACAATATTAAACTTGGGCATATTATTATTATTATTATTTTGTTCACTTCCCAAGCAAAACCTTTTCTTTCAAGGGGATGTTTAGTTCGTTTCCCATGTTATTGGGAAACATCATTCCATGTAAAAAAAAACACATTTTTTGGGTTTTCTAAAGTTTTCCATGAAATTGGTTATTGGTGTTTGGTTCACACATAAAATATGGTGGAAACCAAGTTACACACTTTTTCTTTGTTTGGTTAATATCTAAAAAGGAGAAAACTTTTGGTTGATTAGACTTTTCTAACTTTTCTTGTATTTGGTTGGTAGTAAAGTTTGTAGGAAAAATATATATGGTCACCATGGTAATTAAGTTTAGCTCTCACTAAATACAAATTTGTTAATGACCGTTGTGGGTAGTAATCTTACTAGAAGAAAAGTGCTAAAATAACATATAGAACCCGTAAATAACCCGATTCATCATAAATACCTGCTTGACATGGAAAATCATACAAAACCTATAAATAACATGATTGCTCATAACCATGTGAACTACGACCGAATTAATAAAAATTCATATGAAACCTCAGAAAATTCGATTCATCATAACAACCTGTATGATAGGAAAAAGCTTGAATCCAAACTTGTAAATAATACGATTGGCCATAACTCATATGAAATTATCATCTGAATTAGTATAAATTTCACGAAAAGTCGTAAATAACATGATTTATCATAACAACTCATATGACATGAAAATGAAAAAGGCTCGAATACATATATATGTAGGTCATTATCACCATGGAAAGCCATTAAATACATCTTATTAAAAGATGTAGGTTGCTATTCACATTTCTCCATCTTCATCATCGCCTTATAACAAAACAAATCACCATGAACAATCATAAATAATATATGAAACCTATAAATAACCTCGATTCATCATAAATACCTGCTTGACATGGAAAATCATACAAAACCTATAAATAACATGATTGCTCATAACCATGTGAACTACGACCGGAATTAATAAAAATTCATATGAAACCTCAGAAAATTCGATTCATCATAACAACCTGTATGATAGGAAAAAGCTTGAATCAAACTTGTAAATAATACGATTGGCCATAACTCATATGAAATTATCATCTGAATTAGTATAAATTTCACGAAAAGTCGTAAATAACATGATTTATCATAACAACTCATATGACATGAAAATGAAAAAGGCTCGAATACATATATATGTAGGTCATTATCACCATGGAAAGCCATTAAATACATCTTATTAAAAGATGTAGGTTGCTATTCACATTTCTCCATCTTCATCATCGCCTTATAACAAAACAAATCACCATGAACAATCATAAATAATATATGAAACCTATAAATAACCTGATTAATCATAAATACCTGTATGAATTGGAAAATCACACAAAACTTGTAAAAAATTGAGGCTGAGTATTTGAGTCAAATAAAAGATGTGTGTGTAACATTCTGTCCTACTTTATGCAGCATGGAACAATATATATAGGGCTGACAAAATAGCAAAATAAAATCTTGAGATCAAATACATTATTAGCATTGTCATGGAATTTCATTGCAATCTATGGAACAACTTATTCAAATTGAATGAGTGGAAGACTAACAGTCTTCATAGCTCCACTTCTAAATACATGAGTATTCAACTTTCTTAAAAACAAGTAACAAGAACAACTAAAGAGAGCTTCTTTTAATTTAGAGTTTGGGTCATAACAAGGCATATTTTTACATTGTTTCCATGATTTAGGTTCATAGGCTAACAGAAGCTTCTTTGGTTTCAAACTGCATGCAAAAATAGTAAGAACCAAGAAATTTCATGCCACAGCCATGAAGAACAGTAATAACCAAAAGCTTCTTTATTTTCAGACCGCAAGCAGGAACATTAAAATCCTCAAAATTTCAAATCGCAATCAACAAGAACAGTAAGAACCAAGAAATTATACCTTAAAATAGCTGAAGTTTGAGACCGCAAATAAGAATAATAGTAAGAACCAAGTGAGAAAGCCGTTATCCGATGCCTCTTCAAGATCTTAGTAGAGAACCAAGGCGTGAAGAAGAGGGACGAGTTTGAATGAGAGGGAAGAGTGGGAATTGGCGGTAACCCTAGCTAGCATACCGAATTCCCCCAATTTTTTATAGATCTGACCAAAGTATACAATAGATTAAATAGAGTAGGATTAGTTCACCCTCTCCCCCGGAACCAATGCTGATATGGTTCAGAACTTAACCAGGTTAAGGCGAATTTGCCAAACACAGCCTAAGCTCTATCTTTCTACTCTACTTTTTGTTGTTTAAATATCATCACTATTTACACAAATTAAAACCTTTTATAGTTATAACTAACTTGTGTTTGATTGTTGGCGTTTCTCATACTTTTATGACTCTGTCTGCTTTCTAAAGCATCATTGTGGCTTAGTATTGTTCTTCTATATATTGTACATTTTTCCTAGTACATAGCCAAAATAAAAATTTGCTTCCGCCTTAGATAAACTTTAGGAGCATATAATAAAGTACTCGGATTTGTATCGGTAAAATAAAGTTTATTCAAGACCAAAAGATGGCCACAACTTCCTTTCAATCCAAGTTTTATTAGAGATGATAAGAAGTTCTGATTTGAGTAATATTTAAGGAAAAGCTTGGTCTCATCCTAAATACGCCAGCTAGATTAAATAACAAACCTCTGAACATATACAAGTTACAGGTCACACATGACTCTAATCTTAGTACATCACAAGTATCACAATTTTTTTCATTATACATCTCTAAGATAAAGGCAATAGATTGATGTTTGATACGGACCAGGCAAGGCCATAAATTTTGTAAACTAACCTACATTTGCCCCTCCCAATCCACTTAACTGCAGCAACAAGGGCAATGCTTTACCCATGAAACTCCATGTTGATGTACTTGTCTATTGACATTGCACAAGGCTTCAGTAAGGGCCACTAGATTTAGGTATTGGATGCTAAGGGACACACTTCTTTTATTGAAGGCAAAAAGCTACGTGTAATGGTGCCTATTTTGAATTGGACCACCAAGAACAGGTAAAGATTACATTGGGTCTGCACATCTCTAACTCAGGCAAGGGTTTGAGTTGGCATTCTACTATGGATGCAAGGACTTCTTAACCAAGTGCATAGAAATTTAGAGTTAATGCTATTCATTAACTTTCAAGTAATGAGAAGGCTCGAGAATTGGAGGTGTTGGGATTTTGCGCCCTTAGTGGGCTGTCATATCTGTACATATTGATATGCAATTGTTATGGGACGGGGATAGGATCAAGAGAGTTAGTGAGTTATGAGATTATTCCTATCTACAAGGATTTGATAGCTAACTGAACAATCCTATTTCTCGCTTGAAGTTCCCCCTATATATAGGGGTGGAGACTTCATTTCTCAAACACACATAACTCTTTACATACTCAGATTGGCAACGGGCTCGAAAAGAATTTATCGGAGGCTGCTGCGTGGGTCATGATCAGTGCCGAGGGTGGGGGGGGGGGGTCTCGTCCGTCGTTGTTCCCTCCACCATCGAGATCCAAGTAGGTCATCGTTAGTTACAGATTAAAGCACCGATCCGAGGTATAAATTCTCACCGCTTCATTCAACATGGTATCAGAGCATCCGGTATGTGCTTTGATCTGTTAGCTTCAATGCACAGCATCAGGTATGTGCTTTGATCTGTTAGCTTCAATGCACTGTCTTTATTAATTATGATCCAAAAGTATGCTTATGTTCCATATTTAGATCTGATAGATTATTAGATTGTTGTTTGATTTATCTTACCGATTAAGCAAAATCAATTTGATCGTTGTTATCTGCTCATGAATTATTTTGTGTTAACTGGTTAGTTTGTAACTGGTTATTTTTGGTAAGATGGCATAAATTTATGATTGGATATTGTTAGATCCAGCCATGAATTCCTTCTTATGTTGCCTATCATCATTATAATCAATGTTGTTTATACCATGACGTATGTAATGTGAATTTATCAATGGAACATTTGCTTGCTGGTTTGTGTCGATAAAGACAAATGCATGTGTTATCTGGTTACGTTTCCACAGTATTAAACTTGGGCATTTTATTATTATTATAAGTTTGATCACTTCCCAAGCAAAACCTTTTCTTTTAAGGGGATGTTTAGTTCGTTTCCCATGTTATTGGGAAACATCATTCCATGTAAAAAAAAAACTCATTTTTTGGGTTTTCCAAAGTTTTCCATGAAATTTGTTATTAGTGTTTGGTTCACACATAAAATATGGCGGGAAACCAAGTTACACACTTTTCCTTTGTTTGGTTGGTCTCTGAAAAAGGAGAAAACTTTTTAGTTGATTAGACTTTTTCCGCTTTTTTGTATTTGGTTGGTATTAAAGTTTGCAGGAAAAAATATACATGGTCACCATGGTAAGTTTACCTCTCACTAAATATAAATTTATCTATGACCGTTATGGGTGGTACTCTTACTAAGAGAAAAGTGCTAAAATAATATATGAAACTTGTAAATAACCTGATTTATCATAAATACCTGTTTGACATGGAAAATCATACGAAACATGTAAATAACATGATTACTCATAACCATGTGAACTACGCACTTGAATTAGCAAAAAATCATATGAAACCTCTAAAAAACCTAATTAGTCATAACAACATGTATGACAGAAAAATCTTGAATCCAAACTTGTAAATAATACTATTGGGCATAACTCATATGAAATTATCATATGAATTAGTAGAAATTTCACTTGAAACACGTAAATAACCTGATTCATCATAACAACTCATTGACATGAAAAGAAAAAGGCTCAGAATACTATATTTGTAGGTCGTTATCACCATAGAAAGCCATTCAATACATCTTATTAAAAGATGTAGGTTTCTATTCACATTTCTTAACCTTCATCATTGCCTTATAACCGAACAAATCACCATGAACAATCATAAATAAAATATGAACCTATAAATGACCGATTAATCATAAATACCTCTATGAATTAGAAAATCACACCAAACATGTAAATACCAAACTGTAAATAATTGAGACCGAGTACTTGAGTCAAATAAAAGATGTGTTTGTAATATTTTCTCCTACTTTATGCAAAGATGGAACAATATATATAGGGCTAAAAAAACATCAAAATAAAATCTTGAGATCAAATACAATATTAGCATTGTCATAGAATTTCATTGCAATCTATGGAACAACTTATTCAAATTGAATGAGTGGAAGACTAACCATCTTTCTAGCTCCACTTCTAATACATGATTATTCAACTTTCTTAAAAACAAATAACAAGAACAACTAAAGAAAGCTTCTTTGATTTTAGAGTTTGAGTCATAACAAGGCATATTTCTACATTGCTTCCATGATTTAGGTTCATAGGCTAACAAAAGCTTCTTTGGTTTTAGACCGCAAGCAAACACAGTAAGAACCAAGAAATTTCAAGCCACAGTCATGAAGAATTGTAATAACCAAAAGTTTCTTTATTTCAGACAAAGTCTGGGACCTGGTGGACCTTCCGGCTGGGCGCAAGGCTATTGAAAATAAGTGAGTTTCGAAAGTCAACTGAAAGTCAGATGGAACTATTGATAGGTTTAAAGCACGACTCATGGCGAAAGGATACACCCAGCGATAGGGGATAGACTATGAGAAAATTTTCTCCCCTGTGGTGAGGTTTGCCTCGATTCTCATGATTCTGGCGTTGGTCGCTAGCATGGATTTTAAACTTGTCTAGATGGATGTAAAAACTATATTTCTCCATGGAGAACTAGACGAGAATCTTCATGAATTAGTCTAAGGGGTTTGTATCTAAAGGTCTTGAGCATAAAGTTTGCAAGCTCAAAAAGTCCATATATGGGCTGAAACAATCGTCAATTTGGATTCACAATGGTATCTGAGATTTCATCGAGCCATTCTTCAATTTGGGTTCACAATGGTCAAAGAAGATCACTTCATGTATATAAAATGATCCTTGAACAACTTTCTCATCCTGACCGTGTATGTAGATGACATACTGATGGCTTCCAATGATAAGGAGATATAGGCACCACCAAGGGTTGGCTATCCTCAACTTTCAATATGAAAGATATGGGTGACGAAAATTATGTGCACGGAGTAAAGATCCATAGAGATTGTTCTAAGAAGATCCTTGGCCTCTTGCAAGAGACATACATAAGGAATGTCTTGGATGATTCCAAATGCACAACTTAAAACTCATTGACACTCCTATTTAGAAGAATCATTAATTAAGCCTTCAGTCTTGTCCAAAATTAGATAAAGAACGGAAACAGATGACAAATGTTCTATATTCAAATGATATTGGGTGCTTGATGTATGCAATGGTGTGTACTCACCCTGATATCTCCTTCGCTTTTAGGTTGCTCAGTCGGTTCCAGTCTAATCCTAGATCTGTACACTATGTAGCAGTGAAGAGGGTGATGTAATACTTGAAGGGTACGTAAGATTATGTGTCGTGCTATGGTCAATAGGATCTGCAGCTCAGATGATATACAGACGCCAATTGGGCAGGTGATTACGATGAGTGAAAATCAACTTCAGTGCATGTTTTCTTGCTTGGAGGCGGGACTATCTCCTGGTGCAGCAATAAACAAACAACCGTCACGCTATCCACGATAGAGGCCGATTATGTTGCTGCTTTAGCGGCAACACAAGAGGTGATCTGGTTACGATAGTTCTTATAGGATCTTGAGGTCGTTCCACATGCATCAAATCTAGTTACACTATACTGTGATAACATGGTAGCGATAGATCATGCCAAGAATGCCAAGCATCTCTCTGCCGAGTCATTTAGAGCTCATGTAAGAGCTTTAGGTCTGCATGTGTGGTAATGTAGTGTGTATTTAGTTACATGCACTTGATCATTTTTCTTATATTTCGGATGATTTTATGGCTAGCTTTTATGACATTCATTTTATTTTTCTCAAAACTTATCTGTGGATGCTATGAAATATAATGTAATTCCATTTTAATAAATAATAAGCAGAATAATTAAAGATGTTCAAATAGGTACAAAAGACTGCCTCACTCACACGAGCAATCGCCTTTGGCGCTATGACCGAGCAAGTAAAGATGAGATGGCTATGAGAAATATCATGAATTGCACTGATAGTAAGCTGCATAATGAGTTGCACTGATATTGAGATTCATTCATGGACAAGCTATATCACCTCGATTGAGAATCGAGATGAGATCATTCTTGAAAATGATCAACTCAATAAACGTCCCAGGTTTGTTGCAACCTATTCAAAACCAGATGTGTTTGGGCTCTACATAGGCGCGATGGTACCCTTGTCGAGTGGGAGGCAAATAGGCCTAAGTGCGATAGTCTCGTTAATAAGGTCAAGTTTTGCACGATGTAGAGATGAACATATACTCTCTAGCAAAGCGTTACTGCATCATGGTACGTGATCCTACAACGTGTGATAGGCGACTTACATGATTTTAGGTAGGCGAATGGACCCCTTCTTTGCTGCCGTGTGAAGCAAAAATCATATGGAGCATATAATTTGTTGCACCTATACCCTTAGTGATATTCGACTATATTGTGAAAGTTTTGGAGCAGTGTTGCTACTTTGACTCCTCACTTACGGCCATGATAGATTCGGCCTAAAGGAAGGTGATTGGAAAAGCAGCTGTTCTTAGATTGAATCGATAGCAGTGTGAGAGGAAGATCACTAACACATCTACTTTGGTAATGAGTCTGCATCCAGAGCTTTATTTTTAACAAGTGTGGATCTTACCAAATAGTTTCGGGGTAGTCGAGTGTGCTTCTCCTAAGAGGGATTAGAAAATACTCAGACTAGAGATGTGCTTGTAGTTTGAACTAGGGTATATGAGATTTTGTTTCTCAAAGAGCTTGATGTATCTATTCTCGTTCTTTACAAGGGTTTGAGGTACAAAGCTGGCCGATTGCACATTGCCTCGATGGTCACACGATACAGCAGCTATATAGACCTTGTGATCGATTTAGAGCGTTGTAGCCCACTCTGCGATCGAGTGGGAGTATGTTGAGATTTTGCACCCTTAGTGGGCTGCCATATCTTTACATTTTGATATGCAGCTGTTATGGGATGTGTAGGCATAAAAAATTACTGAAGAACCCCAAATGTGACTTAATCATGAGAAGATCAAAGGACGACATCGTCAAAGTCTCAAGAAGTCAATCACAGGGTGAAACTAATGCTCGAGACACCTATTGTGTCTCGCCATTGGCGCGACACCTTATTGTGTCTCGCCATTGGCGAGACACTTTCTTGTGTCGTGCTATTGGCGTGACATCTTGTTGTGTCTCACCATTGACGAGACACTTACTTGTGTCGCGCCAAAGGTGAGACACCAAGAATGTCTGGTATGTGCTCTTGAAGTGTTCAAATTAATGCTTATGGGGCCCACTTGACTTTTTCAACGCAAAGAGACGTTCAGCCATGTTAGTGGGCGGTTACACGCTGAAAATATGCCCACTAAGCGTGAAATTAGGGCATTTAATCGTGCCTAAAATGGAGAAAAACCGTTACAACAGCGGGAGACATCTCCTCTTTGGCGCGCAAGCCAACACTGCTATGCCAAAGATGCGCGACAGCCGGCGTCTCTAAATAACACCGTCGCACCACTCACGGATTTTGGACACTTGACGACTTGTGTTCTTTTCAGAAGTGATGCCTCCCAAAGACTATAAATACCCCCCTACGTCCACTTGGGTGGGGGATCGGAGATCAGAGTTTTGGAGATCAAAAATTTCCTAAGCTAAAAGCCTTGTGTAGAGAGAGAGAAGGAGATTTTGAGCTTCAGCCAAGAAGACTTCAAGAACTTTATCCACGTGGAGATCCTCGAGTTTAAGCTTAGACTTATTCTTGGGAAGAGTAGATATCTTACTTTGCTAAGATATTTGCTTTAGTTCTTATTTCCTTAGCGAAGCATTAACTCAACCCCGTCAATTCGACGATCGTTGCTTAGGTGGTCCACGGACGACGCGTCCCCGGCACAGGCAAAGAACCCACGCAAGCAGGAGATCTACACGTGTAGTGTCTTCTGTTCGTGTTTGTGGGAAAGCAACTCAAATTACTTTGTAATAGAGAGTTACACGTGTAATTTTCTCTTGTTTTCATTGTCAAAACATTTTGTGATGGAAATAACAAAGAAACCTGCTTTCGACCGAAACACGATGGCGACCACAGTGGGAGCCAATAGTCTCAACGTTGAGACGATCGTGTCGCAGCCCTGCAGCGATCAAGCCGACCTCATGGTCGATGGTTTGGACGACGTCTTCGATCAAGCCAAGTTCGAAGAGTATCTCTCTTCCTCTTCATCGAAATCATCCTCTTCCCGCAAGCATCAGAGGATCTCATCTCCAAAGAGGGAGGTCCGTTCTGTCATTGTGCGCAACGAATCTCGCACACTCACGACGGAGGTTTCCCCTCTCAATAACACCCCGGCAAACTGCAAAGCCGGGAGCTCTGCTCATGGTGGCTCTATTCATAATGAGTCATCTTACAAGGTCTCCACCACTCTGACGAAGAGGGCTCGTCAGAGACAGCGTCAGAAGTTGGCCCGTCAGTTCGCCAAGGCTCTAGAGTCGACGGACGGAGTTCACTATCATACGAACTCACGTCAACAAACTACAGCGCTTCAACCTATCAGCACTCCTGCCAAGGAAGAATGGGTCCTCGTCAAAAGGACCCATTTGACGAAGAAAGAGCGCGCCCAAAAGCGTCGCACGCGTGTCACTCGAGCACGTGCCATCATATGCAAGGCACAAGAGTCGAAATCAACCAAGGCATCGACTCAAAATAGCCAAGTCTGGAGCCCAAAATCGCATCGCCAGTAAAGGTAAATCGTCTGCTGGCCGCTGCGACACCAGTTACCGTATAGTCTGAGACAGCCTTGCCGCCAGGCTGCCGCCAAGAAGAACTATCGCCCAAAGACCCGTGACCGAGACACTCCCAACTGTCTCGGCCAAGGGGACTCTTCTCCGCCTACTCCATCCACTTCTCCTGTTGATGTACCAACGGTGAATCCTCTAACTTCGGTGTTCAGTCGCCTTGGTCCAAAGCCGGGAACCAAAGACAAGGCACCGGTGATGAAATACTTGGGTCATCCAATCTGCACATAACAATGGATTGGGGGTCGTACCCAGACTCCAACTGTAGCTCAACGGTGTCCCGAACAAACTGGGACATCTCAAGATTCAAGAGTTCCTATTGCTTCTCATTTGAGCATCCCTCCGGGAGTCCGCGAGTCCGTTGAGAAGAAGAAGTTGAGGCATGTGACTCGCAAAGTCACGAGAGATGACCAGACCCTGGTGATTCATGCAGAGGCAACTTCGGATGACGAAGCCAAGCGATGGAAGTTGTCTCCCAAATTAAATGGCCGACACCCCCAAAAGAAGACGTGTCCTCCAGTTAAGGGCAATGTTACACTTGGGGGTGGAAGTGCAATCTATGATAAACCACACCAACCACACCATCAGGCTGGGGGTGGCAATACACGAAAAAGGGTGATCGACGAAATAGGTTATTCTTGCTCGTGTGCGCAGCTGATTAAGACGTTGCTATCAGGATGTGCCTGCTCTGAGTCGAACGCTCAGTCACAAAGAGCTTCAGTATTCGAGAGGCTTTCCCTGCCAGCGATGGAAGATTCAAAGCCGAATTCAAGACGCTTCCGGAGAAGAAGAAGATTCGCCATTCGGCAGGATGAATTCCCCGAAGTCACCATTAGTATGGTGAACAAAGGAAAAGGGCCAGCAACGGACGCGGACCCAGACTTCACTCCTGCAGGAAAAGTCAGCACCCGGGTTTCCCAGAAGATGTCTCGATTGCAATTGCAAGCTACGAAACGCGTAGATTATAGAAGGATGTATGAAGGAGACTCATCTGAAGACGAGACCTCCGACGCTTGCTCAGCAGTGGCGTCCGATGACACAATATCGAGCGTAGGTTATCATTTTAGGGAAACGTTTACCATCACTCCCGAGACCCTGGCCCAAATACTGCAAGAAGCCTTAGCTAAGCAGAGAGAAGACAGCGATGCTATAGAAGACAGCGATACGGAAGTGGATGAACACATCCTCGCCGATCAACCTCCGAAGAAAACTATATCCGGTGCTCAAAGTGGAGATGGCCCAGCCCCTCCTACTAGGAGTAATCCAAAGCAAGGGGAGGACGACGGCAGAAAAATGAAGGAGCTTGAAGGCAAGATCAATGCTCTAATGTCCGCACAAGAAGTCAAGAAGACCGGCATCCCGTGTCCATACCCGAGAGAGTGGGACTCAATTCCCTACCCGCCGAAATTCAATTTGATTAACTTCACGCCATTCGACGGAAGAGGCTCACCCACACAACACTTGATCTACTTCAAGTCGCACTTGGGGGTGATCTCGGGGAACGAGCCTTTGATGGTTCGGTCATTCGTCGGCACCCTTCACGGGGCTGCCTTCGATTGGTATCGAAGACTCAAGGCTGGGAGTATTAACTGCTGGGATGACATGGAGAGTTCCTTTCTCAACAACTTTTTCGATGATGATACAGAGATTTCGATAAGAACCCTCTTAGATGAGAAACAGAAGAACGGAGAGACGGTGGACGCCTTTGTCAAGCGCTTCCATAGCAAAGCCGTGAACTGCAGGGATCCAGTCACTGAAGAATTCATATTGCAAACACGCCACATCAATCTTTCTCTGGACTTGCTGGAAGCCATGGGGGTTGTATCACCGACTACATAGAAGGATTTGAAGCTCCATGGAGAACAAGCTGAGCGGTTCCTCAAGACGAAGAAGAGCGAGAGAGGCGGGCCAATGGTGGCTCCTGCAAAGTCAAACTTTGTGCCCCGTGGCAAAGGGAAGGCGCCTATTGCCGCATGCGAACCGCACATTCCAGAAGAATACCAAAGAATCGCCACAAAGAAGAATAACCGCAATTAAGGTTTCAACAAAAACCTCAAGAATCACAGAAGGCTCCGGATGCTAGGTTCCTGAGAACATACGCCTTCAAGGAAGACGAAGTTTCGGTCCTCTTCAAATACCTCTTGGATAACAACAAGATCAAGTTACCTCCAATCACAAATCAGGAGGAGGCTAACAAGACTTCGGACCTTAAGTATTGTGCATATCACAAGAGGGTCCATCATCCTACCAAGAACTGCTTTGTACTCAAGGACAAGATCCAGGCTTTGATCGATGCCGGCATCATCACAGCAAAGAAAGAGAAGAAGGTCAGTTCGAACATGGTGGCTATCAACTTTGGATCCATGCCACCCATGCCATACCAGAAGAAGATTGTTTTAGAGGTTGAAGTCAAGACAGTCAACGATGATCCACATGGGCAACGCCAGAAGGGGTTAATATCATATACAGCCCCAAATGGCGAAGTACTTTGGGTTTATCTAGACCTTCTTCAAGACGAGCAATGGACCGGGTCATTCTCAGCACGAAGATCCAGGCACAAAGGCAAGTCGTGCGGTCACATTTCAGTAATTTCGGAGGAAGGTGACGAAAAGGTTCCAACTCTTTCGTCGTTTGAAAATGAACATGAAGTTCTTGCGACGGAAGGAAACCCAGCTTATGCCACTAGGAGCGGGTACGAGTTCAGTTACAAGTATCCTGAAGCCTCCGATCCGAACGCCAAAATGCTAACGGAGCTGGGGGTGACGATAACTCCAACTGCGCAACCCGAAAAGTCACAGCAGTAGGAAGTAGCCAAAGAGGATATGACCAAGCGAAAGGACAAACAACCCCAAGAGGTTCAAGCCCCGAGGCAGTCCCGATTCAATCCTCCGATTGCAAGGGATAAACTCGGAAGCTCAGGCTCCTCATACCGCTTTGATGTCATGGCTCAGTTGGCCAACATCCCTGTGAGAATAACTCTTTACGCGTTGCTACGTCTCTCTAAGGAAACCAGAGAGGCTCTATAGGAAGCTTTGGCTGACTCGAAAGCTTTCATCATACAAGTCAAGCAGGTTCCAGAGAGGCCCGAACACTGCAACTTGGCAGCGACACAATTCCCTTGCATAACCTTCACCCGAGATAATATGCAAGTGAGAAATTCGAAGCACGACAAGCCCTTGTACTTTACTGGGTATATTGGCTCGGTTGCTGTCAACCGAATTCAAGTTGATCCTGGGTCTGCAGTCAGCATCATGCCACTCCGATTAATGTATCATCTCAGAATTCCGGTAAGCAAATTGGCTTCTACAGGCACTGTCATTTACGGGTTCAATACCAGTGGGTCCAGACCTTTGGGTAAAATCTGAATAAAGTGCCAACTCGGAGACCTCAAATCCGAAGTCACGTGTTATGTCATCGACGCAGAGACTTCATACAACCTACTATTGAGTCGACCTTGGATCCATGGCAGCCTTATAGTCCCATCCAAGTTGCATCAGTGTTTGAAGTATGTCGACACTGACAATGTGGTCAAGACGGTGGTCGCGGATAAGCAGCCATTCAAGGGGTTAGAAAATTATTTTTCTGACTCTCCTTTGTCTGTGGCCGAATCCGACATCGAACCATCACCTGTGGTACGGACAAAGGAAACGGTTTATACCGGGTCGGGCTCGTTTATGATGGAAACTTTGTACTTAATGACATTGAACCTCTTGTAATCGATCTTGACGGATCTGAATCGTCAGAGGGAAGTTGTAACTGGCAACTTGCCGATGAACATATAATAAATAGTGATTTAGAGTATGTACCTAGTGTTGATACTATAATGCAGGTACTGTATAGGGACCATGGTGCCCACGTACCACTCCTATCATCAAGCCAGGTGAAGAAATGCCTTCAAAGTTCGATTGGGTCGACTTTCATCTTCCCTTTAAAAGACGCAAAGCAAACAATATTTGGGAAAGGGGGAGTATCTCCACCACGAGACCCTTGTTGGGAATCTGATGATAGCAATGAAGGCCCTTGCAAACATTTTTCTAACTATAGTCCGCAAGTGCACTATTACATGGAGAAATGGGGATACGATCTCGTGCACGGGCCAGTTCTTTGTTTCGGATGCGGGGTTCGGGTTCCACCTAGACCTTCTCACGTCCCGAAGGGAAAACCTGATCGCTATTATGAACACAAGAGAGGTCTGGGTTACGCCTCTTCATCTTTCGACGAGTGCTGTTGGCAAATCGATGATCATGACGATTCGTCAGATTCTTCAACATGGGATTCGGACGTTAGTCTCGGTGAATTGTTCAAAGGACTAATGTCTAATATGACCACAATAGGCCTGGTAGAACCCGAAGAGGATGGTCACTCACCAACTTGGGAAGACCCATGGACTTTCTATTTGAACATCCAATACGGTGATAAGTTTGAGCAGAGAGAACTACCGACTGAAGATGTAGTGGTTCAAGTCCATATGGGCGATGAAGCTAATCTGAAACCCATATTCATAAGCGACAGTCTACCTCCGGAAGAGAAAGAGGAATTGGTTGCTCTGGACCGAGAATATATCTATGTTTTCGCTTGGAATTATGAAGATATGCCAGGACTTGACCCAGATGTGGCAGTACACCGTCTTAATATTAAATCGAAAGCCAAACCAGTAAAACAACAATAGCGACGGTTTCATTTACAAATTATGGAAGCAATTGTAGCTGAAGTAAAGAAACTTATACAATCGGGTTTTATCAGAAAAGAACAACATCCAGATTGGGTAGCAAATATTATCCCTGTTCTAAAAAAGAATGGGACAATTAGAATCTGCATTGACTTCAGGGATCTGAACCTTGCATGCCCAAAGGATGATTTTCCACTACCCATCACAGATGTCATTATAGACAACACTTGTGGGTTTGAAAGAATGTCGTTTATGGATGGATTCTCTGGATACAATCAAATCAAGATGCATCCCGACGATGAGAAGCACACCTCATTTCGGATGCCTCTGGGCATCTTTTGCTACACTGTCATGCCCTTCGGCTTGAAGAACACAGGCGCTACGTATCAACGAGCGATGACGAAGATCTTCCAAGAGCATCTCCGAAAGACCGTCGAGTGTTATGTCGATGACTTAGTGGTAAAAAGCCGCAATAAAAGTGATCACATCAAAGATCTCAAAACGGTATTTGACCTCATGCGGAGTCATCAATTGAAGATGAATCCAACTAAATCCTTCCTAGGAATGGCCAGTGGTAAATTCCTTAGTTTCGTCGTCACATCAAAGAGAATCCATATCGATCCTGACAAAGTAAAGGCAATCAATGAATTACAACCCCCGAATAATCTCAAAGAGCTTAGGGGTTTGCAAGGAAGATTGGCTTATATCAGACGGTTCATTTCAAACCTTGCAGGCAAATGTCAACCGTTCTCCAAACTTGCAAAAAAGGACGTCTCATTCGTATGGGACGATGCTTGCCAAAAGGCTTTTGATGATATCAAAGCATATTTATCAAATCCTCCTGTTCTCGCGTAATCAAATCGTGGAAGCCGTTTTGATTTACGCCGAGCCACCAACCATTCATTAAGTGCATTGTTGGCACAGGATGATGATAACGGTCACGAACAGACAATCTATTATTTGAGTCGGACAATGGTGGGTGCTGAATCCCAATATCTAGATATTGAAAAGGAATGTCTGGCCTTGGTATTCGCGGTCCAGAAAATACGCCATTATCTGGTTGGACAGACGATACATGTCATCTCGGATGTTAACCCAATTCGAGTATTTATGACGCAACCGACCTCTTTGAATTGGCGATTAGCAAGATGGGCATTACTCCTTTCACAATATGACATTCACTTCAAGCAGCAGAAGTCGGTGAAAGGACAGGCAATCTGTGATCTTCTAGCAGTCCGACCCAGCAAGGACAAAGCTACACTTCATGAAGATTTACCTGACAAAACCTACGATGTCAACAACACTTCCCATGAGCGCGTGTGGCAATTATACTTCGATGGCGCTTCCCGAGCAACCAATGTGGCAAATGCTCCTGGATGTTCTAAGATTTTTACCGGAGTCGGAGTTGTCTTAGTTTCCCAAGAGAAGCATGTGATACCTCGGGCTTATTCGCTGACCGAATCGTGCTCTAATAATGTGGCCGAATACAACGCGTTACTTATTGGGCTCAGTTTTGCCAAAGAGCTGGGGGTCGAATATCTCAAATCTTTCGGAGACTCCCAGCTCATAGTCAGACAAATCCACGGTGCCAAAGAGCTGGGGGTCGAATATCTCAAATCTTTCGGAGACTCCCAGCTCATAGTCAGACAAATCCACGGTGCCAAAGAGCTGGGGGTCGAATATCTCAAATCTTTCGGAGACTCCCAGCTCATAGTCAGACAAATCCGCGGAGACTACGAAGTCAGAAATCCAGATTTGGTCCCATATCATGAAGCGGCAATAGAGATGGCGGAATTATTTAAAAGTTTCTTCATCGAATATATACTGCGTCTCCAGAACGCCTATGCAGATGCGCTGGCGGCGTTAGCTATCTCGTTGGCGCAACCCCCGAAAACGGAGCAGTTCATCACGGTGAGGACGCATCAGCTCTTTATACCGGAATGCACTGTGGACATCAAAGAAGCGCATGCCACTCTAACTAGACTCGAGCCCCGAGATTGGCACTTTCCCATCATAGATTACGTCTTACATGGTATTCTACCGAAAGATGTAAAGGAAAGAGAATCAGTCCGAAGAAGAGCACCGAGATTTTACTATAACGCCGCGTCCCAAACGCTCTATCGTCATACGTACGATGGGTTGCTACTCCGATGTCTTTCAATTGAGGAAGCAGGGGAGGCCCTCAAAGAGGCGCATGATGGTACTTGCGGTGCGCATCAGCCAGGTCCAAAACTAGGAGATAGACTGAGAAGATTGGGTTATTACTGGCCGACCATGATCAAAGACGCAGTTGAATACGCGAGACGGTATCACGGGTGTCAAATACATGCTAACTATATGCATCAGTCGCCAGAAGACCTACATCCGTCAGCTACTTCTTAGCCGTTTGAAACCTGGGGAATGGATGTGGTAGGACCCATCTTTTCCCCGTCGGCGAAAGGTGACCGCTTTATTTTAGCAATCACTGATTACTTCTCCAAAGGGACCGAAGCAATTCCACTCAATGAAGTCAAGGCAAGTAATGTCATCAAGTTTATCAAACACCACATCATCTATCGATATGGTGTCCCAAGACGAATTATGCATGACAACGGCCCCCAATTTATCAGCAACGCCTTCGTCAGATTCTGCAGCAAGTTTAGAATTCAAAATATTTCATCTACAGCTTATAATCCTACTGTAAATGGTTTAGCTGAAGCCTTTAACAAGACCATCATCAAGATTTTAGCGAAGCTAGTGAGGACCAATAAACGAAATTGGGACGACAAGCTCGGTGACGCTCTTTGGGCTTATCGCACCACGGTCCGAACACCGACCAGGGCCACCCCGTATTCCTTGGTATACGGATGTGAAGCCGTCCTACCGTTGTAAATACAAATCCCGTCCCTTCGTGTCGCACTTGTGACGGGAATGACGGATGATGAGCAACATCAGAAGCGTCTTGAAGAGCTTGAGATGTTGGACGAAAAACGCTTGAAAGCTCAACAGCAAATCGAGTTATACCAGGCCAGAATTTCCAAAGCCTTTAATAAGAAAGTCCGGCATCGGGTTTTCAAGGAAGGAGACTTGGTGCTCGCCGCTCGGCGACCAATGATCCTTAATTCCAAGAAGAAAGGCAAATTCCAGCCCAAATGGAAAGGACTGTTCGTAATCGACGCAGTCTACTCAAATGGAGCACATCGCCTGATCACTCAAGACGGCGACAAGTTAATGATGCCAATCAACGGGAAGTTCCTGAAGAAATACTATCCCTAGTATACTCAGGATAACCCGTTTCTACGGTTTTGGATAATCAGGCTTTTAAATAGTCACATTCATAAAACTCCCACTTGGTCAAACTTTTGAACAGTTAGGACCAAAATTAAAATTCCTTTATCATCACTCCCACTTGCCCAAAATTCCCAGCAATTAGGGCCACCTGCAAATATCAAAATCTTACCTTATTTTCTGGGTTCGTCTCTGCCCCAAGAGGAGACAACATTGAGTCACCAGATCTTTTGAGTAAGATAGGTTTCTCCAAGTTCACCTTTTACTCACGTGAGTTAAAAGGCCCCCTTTTCTTTTCTGAGTCAAAGCCGCATGGCCCGACTCCAATATGATTCTCGAGGTAGAGATCCCACTTTGAGTTTCTTTATAGATTCTCTGGTGCACGTGCATCAGAAATTCTTCTAACTCTCAGTTCACGTGAACGAAGAGTCATCAATTGAAGTGGGAGATAAGAAAATATCTTCCTCTTCTTCAACACAACGGGTTCATCTTTACCCCAAGAGAAGACACAACGGGTTCGTCTTTGCCCCAAGAAAAGACACAACGGGTTCGCCTTTGCCCCAAGAGAAGACACAACGGGTTCATCTTTGCCCCAAGAGAAGACACAACGGGTTGACCTTCACCTCAAGAGAAGACACAACGGGTTCGCCTTCACCCCAGGAGAAGACAACAAAAATAACAAATAAAGTCTATGTATTCAATACATAGCCAGTCTCATTACTGACTTAATGATCTGTTAAATCTACGTCTATTTATGCGTAGTAGGTGTTATTCCTGTCCTTAAATTAGGAATAAGTCAGCGTCTAACACACGCCGCCGGGTAATCAATTCCCGTGATAATTGATCAAGTCCACGTATTCAATATCGTGGCAAACAAAGTCTATGTATTCAATATATAGCCAGTCTCATTACTGACTTAATGATCTATTAAATCTACGCCTATTTATGCATAGTAGGTGTTATTCCTATCCTTAAATCAGGAATAAGTCAGCGTCTAACACACGCCGCCGGGTAGTCAATTCCCGTGACAATTGACCAAGTCTACGTATTCAATATCGTAGCATATATGTCATTACCTAATGACACCTAAACTATGCTTCCATGCATAGGGATGTTATCTCTATCCCTTACCAGAGATAAGTCTGCATCTAATACATGCTGCTGGGTAATCAATTCCCGCTATAATCGATCAAGCCTACGTATTCAATATCGTAGCACAAAGTCTAAGAGAATTCACTCTTTTAGCACAACGTTATATGTAGAACGGACTTAAACAATCTACATGCTAGCCCAATTCAAACGGTAGTTGGTAAAGGCATATCAAATTCGTTGATGGCTGAGGGTTTGCCAAAAATCCTATTGAGATTATATCCATGTGTTCAAAGCAGAATAAAGAACGTAATGAAAGCCGATAAAAATAAATTTTATTTCATGAATGATGGGATATAAAATACATTGTCGACTAAACAAAACTCAAAAGTGTCCTATGGGGAGAATTGACAGCGGCGGACCCGTTCTTCCAGCTCCGAGAGCTCAGCCTGGTATTCTTGTTCTAATTCCTTCTCGAGGAGGACTCTAGAAGCATCGTTAAGAGTTAGAAGCTGAATGATCTTTTGATCCAGTTCAGCGGACCTTTCATCAGATGCCTTCAATTGCTCTGCCAATTTAGAACGAGTCTTCTCTGAACTAGTTAGATCAATCTTCTGGAGAGCACGCGCCTCTTCGGCATCTTCGAGAGTTTTCTTCAGGCAAGCGATCTCGAGGTCGTGCGTCTCGACGGAGCGGACCAAGTCAGCATTGGTCTCATCCCGTATATTCAAGCTTGCCCTTAGGCGCGCGGACTGAGCCTGCACTTGCTGTAGTTCCTCCTCAGCCGCTCTTCACTTGACTTCCCTAGCTCACATGATAGACTCAACTCAGGAAGAGATATAAGAGGAAGTATCCCCAGACCGAAGTCTCTGAAGCTCACCCAGTTCCTGCTCTAACTGAACCAGGTCTTTCGTGATAGAGTCAGCTAAGTCGGGAAAGCCCTCTTCTCTTATGATATTCACATGCAGATCGAGAAGCCATTTTGCAGAGCTGAAAGAAGAACCTTTATTCACGACCTTTTCAATCAATTTATTGAGAAGGAACGTGAAACCCTCAAGCTCTGCACTGATGACCATCTTTTTCGGGTCTTCATCCGCCATCAAAGCTCTGATTGTGTCGAACAATATAGAAGGAGCCGCTGCGAAAAAAGAAGTATGAGCTTCTGAGGACCTTAAATGCTAACACTCTTATAAGAAATAAGAATGCGAAGTATACCGATACGGCTAGAAGAGCCTCCAGTTGGCGTTGTCTCCCCTACGCTCGTCGGTATGGCCTCGAAAACCACCGGAGTTAATTCAGGTTCAACTTGAGTAGCCGGTGGTCCGGGTTGAACGAGAGAACTCTCAGCTAGAGTCGAGACGATGATGGACTCAGTTGGGAGGACGAGAGGTTGAGTCTCTAAGTGCGGAACCGCCGGAGCTTGCTCTATAATTGTAGTAACGGGGTCTGCAGGTGAAAATACTATCAAATATCAACTATCGGCTAGAAGATTGAGAAGATCTGAATGATAAGACACGTACCGGCAGAAGAGCTAGCCTCTACAATAGATTCTCTCTGAGTATGTTCCGATAACATCTCAGAAATTAGATTTTGGTCGAACTCAGAGAAAGAGATCATCTGAGCTAAGCTTTGTTCAGATGACTCCTCGAAACCCTCTTCATGTGCGGGCTCCGTTTGCATCTGGCCTTCCGCTGTGACATCGACAATACACTCTGGGTGTTAGTTTGCATATATTTACATATGTTAGAATCGTAATAATATATGTATATACCGAGAGCCGGTTCCGTGGGTTCAGCAGACTTATCGAGCGTCCCGCTTGAAGCCGCCTCTCCCTCAGCTTGCTCCTCCATCACTGCAGCTACAACGTGTTAGCTCTTCAATACAACGAAGGGAGAACAAAGTAAAGTTCAGACTTCATACCGAGACTCGGCTCCGCTTGGCTAACACTTGCGCCCATTTCTTAAAGTTTTTCTAAAAGAATATGAAGTGCATTAGCAATTAGCGGGGGAACAAAGTCGGACTCTTTCAATACTTAGAGTCGCCATCCAGAGGAGGTATTCATACCTGCGATGACAGTCTCGGGAACATGAGGCATCAACATCTGCGTCAGCAGCAGTATCTAGGGCACCCTCATTCATAGTTTCAGGTACTTGTGTCGTGAAGCCCGAATCTTCATAAACAAACGTTGGCGGAGGAGAAGGTTCAGCCCGAATCTCACCTTTTTCAGAGGGAGCTGAGAAGAGAGAGTGAAGTAATAAATATCGATCGCAAGCGGAATGGTAAAGTTTAAGTTAACAAAATTTTACCTTCTCCTTTAAGTGAAAAATCAGTACCCGCCACCTCAGGAGTTGGAGAGATTGGACGCCGAGGCCTATGTGCGAGCTTCTTTGTCCGCAACAACGCTCTGACAATGGACGTTGGGGAAGGAACAGTTGTCGACATGCGGACCCTCTTCCTGAGTATGAGATCGGAAGCCTCCTCTTCCTCTTCTTCCTCTTCTCCTGCCTCAATAGTCATCTTGTTGGGATAGGTGAGAACGACCTTCTTTCGAGGCCGTTTCAAAGGACGTTTGGGAGGAGATGGGACACGGGGAGAAGCCCGGACTGGTGCATCCCGTCGAGTTGGAGAACGACGTGAAGGAGGAACTACCACTGCACTCCGTATCCGGACACCCGTGGGACGGACCGTTTCTTCTTCACTCCGTATTCGGACACCCGTAGGACGAACAATCTCTTCCTCTTTGGAAGTTCGAATTGTATCGTCAAACTCTTCTTCCTCACTCTCCTCTCTGTTGACCTTCTTCTTGTCTTTTGACTTCCACGATGGTTGAGCTCGCGGAGGAGAAGCACGAGTTGGCGAGGCTCTTCGCCCCACTTCAGAGCTGCTAGCGCAATGAGCCACTTGCAATACAGAAACGTCATCTGAAGCTTAGGCTCAGCAGCAGGGAGACTGAATTTGGTATTGGTGCAGCCGCTGATACTCTAAAACCAGGCGCGCGCACCATCAATAAGGCCTCCGTGGGTCTTCATCCCCCGATTCGGATTCCCGACATAGATCTGATCATAGTCGAATTGACGAGAAAATCGACACGAAAGATAAGGCTCAATGTCGCAAGAGTTCTTAACTCGGAAGACGAGGTAGCCGGGCCGAATGTTTATCAGCCACCGAAAGCAGCCGAGGTCCAGGATAGTACGGCTTCCGTTAGGCTCAGCAGCATCAATGAGAACATCGTCGTAATGACCCGAGAAGTGTGGGAAACACTTGAAGAATTCCCAACTCTTGGCGATCTTAAATTGGCGAGACGCCTCAGAGAACTGTCTTGCTCCACACTTGCAGTTCTCCAAATTTTTCAACAGTGGAAGTTCAGGGTTGATTGCCTCGGGCGCCGTCATCAAGTCCGGACAATGGAGTACAAGCCAAGCCATCAAATAAGTATAAGGTAGTTCCACTTTGACGGTCGGGATCTCGTCGGAGGACCCTTTGCCCTTCTGGTTGAAGCCAGTAACTAAGCGTCGAAGTCCACAATGGATATCTACTACCATCGCCGAGAGGAGAGAAAGTCGACGACCGATGACTAGCTCAACGGCTGGGAAGAGTACTTCCAGAGGTAGGGCATCTGAGGATTAATGCGGAACCACGCATTTCTTCAGCCAAATTGCTAAGTAGCCCGCCAAAAGAGTTTGTGGCTTGATCTACTTCTGCACTTGCCACAAGAAAGTCTCGAACTTGGCGCCCTTGGGAATCTTGCCCTCAGCAAATGGAGTAGTAAAATATTGGGCATTTGTCTTCGCGATCAAATTATTGATGGCAGAAGGAGTTAGAGGCTTCAGTTCTTCTACCTCATTACTACTCTCCAAGTTCTTAAATAGATTATCGGCAAATTGCTTCAAACTAACCTGTGGACTTTTCCTGGCTCTCACGTCAGCTGACGCTATTACCATATGGTAGTGGCAGGTCAACTCCCAAAGGATCTCATAAATAGCCGATCCCTTCTCCTTCATCTCCTTCAGTCGACGATTGGTGGGGAAGTACTCCTGGTACGGCGCGTCACCCATTGGAAGACCAGATATTTTCATCATCTCATGGAGCGGCAGGCCCAACTCCCCATTCTTCGTCAGGAAAGTATTGGTGTCCGGGTTATAAATCTCCAAAAACGTGAGGAATTGATGCACACTAATGGGAATCTCATACATGCTTGCGCGGATGGGAACGTACAAGCCAATCTCTTGTAGCTCACGGCTCCACCGGCCGAGGACGTACTTGGTCATCCGCGTCCACCATCGGTCGCCAGTAGAATAGACCCAACCAAAGCATCGGTGAGATTTCTTAGGAGGTAGTGCCCTTCCTATTCTGGCCAGACGATTCTTCACTGTGTCAGCCTTGACCAACAACTCGTTGTGAGGTGGGCTGTCTTGACCTATGATTCTTGGGAATAGTGCACGAACATAGTCCTTATCGCTCGAGCCTGGGCTAGCGCCTTGGCCAACATACCCACAGTGGATGCGCTCCTGGTCCTCAGTCAATCTCCAAGGCATGCTCCTCTTGACTAACAGGTTGCGCAGGTGCACCAATGAATGATGGCGAGGGAAGGAGGGCAGGTGAAGACGGGAACCGTCGCCTTCATACAGCCAAGACTCGGTGCGGGAAGATAGAATCTCCGGGTCAGCAACGGAGTCCCCGAACAAATAGCTAGATTTTCTCATAACCTCAGTAGAGCCAGCACTTTTCATTAGCAGGGCGTCAGTTATCATCCTCCGCAAGTCACGGCGGTCCCCGTGCTCCAATAACTCCAATAACTCTGGAGGTGCACTTGGGCCGAGGAGAGGGATATCAGTCACTAATGGTGCCTCACGAGAGGAGGAGAACACGGTGCTGTGTAGCCCACTCGACTCGTGAGCAGCAAACGCTGAAGAAAGGAATTCAACTGCAAGGCACAGGAGAGTATATCAGAACGAGACTAGTGAACAATACTGAGGGTAAAGAACACTTGGTCAAAATCAAAAAATGAGAGAACTGTCTCGGCCACTCAAAATCAAAAAATGAGAGAACTGTCTCGCGATGGCGAGACGATCGGTATCGTAGCGGTGACGAGGCGATCCAAGCTATCACTTATTGCGGCAGTTAGTATCTGCATGCTGGCGAGGCATTACAACTGCAGCATAAGCGTAAAGCGATTAGTATCTCATGTTCTTGATTTTATGAGTGTTTTGGCAATGCAAAATACTCGTCTAAGACCAGATCCTTGTGAAGGAGGACCTCGACTCTTCCCGAATGCCTCGCAAAGGAGAACAAACGAGGATTTCTACACAAAAAATCCCACTTTTCAACCCAAAATACGTGCATACATCGAGAAGAACTCACCCCCAAAAGACGAGGCAGTCAGTTCTTCGACATCAGAGGTTTGGGGAACAGATTTGACCTTGGGGACCCGAGATCTCTTGGGAGACATGATAAAAGTTGAGTTTTTTTGACTTAAACAAGAAAAAACTCGGGTTTTGATGAAGGTAGAGACAAGAAAAGCTTAAAAGGCTGGGAAATGGGAGGCTAGGGTTCGGCTTTGATGTTGGATCAAGAAAAAAGACCGATCTCGTGAAGAAAATCGATCAAAACTGGAGAAACCCTAACAAAACCGAAAGAAAACCCTAGATCTAGAGAGGATTCTCAAGCAAACTGTGAGATTTGAAGCGCTAAAGAGGATCTTTGAGCTTCTATAAAGGCAAGGAAGGGTTTTGGAGGAGTTTTGAATTCTAAGAGGCGGGTTGAAGTGTTGAGAAAGACCCGAACTGTCGGCTTATATAAGGCCAAACTGTCGGCCTGGTAGCGACATTAAATGCTTGCAGCGCATGCCCCTTCGAGCCGACAGCCATAATCGCCAAGACGCCTCTTCGAAGCAACACCTTCGACTGCCGCGCACGAAGAGAGACACCAAACTGTCGCGGTAACTCCAAGACTCGATGATTATCCTCCACGCGAGATTCGAGGTAGTATATTCAAGGCAAATTGGTCCCATATTATATTCGGAAGCTTTCCCGGAAGTCCGACAACGAACAACTTATATTCTAAGTGTTCAGTAAGCCAGACGACGCTTCTTCTCTAAATTCTCGTTGCTGAAGAAGAATCATACGCCATCCTCCACTGTGATGAGACAACATGGTTCTCGAGGCACTCAATTACGACCCAAGTAGTGACTTTCAAGATGAAGATGATCAGTTCAAATTTGACTTCGTCATTTTAACCAATCCAAATACAAATGCAACAGCTATTGATCCCAAAATATGGTCAGCGATGTCGCGTAGCCAGGGTTCGAAAATTGAAGCAAGATATAGGCCCCTTCTATAAAGTTCAACGTTGAACAGAAGCAAGGTGTATCTTATCCAAAGTATTCCAGACCCCTCGACAAAATACAGAGGAGTCTGAAAATTTTGGAGGGGGTATCTGTAGGCATCAAAAATTACTGAAGAATCCCAAATGTGACTTAATCATGAGAAGATCGAAGGACGATGTCGTCAAAGTCTCAGGAAGTCAATCACAGGGTGAAACCAATGCCCGAGACACTTATTGTGTCTCGCCATTGGCGCGACACCTTGTTGTGTCTCGCCATTAGCGAGACACTTTCTTGTGTCGTGCTATTGGCGCAACACCTTGTTGTGTCTCGCCATTGGCGAGACACTTTCTCGTGCCGCGCTATTGGCGCGACATCATGTTGTGTCTCGCCATTGACGAGACACTTACTTGTGTCGCGCCAAAGGTGAGACACCAAGAATGTCTGGTATGTGCTCTTGAAGTGTTCAAATTAATGCTTGTGGGGCTCACTTGACTTTTCAACGCAAAGAGATGTTCAGCCATGTTAGTGGGTGGTTACACGCTGAAAATACGCCCACTAAGCGTGAAATTAGGGCATTTAATCGTGCCTAAAATGGAGGAAAGCCGTTACAACAGCGGGAGACATCTCCTCTTGGTGGCGATCAACTTAACTGTTCGCGGCATCTCTGTAACGATTCGGTCTTGCGGCGATCAACCTGTCAGCGCCCACTAGGGATTTTGGACACTTGACGACTTGTGTTCTTTTCAGATGTGATGCCTCCCAAAGACTATAAATACCCCCCTACGTCCACTTGGGTGGGGGATCGGAGATCAGAGTTTTGGAGATCAAAAATTTCCTAAGCTAAAAGCCTTGTGTAGAGAGAGAGAAGGAGATTTTGAGCTTCAGCCAAGAAGACTTCAAGAACTTTATCCACGTGGAGATCCTCGAGTTTAAGCTTAGACTTATTCTTGGGAAGAGTAGATATCTTACTTTGCTAAGATATTTGCTTTAGTTCTTATTTCCTTAGCGAAGCATTAACTCAACCCCGTCGATTTGACGATCGTTACTTAGGTGGTCCACGGACGACGCGTCCTCGGCACAGGCAAAGAACCCACGCAAGCAGGAGATCTACACGTGTAGTGTCTTCTGTTCGTGTTTGTAAGAAAGCGACTCAAATTACTTTATAATAGAGAGTTACACGTGTAATTTTCTCTTGTTTTCATTGTCAAAACTTTTTGTGATGGAAATAACAAAGAAACCTGCTTTCAACCGAAACAGGATGGGGATAGGATCAAGAGAGTTACATTCCAAGAGGGTTCTAGCCTCTTGATGACGGCAAATCTTCATCTTGATCTTCATCTTCATCTCATCTTCATCTTCATGGTCAAATAAAGAGAAGAAAAGAAAAATATGAAGAGGTGAAAAAATTCTTTTATTAATTGCAATAAAAAGTTATAAATTTAGAAGGTCTTCTCAATTAAGAGTAATCCTCCTCTCCAAATAGAGTTTTTATAAAATTTTTCACACTCAAACTCCTCACTATCTACCCCTATTTATAGCCTACAGCAATGGAGGAGAACTCTTGGATGAAACTTGGAGACCAATGATTAAAATCCAGCCCTAAATCTAAAATCTGCTGTGAACTAACTAAGAGGCCAACCGATTGGCCAACCAAGAGGCCAACCAAGGGGCCGACCAAGGGGTTTGCAACAGATTTTTATTTTTGTTGATTTCTAGACCCGATTTCTTCATGAATCCTTGAGCTTTCTTGGGCCTTCGTTTGTCTTCATATTTGGGCTTCAATAAATGGTAGAAAATTAGGGGGTTTGAGTCTTTTGGGCTTTTATTCATTATTTCTTTATTAACCTGCAAATTAAGATAAAAATAATTATTAGTGGTATATTTATTTATATAAGATAGATGATGAGGGTATAAACTTGTAATAAAAATATGATTATCAAATACCCCCACACCTAAACTTTTGCTAGTCCTCTAGCAAAGAAAGAAATTGAGAAAGAAAAAAAATCCTAACTCACTTTAGCAGGAATCGCGGTTGTATTTAGCACATACAATAAGCCTTTAAACCTCTAGGTTACCCTAGTGAACGAGTTGTAGTCTCGTGAGGGTTTGCAGTGAATATACCCACAAAATTCGATCAACTTGCCAATTTAAAGAAGTTTATGAATAATTAATTTACTTGATATATTTAAACATTCAAATTGAAGCTAGTTATTACTCAAGAAAATATTTTTATATATAATTCTAGGTAAGTCTCTTAGAAATTCTTTTCATTATAGTTATACAAAACCAAGTCTAACTTAGAAATTTAATTTAAAGGTTTTGAAAAGAACATGCTAACTCTTTGTTTTAAACAATTTTCAAGTCTTTTAATCAATTTATTTTTAAGAACATATATACAAATATAACTATATATATAAAAACATTGTTTGTATAAAAAATATATTTTTAACTCTTTATTCCTTGGTGATTTTGTTCTTCTTGATCGGCTTTCTAAGTAACCATTTAACGAGTTTTGGGTCAATAAATCCCAACCCAATTGGGCTTAGGTCATTAAGTATAAAAATACTCCTTGGGCTTAATTACTCGGTCAACTTAGGCTTAGTAAGATAGAACCACCCTAGATTTTAAGGAAATTTTAATTGGTGCCCATTTTTCGCACTCTTCTTTTATAAAGTTAGTTTTTTTAATATATATATGTGTATATGTATCTATATCCTGAAAAATATTTAGATCAAGATGACTTGAAAAATTATTTTCAACTCTAACCTAAGCATGCAAAAATTTTATTCCTTTAATTAAAGGTCTAAGTTAAGACTTAAGTGAAGTATACTACTTTGAAAATTATTTCTTAAGAAATTTATTTAGAGTTATCATAAAGGGTGAACTTGAGTATAAAACTAACTAAGGATTAGAAAATTTAAAAATTATCAAATAGATCAATTATAAGTCAACTCTCTTAAGTTGGCTTAAAATGGCATAAAAAGAAAAAAATGGTAAGATAAAGGAAAAATTGACTAATATAAAGAGAAAATTGACTAGTTCCCACCCCATACCTAAATTTTGCATTGTCTTCAATGCAAACTCTATGATGCATAAAGTAAAGTAAATAAGAATTGAAGAACTTACATTTGTTCGGTAGATAAAGAACAATGATAAAAAAAATCAGAATTACCTTTGATATGAGGGGATGAAGTCAAAATTTACTCTTCTCTTTTTTTATCAATTTTTTCATATTTCCTTTTCTTTTCATATCTTTTTTTTGAAAAGAACAAGAAACCCTCAAATGAGAGAAGAATAAATTCTTTTTTTCGTAAGAAAGTAGATATTTCCATTACCAAACTCAGAACAAAATGAAATTACAAACTCTTTATGCACTCAAAGTCCTTGACCTATCTCAAGACTCAAAACACTCAAAGTCCTTGAAGCTATCTCAGGACTCAAAATCTCAAATAAGAAAAACCAAAACAAGACAAGAACACAAAAGGAATCACTCAATTCAATCCTGTGCAGTCAAACTCTATGTAAACTAATGAGGATTATGTAGGCATCGAAAATTGCCTATACGACCCCGAACATAGCTTGTGACAATGAGTTGGCGATTAACGAGCCATCCGACGATATAACGACGAACCGTCGACAATGCGACAACAAATGAAGCGACGCACACGCATAAAGCGAATCGACGAAACACATAAAGCGAGTCAATAAGGCGTCCAAATTAGCGAAGCGAGTCAACGGAATGCATGAAGCGAGTCGGCTAAGCGCGCAAGCCAAAGAAGCGGCAAATCTCGTGTGAACGACGGAGTAAACCCAACCGCGAAGCTCCGAATCAATGAAACCGACAACTCCTAACCAAATCAGACTCAGATCAACAGAATCGGACTCTAAAAATACCAGAAAATCGGAAAACCGGACCCAGAACCGCCCTCAGGGGCTCGGCAAAACCAAGTCACCCGAGGGTGGCTCGGCTCGGCTTTTAGCCGAGCCACCCTATGGGGTGGCCGAGCCACTTCCAAGTGGATCGGCCATGCCTAGCCACGTAGAAGTAGCTAGGCGGGCCTCGGGCACAGATCTGACCCGTATCCGCCTTTCAAGCCTATAAATAAGAGGTAGGGGGCTCATTTGTGGAGGATCTAAATTTTTGGAGAAGCCGAAGCTCTGCGGAATTGAATTCTAACTTCAGATCTAAACTTGGGAGAAAGGGAGGCTCTTCGACGATCATCTTCTTCGACAACCAGATCCAGATCTCGGCGAACCCTTTGGGCAATTATCCTCCTTCGTGAGATAATCCCCTTAGTAAGTTCGAGAGATTGGATCTCAGATCTACACGTGTTTCCTCCGGATCAAAACTTTACTTTTGATCCCGAGAAGAGCTTTGATTTCGCTTGGTCGATTTCATTCGCTTGGACTATTATTTCCTTCGTGAAATAACCTCTTTTTACCGTGTAGATCTTTTCATCGGATCGGATCACGCGGCGGTCCACGGATAAGTCTCGGCACCGGCAAAGAACCCATGCAAGCGAGGAGCCGATAAACGGATCCCACGTTTGTTTAGGTGGAAAGTTGTAATCTTTTTTTTTATTTTCATTGTAAGTCTTATAAAAAGATGATCTTTTTATTTTGTTGAATTCATTTGTAATTCTATAAAGGTGTAATGAGTTCGATAGCAATGAAGATCGAGAAAACGACTTTCCCCGCAAACAGATTACTTTATACGACGATCAAAAATAGGGTATATAGCCATTGCCTTGCACAAAGTCCTATTAGCAGGAGTATCCTTCATCTTTACAACTTTGGAGCATTGAATTTTAACTTCAAAAAGAATTTGCTAGTAGATATCTTCAATGTGAGGAGGCTTCCCTTGAAAAATTAGCATGTTCCTAGCTCTCCAAATGTGATAAACACAAGCAGCTGATAGGAAAATAAATGTGATTACCTCCTAAAGTTGCAAGTATACAACTTACCAAGTTATAGTACAAAAAGTTATCGATCCTACGAGGAAGATGAAAGTATGAGTTTTGGTCAATATTGGTTCTTATGTTGTGTGTGACAAATTAGGAGTGGTAAATAATGTGAATATGGATGTGAACAGATTAGAAAAGTGAATGCGATTATGTGCAAAAGAGGAAAAAATAAAGTTGAGAATGTGGTTGTGGTTATATGCACATAATAACAAAACTAGGTTTGAGATTATATGCACATGGAGGGAATATGAGATTGAGAGAGAAGTAAAAATCAATGAAATCAAGAATCAAGAATAAAGGAAAATAACAAACAAATGAAAAGCAAGAAAGTAAAGATGAAAATAAAGAAAGTAAAAGATGGAGGATTGATTTAAGATAGGGGGAGTCTAGAGTAGATTCACTTAACTAATCTCAATCTCACAAGAGTGAGTAGGATATGAAGCTAGTTTCAAACAATCTCTAGAGATCCCCAATTATGATCTCCATGAACAAAAGAAAAGAGAAAAACAATGCGACAAATAAAGAGGAAAATAAAGAAGGTAAAATGTGGAGGATAATTAAAGATGGCGGAATCTAGAGTAGATTCACTTAGTAAATCTCAATCTCACAAGAATGAGTTGGATATAAAAGCTAGTTTCAAATAATCTCTAGGGATCCAATTAAAGGCTCCACACTTAGAAAAGGGGTAATTCCCAAGAGATCTTAAGCTTCAAGGCGAATTAAAGAAAAGAAAATAGAAATCAAAATTAATTACAAGAATTAAAGAGCAAGAATTAAAGACATTGCATGAAAGTAAATTGTATAAAAATAAATTGCATGAAAGTAAATCTACTCTAACAAGAAAGGAAAAGAAATAAACGGTAAACCCACATATTCATATCTTCATCTTCATCCTCCTTTTTGGTCCTTGGACAAGGTGAAGAAACAAATATGAATGGGTGAAAAATTCTTTTATTAATTTACAATAAAAGTTATAATTTTGAAAGGTCTTCTCAATTAAGAGTAACCCTCCTCTCCAAATGGAGTTTTTATAAAATATTTCACACTCAAACCTCTCTCCCTCTACCCCTATTTATAGTCCAACGTGATGAATGAAGACCATTGGATCAAACTTGGGCTCCAAGGAGAAGAAATCAGCCATTGATCAAATTCTGTTGCAGACCAATCGGTTGGCCAATCGGTCGGCCAATCGGTTGGTCGACCGATTGGTTTGCAACCAACTTTGTCTTTTTCCTAGTTTTTCTCCACGAATTTCTCTTGAATCCTTGTGTAGTCTTGGGCTTTCCTTTGACTTCGTATTTGGGCTTCAATAAAAGGTAAAAAATAGGAGAGTTGCGTTATTTGGGCTTTTATTCATATTTTCTTTATTAACCTGCAATTTAAGACAAGCACAATTATTAGTGATATCTTTATTCATATAAAATAGATAGTGAGAGTATAAAATTGTAATTAAAATGTGAAAATCAAATACCCCCACACCTAAACTTTTGCTAGTCCTCTAGCAAAGAAAGAAATTAAAAAGGAAAGAAAGAAAAATCCTAACTCACTTTCGCAGGAATCACGGTTGTATTTAGCGCATACAACAAGCCTTTAAACCCCTAGGTTACCCTAGTGGACGAGTTGTAGTCTCGTGAGAGTTTGCAATGAATTTACCCACAAAATTCAGTCAACTTGCCAATTTAAAGAAGTCAAAGTATAATTAATTTTCTTGATATATTTAAACATTCTAGTTGAAGCTAGTTATTACTCAAGAAAATATTTTTATATATAACTCTAAGGTAAGTTTCTTTAGAAATTTTTTCATTATAGTTATACAAAACTAAGTCTAACTTAGAAATTTAAATTAAAAGTTTGAAAAGAACATGCTAACTCTTTGTTTTAAACAATTTTCAAGTTTCTTAACCAATTTATTTTTCAAGAATATATATACAAATATAACTATATATATAAAAACATTGTTAGTAATTAGTTTTTTTTAACTCTTTATTCCTTGGTGATTTTGTTCTTCTTGTTCGGGCTTTCTAAGTGACCATGTAACGAGTTTTGGGCCAATGGATCCAAACCCAATTGGACTTAGGTCATTAAGCATAGAAATACTTCTTGGGCTTAATTACTCGGTCATCTTAGGCTTAGTAAGATAGAACCATCTTGGATTTTAAGAGAATTTTTAATTGGTGCCTATTTTTCAGACTTTTCTTTTGTAAAGTTAATTTTTATATATATATATATATATGTGTATATGTATATATATATTCTGAAAAATATTTAGATTAAAACAACTTGAAAACTTATTTTCAACTCTAAGTTAAGCATGCAAAAATTTCATTACTTTAATTAAAAGACTAAGTTAAGACTTAAGTAAAGTATACTACTTTGAAAATCATTTCTTAAAAATTTATTTAGAGTTATCATAAAAGGTGATCTTGAGTATAAAACTAACTAAGGATTAGAAAATTTAAAATTTATCAATTAGATCAATTATTAATCAACTCTATTAAGTTGGCAAGTGACGATATTTTTTAATGACATAAAAATAATAATAATAATAAAATAGTAAGAAAAAGAGGAAAAATGACTAATCTCTACCCCCACACCTAAATTTTGCATTGTCCTCAATGCAATCTTTATAATGCACAAAGTAAAACAGATAAAAATTAATCACTTACATTTGTTCGGCCGGCTTCGAACAATAATAAAAAATCCGTAATTACCTTTGGTAGGAGGATGAAGTCAAAAAAAAATTTTTTGCAAAAGAACAAGAAACTCTCAAATGAGAGAAGAATAAATTCTTTTATTATTATGATGAGACACAAAGATAAATAAATATAGAATAAAAGATGAGAAATGAGAAGTTCAAATTCTACATTAAATCCTACCTTATTGTTGAAGATTCTACCTCGGATTTTAAAGAGATTTAAAATAATATAAACAATGAAGTGCTCAGATTCAAAATATTCCAAGGGGTTCAATGATTTTTGCAATAATTCAAGGTAGGTTTCAATGGTGTTATGCAATTTGAACTTAGCTCCTTTATTAACAAAAATTTGTACAACCAAATTTTCTTTGAAATTTTTCTCAAACATAAGATCTATATTTGAGGGTTTAAATTCTGATTGTTCGTTTTCTAAAAAGCTAAGTTCATCAGAGAAGAGTTCTTCAAAGGTTTGTTCAAGCACAGTTCCAGTTTTCTCAAAAATCGAATCTAATTTTTCTAAAAACAACAGTTCTTCACCGAAAATTTCCTCGAAACCCCAGATCTGATTCATTCTCCTCCTCAATTGGACTTTCCTGAAAGTAATTTATTTCTAAAGGTTGATTATCAATATTATTTCCTGGATTGAAAATATTAAGTTTAGCAGTCAGATTCTCAAAGGACAGCTTTATGTGACCAGTTCTACAGTTGATGAGAGCATTAGAAGCGGCTAAGAACGGTCTTCCTAAGATCACGGGTATTTGTCCTTTGGGATTAGAAACGGGCTGTGTTTCCAAGACTACGAAATCAACAGAAAAAATAAAATCACCAACTTTTATCAATACATCTGTTATTTTACCCATAGGGACCTTAACAGATCTATCAGCTAACTGAAGTGTGTATCTAATTGGCTTGACCTCCCCAACACCCAGTTGTTGGTAGATCGAATACGGAAGTAAGTTGACACTGGCCCCTAAGTCTAAAAGTGCTTTATCGATACGAGTGTTACCGATGACACATGGGATGGTAGGACAACCTGGATCCTTATGTTTTAATGGTACAGGCTTTGAGAGGACATCACTGATATTGACGGCAAGAAAGACTTTTTTTGGAACATTTATTCTCCTCTTTTTGGTACATAATTCCTTCAAAAATTTGGCATAAGAAGGAATTTGTTCAATAACATCTAAAAGAGGAATATTGACCTTAACCTGCTTGAAGGTTTCTAGGATCTTTTCCTCCTGAGGGGAGTGATTCCTAGGCCTGAGTCTATCTGGGTATGGAGCAACTGGTTTAAAATTAGGCTCAGGTTCGGGTTCGGGTTCTTGGTCATTGGAAACGGGTGATTGCTGGATAGAGTCATCGGAAGGAGAGATAATTTGTTCTGGTTCAAGGGCTTCACTTGGAGGCGCTTTAACTTGATTATCAACTTGTTTCCCTGACCGTAGTGAATGGATTGCATTCACTTGAGCTTGGTAGGATGAACTTGATCCCGTGTCCTTAGGGTTGGTCACGGGTTGACTCGGAAATATTCCTTTTTCTCTCTCACTCACAGTACTAGATAGTTGTCCAAGTTGGGTTTCTAATCTAGTTATGGCTTAAGTGTTAGAAGTGAGAATTTGTCCGGTTGATTGCATAAAGGTATTCAAAGTGATGGATGTTTAAGTCAACAAGTTGGTAGTTTGTGTAGAGGCCTTAATTATAGTTTCTAAACTCTTTTCCAAAATATTGAGACGTTTATCGTGTTCAGCATTTGGAGGAGTGGAATTTAAGGACTGATGGTGAGGAGACTGAAATGGCAAATTCGATTGTTGAAAGTTGGGTTGAGAACAGAACGGAACCGTGTTTCCCCTAGAAAATTGTTGGGTTGAAGAGGGAGTGAAATTTTGATTTCCAAAGTAGTTTCCCTGATTCCATGCAAAGTTTGGGTGATTTCTCCAACCTGGATTATAAGTTGGAGAAAATGGGTCATTTTCGGGACGCTGGAATGGAGCGTTTACCTGTCCTAGTGGTTGATTGTTTTCTAAGAGAGGACATTCCTCTGAAACATGAGATGGAGAAAGACAGTTGTGACAACCTGAGGCAGAAACTTGATTAATTTGAGCTGGAGCTCGTTCCTTGACTTCTAAAGCTTCTAACCTACGCATGATTGTAGCCATTTTTGTTTCAGAGGCTATGTTCGTTTCTAAGGAAAGACCACCGGTTCCAGGTTGGGGAACGGATGAAACTCGATCATCACAGTGTTCCCACTGCATGATTTTCTCAGATAAACCCTCTAAAAAGTCTCATGCTTCATCTGCATTTTTCTTCATGAAATCACCTTGACACATGGACTCTAAGGAAGTTTTTGAATAATAGTCCAATCCCTCATAGATGATTTAGCAAAGTCGCCATTTTTCAAGACCATGATGAGGGCATTGGATGGGAAGATCCTTAAACCTATCAAAATATTTCTAAAAGGGTTCTCCCGGGACAATTTTAAAATTCATGATGCTGTTTCGAAGCTTGACCGTTTTATGAATAGGGAAGAATTTCTTAAGAAACACGGTGACAAATTCATCCCAAGTAATAGAATTTATAGGCAAGCTATACAGCCATTTCTTGGCCTTGTCCTTAAGGGCAAATGGAATAAATCGAAGTTTGATCACATCTTCGGTTAAGTCCCTCATCTTAATCATGAGGCAAACTTCTTCAAATTCGGAGATGAAAATGTATGCGTCTTCAGTTTCTATTCCTAGGAATTTGGGAAGCATGCTAATAAAATGCGGTCGAAGTTCGAAATTAGTTTCATTGACATCGGGGAGTTTAATGCAAGAAGGGATTGCATTCCTAGTTGGATAACAAATATCTTGAAGAACAGGTGGATTAGGATTAGTCATTTCTTCGAAAATTGGTTCAAAACGGATTAAATGATTGGTATTATCCCTAATCCAACCTTGCATACACCAAAGCAAATTCTTTTTATAATTTTTTTAGTTTTTTTTAAGAGGAAAGAAAAGAAAGAAAATAATAAAAAATTAAAAAGATGATGATGAGAAAAGAAAAAGGAAAATCTGACTAAAATAAATCAATGAAAACACTTTTCAATCACCCTAACTTCTAGATTTAAGCTTATACTTCACTAGACCAGCTCCTAACCAAAATTTTCCTTAGTGAAAAGATCAAAGTTTACTCGGGTAATTAGCCAGGTAAGGATAGTACTAGAGGGAGATTAAAGATCAATTAAGTACCTCGTTCATTGCGGAGCCCTTTACATAACCCCTAAACCTTGCCTTAGACACCAATTAATCCAAATAAATTTGGACCGGTTCACTTAAGAAATTATTGTTCCTTAATGAGCTTGAATCCTTAGGGGCCAATATCTAATGAATTTTTAAAGGCTTGGATTTGTGTAGTGAGGAATTAGTGATTTATGGGCAAAAGAAAGGGTGATGAAATCCCTCACCTTATCTTGATTAGGGGGGTTTTGCCCTTAAAATATTTTCAAGTGTGTGTCAAGTCAAGATGTTCAAATTACTTGGGTGAATTCCTACTATTATATGCAATGCAACCCTAGAAATTAAAAGCAACTAAAAAGGATGCAAAAACAAAAATCTTTTCATTTTTTATTATGGTCCACAATCAAACAAAGTGTGAGAAATGGAGCTCTTGTTTTGAGTTTATTATCTTGTTAGTAAAAGTCCAAGTGGAATATGGATTTTATTATGGTCAATAAAAATAAAATATTTTTTATAAATCCTAATTGTCTCGAATGTGAATGAACTACCTAAGGGGTGGAATTAAAAATACTAGATAGAAAAGTTACCCACGCAAAAGCTATCCTAGCCTTTTTGAAGGCAACTCTTCAATCTTGAATCTTCAAGCTCCAAATGGTTCCTTCACAAGAGAAATACACAAGTTAAAGAATCAAAATAGACAAAATCCTACTTATAACACCGTTCCCCGATAACGGTGCTAAAAACTTGATAGAAAAATAAATGTGATTACCTCCTAAAGTTGCAAGTATACAACTTACCAAGTTATAGTATAAAAAGTTATCGATCCCACGAGGAAGATGAAAGTATGAGTTTTGGTCAATATTGATTCTTATGTTGTGTGTGACAAATTAGGAGTGGTAAATAATGTGAATATGGATGTGGACAGATTAGAAAAGTGAATGCGATTATGTGCAAAAGAGGAGAAAATGAAGTTGAGAATGTGGTTGTGGTTATATGCACATAATAACAAAACTAGGTTTGAGATTATATGCACATGGAGGAATATGAGATTGAGAGAAGTAAAAATCAATGAAATCAAGAATCAAGAATAAAGGAAAATAACAAACAAATGAAAAGCAAGAAAGTAAAGATGAAAATAAAGAAAGTAAAAGATGGAGGATTGATTTAAGATAGGGGGAGTCTAGAGTAGATTCACTTAACTAATCTCAATCTCACAAGAGTGAGTAGGATATGAAGCTAGTTTCAAACAATCTCTAGAGATCCCCAATTATGATCTCCATGAACAAAAGGAAAGAGAAAAACAAGGCGACAAATAAAGAGGAAAATAAAGAAGGTAAAATGTGGAGGATAATTAAAGATGGCGGAATCTAGAGTAGATCCACTTAGTAAATCTCAATCTCACAAGAATGAGTTGGATGTAAAAACTAGTTTTAAACAATCTCTAGGGATCCAATTAAAGGCTCCACACTTAGAAAAGGGATAATTCCCAAGAGATCTTAAGCCTCAAGGCGAATTAAAGAAAAGAAAAGAGAAATTAAAATTAATTATAAGAATTAAAGAGCAAGAATTAAAGACATTGCATGAAGATAAATTGCATGAAAATAAATTGCATGAAAGTAAATCTACTCGAACAAGAAAGGAAAAGAAATAAATGGCAAACCCACATATTCATATCTTCATCTTCATCCTCCTTTTGGTCTTTGGACAAGGTGAAGAAATAAATATGAAGGGGTGAAAAATTCTTTTATTAATTTCAAATAAAAATTATAATTTTGGAAGGTCTTCTTAATCAAGAGTAACCCTACTCTCCAAATAGAGTTTTTACAAAACATTTCACACTCAAACCTCTCCCCCTCTACCCCTATTTATAGTCCAACATGATGAATGAAGACCATTGGATCAAACTTGGGCTCCAAGGAGAAGAAATTAGCCATTGATCAAATTCTGTTGCAGACGAATCGGTTGGCCAATCGGTCGGCCAATCGGTTGGCCGACCGATTGGTCGACTGATTGGTTTGCAACTAACTTTGTCTTTTTCTTAGTTTTTCTCCACGAATTTCTCTTGGATCCTTGAGTAGTCTTGGGCCTTCCTTTGACTTCGTATTTGGGCTTCAATAAAAGATAAAAAATAGGAGAGTTGAGTCATTTGGGCTTTTATTCATATTTTCTTCATTAACCTGCAATTTAAGACAAAAATAATTATTAGTGATATCTTTATTCATATAAAATAGATAGTGAGGGTATAAAATTGTAATTAAAATGTGAAAATTAGCAGCAAGCGCAGATCTTTTGATTTCCCTGATACTTTTCCTCCCCTTCCAAGCTGAAACTGCCCATGGTAGAATCTCCTGCCAGCTACAGGGGGTTAGTAACCTGCACAAAAACCATCACAACTTCCCACAATTGTAAGCGGAATCTGCACTGAAAGAACAGATGGTCTCTGATCTCAACCATCACACCACAGAGGACACATGAGTTATCCTCTAGCACCCCTATATGTTGTATTCTAGATCTTGTAGGCAATCTATCATGACATGCCAACCAAATAGCAAAGCAATATTTAGGGATAGAGTATTTGTTCCACACTACATGAGCCCAATGAACTCTCTCAATATCACCAAGGAGCACTCGATAGGTGGCAGAGGATTTGAATTCTGGACTAGGACCAGCCCACTTCAAAAAACCACTGCTGAAAGATAGGCACATCAAAGCTTCCTGACGAAGCCTAAGAATTCTCTTAAACATCCAAGAGAAATGGGGTTTAGAGTCAATATCCCACAAAGAACTTCCTCCAAGATAAAAACCATGCACCCATCTCACCCAGAGGGAGTCCTTTTTGAGAATAAGAGACCAGAGGTTGTTCATAATCAAACATTTATTAAGAGAGGACAAGTGTTGTAGACCAAGCCCCCCACCAGTTTTAGGTTTGCATACCTTGTTCCTGGCTATTTTAGCTTTGACATGATGCCCATAGGATCCAGTCCAAAGAACATCTCTGCATAATTGCTCCACATTATGTATGACCCCCTTAGGCAAGAGGAAAATGCTTCCCCAATAGGAGTGCATACTATAAATGACAGATTTAATAAGCTGGAGTCTACCAGTAAAAGAAAGATATCTGGCAGTCCAACTCTTTATTTTTGAGAGGATTTTCTCAATCAATAACGCACAATCAGCAGAGGAGGGCCCTTTGGATGAGAGGGGAATGCCCAAATACTTGACAGGGAGGGCCCCTTCAGAAAAACCCAGATGTTGCAAGATCAAACTCCTGCTAGTATTGGACACCCCTCCAAAGAACACTTGGCTTTTAGATAGATTAGCACAAAGCCCAGAGACTTGGGAGAAATGAGAGAGTTTCAATGCAAGTTGCTCTATGGAACTCATATCCCATTTACAAAATAGCATCATATCATCAGCAAAGCACAAGTGAGTGATCTTATTAACCCTACATTTAGGATGAAAATGGAACTCTCTCACTTCCCCCAAGCCTGATAAGCTTCTACTGAAATATTCCATCACCAAAACAAAGAGGTAGGGGAAATAGGAACCCCCTGCCTTTTGCCCTTTTTCCCTAGAATTATTCACTGGGTTGGCCATTTACCAAAATGGTATAAGAAGCAGTACTTACACATTCTATGACCCATTTGATGAATTTAAGAGGAAAGCTCAGCCCCTTAAGGATTTCAGCAAGGAAAAGCCAATTGATAGAGTCATAAGCTTTCCTTAAATCAATCTTTAAGGTGCACCTAGGTGAAATATTTTTCCTCCCATACATGTGAACTAACTCCTGAGCCATTAAAATATTATGAACTATACTCCTACCTTTAACAAAGACTCCCTGATTCTCACTAACAAGATAGGGCATCACTTTTTTGAGCCTATTTGTTAACACATTTGAAATGCACTTGTATAGAATATTACAACAGGTAATAGGTCTATAATCAGATGCATTATTAGGGCATTGAGACTTAGGGACAAGAGTGATAGAAGTGGAGTTCAAGGACTTGAGTAATCTGCCATACCTGAAGAAGTCACTCACAGCCGAGACAATATCAGCTCCAATTATGTCCCATGAATCTTTATAGAATTTAGATGTGAATCCATCGATCCCAGGACTTTTCTTGTCATTGATTTGGAACATTCCTAACTTGATTTCAGCTGTAGAGACTGGTCTATAGAGTTCTGCACATTGATCATCATTAACCAGAGGACCCTTAGCCAGAGTTGACATAAGAAGAGGTTGACAAGGACTGATACTACCCAGAATATTACTGAAGAAACTAACTAATTCCCCCTGAATATCCTCCTGTTTTGTGAGCATAACACCCTGAGAATTTGAGATGGACAGAATTGATTTTCTCATTCTTCTTTGTTTGACTGAAGCATGGAAAAACGCAGTGTTGCTATCCCCCAAATTTAACCAATTCACTTTAGCTTTTTGTTGAAAGAACATAGTCTCATGTTTGAGCATAAGGAGAAATTTCTTCATGACAACACTTTCATTAGCAATCAGCACAATATTAGTTGGATCATTCTGGACATCAATCTGTGCTTGAAACAAGTCCTCTCTACCTTTGTTTACCCTGGCAGATATACCCCCAAAAAATGTAGCATTGAAATTTTTTAGCTGAGTTTTGATTATCTTCAGTTTCTGTACAACTCTGAACATAGGAGAACCCTGAAATTGTTGCCTCCAAGCAAAGCAAATAACTCCTTTAAACTTGTAGTGGTCACTCTAGAAATTAAAATATTTAAAAGAAGGTCTCATACTGGAAGGAAGATGAAAGGAGATCAAAGCTGGGCTATGATCAGATATACCAGGAGGCAGGAACTCAGTATCAATGGAGGAAAACAAATCAAGCCACATATCATTTATTAAGACTCTATCCAGCTTGCATAATACCTTCTTATTAGACCAAGTAAAGAAGCACCATTTAAACTTCATATCCATCAATTTAGTATCACTGATAAAGCTTTGTAGTTCTAGGAGCTCATTTCTGGATACACTTTTCCCCTGAATTCTCTCCTCAATATAAAAAATGTAGTTAAAATCACCTAGCACAACCTAGGGGAGATGAGTAGAGGAACTAATGGCTCTCAGGTTAGTCCAGAGACTAGATCTTAAGTTGGCCTGATTGTAACCATATATGAAAGAAGCTAGAAAAGTACTAGAATTTATCTTATCTTCAATGAGGCAATGAATCAACTGAGAGGTAGTAAGGAGGACTTGAACATTTAAAACTGAAGCATCCCATACAACCAAAATTCTACCATGCACATCAAGATCAAAATTATGAACAAAACTCCAGTTAGGAGCACAATTATTAGCCATCACAGAAGCAAGAGAAGGATGGATTTTAGTTTCTATAAGACCAAAAAGAGAGATGTTATGTACATTAAGGAATTTCTTAACCTCTTTCTGTTTATTAGGGTGGTTAAGGCCCCTAATATTCCAACAACCAAAGGCCTTCATCCAGGTTTAGATGAGCTGCTTCTACCTCTCATGAAAAGCTCATGCTCTACATCAACAACCAAAAAGAATAAATTCTTTTTATCATTATTATGAGATAAAAAATAAAGATGTAGAATGAAAAATTGAACATGAAAATCTCATACTCTACATCAAATCCTACCTTATTGCTAAAAATTCTACCCTAATTTTAAAGAAATCCAAAATGATATAATCGATAATGTGCTTAAATTCTGAACATTCCAAGGTTTTCAATGATATTTGCAGAATTAAAAGTAGGTATTTATGGTGTTATGCATTTTGAATTTAGATTCCTTATTAATAAAAGTTTGACCTATAACAACCAGTTCTTCTTTAAAAATTTCCTTAAACATAAGATTTATGGTTGAGGGTAGAAATTTTGGTTGTTGTTTATTTTCCAAGAATCTAAGTTCATCAGAAAGAGTTCTTGAAAAGTTGGGTTAAAGAAGCATGTATTTAACACGCTTCCTCGCTCAAAGACCGACCGATTTTTCTAATATCTTCACTCCTCACCAAAAATTTCTTTAAAACTTAGATCGACTCATTTTCTTCTTTGGGATAATATATGTCTTGAAGAAAAGGTGGATTAGGATTTTCCATTGGTTTAGTCTCAAAAAACTAGTTCAACACAAATTAAACGATTGGTAGTATCCCTAATCCAAACTTGCATACACCAAAACAAAATTCTTTTTGAATTTTTTTTTACTAAAAAAGGAAAAAAATTCTAAGAAAAATAAACGTTAGTTTTTTTTCTTCTTTTTTAAGAAAAACTAAAAGACCTCAAAGATTAATGAGAGAAGAAAAGAAGGATAAAAGAAAAATCTAACTAAAATAAATTAAGAGCAATCACTTTGTATCAATCACTCTTAATTCTAGGGTTAAGCCTAGACTCAGCTAGACTAGCTCCTAACCAAAAACTTCTTTAGTGAAAAGATCGAAGTTTACTTGATCAGTTAGCCAGGTAAGGATAGTACTAGAGAGAGGTCAATGACCAATTAGGTACCTCGTTTCTTGCGGAGCGCTTTACGCAATCCCTAAACCTTACCTTGGACACCAACTGATTCAAGTAAACTTAAACCGGTTCCCTTAAGGATTTCTTGTTCCTTGATGAGCTCGAATCCTTAGGGGCCAACGTCTAATGAGTTTTAAAAGGCTTGGATTTGTGTAATGAGGAATTAGTGATTTGTGGACTAAGGAAAGGGTGATGAAATCCCTCACCTTATCTTGATTAGTGGGTTTTTTCCTTTAAGAATATTTTCAAGTGAGTGTCAAATCAAGATGCTCAAATCACTTTGGTGAATGCCTACTATTATATGCAATGCAAACCTAGGAATTAAAAGCAACTACAAAAGGATGCAAAAATAAAATCTTTTATTTTGTTTTAATTAAGGTTATCAATCAAATAAATGTGAGAAAGGGAGCTCTTGTTTGAATTTATTATCTTATTAGTAAATATCTAAATGGAGGGTGAATTTTATTATGGTTGACAAAAAAATTTGTTTTTGTTTTTATTAGCTCCTAATTGTCTGTAATGTGAAAAGCTAACTAAGAGTGGAATTGAAAATACTAGAAAGAGAACTTACCTTTTAAGCAAATCTTCTCTCTAATCTTCATCATTCTCCTTCAAAGTAGTTCCTTCACACTAAAATACATAAATCAAATAACTAAAATAGAAAAATTCTAATTACAAGCACCTTCCCCGGCAACGGCGCTAAAAACTTGATAGGAAATAAATATGTACCTAAAGTTGAAAGTGCACAACTATCAAGTTATAGTATTAAAAGTTATCGATCCCACGAGAAAGGTGTTGTAAGAAAATAATCAAAATTGGTTCTTATGTTGTGTGTGTGACAATTAGGAGTGATAAATGTGATTGTGGAGAGAATAAGAGTGGTTGTGAATATATGTGAATAAAAACAAAACAAGATTGAGAGAGAAGAAAGAATGATGAATAAAACGAAGGAAAATAAAACAAACAAATAAAAATCAAGAATAAAGAGGAAAATTAAGAAAGTAAAAGATGGATGATTCAATTAGAGATATGAGGAATCTAGAATTGAATCCACTATCCAATTTCACGTGTAAAATATGAACTGTTCTCTTATTATCACATTTTACTTTAGATTTATTAAGCATAGACTATCAAACCACTTAAGGAAAGCATAACCTATCAAATTATCATCCAAGTAAAATTAATACTCAAGAAAAGAACAACAACTAAATAGTAATTCTAGAATTCATAAGCATAACCTATCAAACCACTCAAGATAAGCATAAATTATCAAATTCTTCTTCTACCAATTAGTTCTCTAGTTGATTATCATAATCATGATCATTTTAAGCTCAAGAGAATAATCCACAAATTATAAAAGAAATCAAACTAGTTTCATACAGTTCTAGAATTCCTACAAGATTTTTGTTTCACATTATTGAATTAAAAGCAAAATAAAAACTATAGAGTATGAAAGAAAAATTAATCATAAAAAGAAAAATAAAAATAAAGAAGTAAAAATCTAAACTATGAACATAAAAATAAATCTAAATTATAAAAGTAAAAGAACATAAAAGTAAATCTAATTATGCAAGAAAATAAATATGTACTACAAAATAAAAATGCAAGAAAGTAATACAAGAAAATAAAGACATGAAAGTAAGTCTACTCTACAAAGTATCAAAATAAATCTAATCTACTAAAAGAAAAGAAAAGAAAAGAAAATACTATAAGAAAATAAAAGATGAAAGAGAAAACTTACATTCCAAGAGAGTTCTAACCTCTTGATGAAGGCAAATCTTCATCTTGATCTTTATCTTCATCTCATCTTCATCTTCATGATCAAATAAAGAGAAGCAAAGAAAAATATGAAGAGGTAAAAAAAATTCTTTTATTAATTGCAATAAAAGTTACAAATTTGGAAGGTCTTCTCAATTAAGAGTAACCCTCCTCTCCAAATAAAATTTTTACAAAATTTTTTACACTCAAACCCCTCACTATCTACCTCTATTTATAGCCTAAAATAATGAAAGAGAACCCTAGGATGAAACTTGAAAATCAATGATTAAAATCCAGCTCTAAATCTAAAATCTACTGCGAACCAACCAAGGGACCAACCGATTGGCCAACCAAGGGGTTTGTAGCAGATTTTTATTTTTGTTGATTTCTAGACCCGATTTCTTCATGGATCCTTGAGCTTTTTTGGGCCTTCTTTTGTCTTCATATTTGGGCTTCAATAAATGGTAGAAAATAAGGGAGTTTGAGTCTTTTGGGCTTTTATTCATTATTTCTTCATTAACTCAGAATTAAGATAAACATAATTATTATTAGTGGTATATTTATTTATATAAGATAGATGATGAGGGTATAAAATTATAATAATAAAGTGATTATCACATTTGCTGATTATTAATACTTAATAAAAAATTAAATTTTATTTAGCGAAATTTTTATATTTATAGTCAAAATAAAATTTTGATTCATATAGTCATTTAATCTATATACTATTGTTAATAAATTATTTTTCTAATAATTTTTTGGTTGTCAAGACATAATAATAAAATTGTAACATACACGCCTTACATGATCTTCAAGTTGATGAAAATAATGTCATCCCGAAAGAAAGAATCACTCGAACATGGAAAAGACTAAATGCAAACATAAGAATCTCCTCTAGGGTTAACTTTATTCTCTTTGATAACGAGGTAAATTCTAATTTTTTAAATATGGTGGTTATAATTGCAAGTTTGAATAACACAAATTTTATTTAATTTGTGATATATTTAATTTTATTTTTGATAGAACACTCATGTCCATGATTTTTGCCGTAAGAATGATGCATTATGACTGAGAAAATTAATGCAAGAAGGAAACATTCATATTTTCTCACATGCAAAGATTGTTCCCAAATAAGATATATAAATCGGTAAGCACTCCGGTATCTATTCATTTTGTTACTATATAAACATCAAGGTTTTAGAGGAAGATGAAGATGATATAGAAAAATACAAATTGAGTTCTTTTCTTCTGAGAGATTGAATCGAGAATCGATTTAAAAGAATTTCTTATAGGTACACATTAAATTTATATTCTGCAATATTACAATGTATGTCATATGATATTAATTTAAATTATGTGTTTGGAATAGTTGATGAAATTTATGTGGTTGATAGCATCGACGGAGTGGAAAAAGTTTTTAGAAGCTTTACAATGCATGATCAAAAGTAAGCTACAATTTTATTATTGTTTATATGAAAAATATTGAAAATTATTATATAATATAGATATTAAATATAATATTTTATTTTTGTTATCAGTTTCAACACTATAGCTATCGCGTTGTAGGAAGATTTAGCATTTGCTCCAGAGGAAAAACTAAAAGGGGAAAATGAAGGCTCAATTGTTATCATTGTGACCTATCTACTTTCTTCTAGATTTCGAGGGTGTGTGTGTGTGTGTGTGTGTAATATTTTTAATAAATTATATATTATTTCTTACAATAAACTGACAATATTTTAATAATTACGAAAAGTATATTTTCCGTAATTTTAAAATTTTTCCTCACTTTCTTTTCGATGAAAGGATTAACAAGCCTTTCTTCTCATTATGCTATAAAGTTTTATATAAACTTGTCCGACAATAAGGATGTTGTTCAAACTCAAAGGTATTTTATATTTTATATTTGGGAACTAACATAAATTTATTTTCATAATTTATATTAACAATGATTTGAATTACTAATCATTTTAAATTTTGATTCGAAAATTTTATCTCAGAGTTATTGATGCTAACCCAATACCAAAATTTTGAGAGTGGGACAAGATCATTAAGCACACAAGTGAAATTTAAAATTGACGACGATACTATTGATGACATATTTGAAGTCAAGGGCTTGAATGACAGCGATGTAAGTGATTTCTACTATTTTTACTATTTTGTTATTTCGAAATTTTAATATATCTTCAATTATAGTTTTCACTATAATGTAACTAATATAACCCGATACATTGACAAGGGCTATATTATGAAATTATTGTATGCTTGAATCTCTCAATTTATATAGGTTAGTTGATTTATAAAAAATTATATGAATTACATTACAATTCAATGAATTAATAAATACATAACTTAGAGACTCATGGTAAATAATTAAAAGGATTTATCATGCATTATAATTTTAGCCATTGTCTTATAGTTCACTTGAAGATTGAATCTTTAATCTATTCAATTTTTAGGAAAAATATTTTATTTGCAATGCTCAAATTATGGGAATTGAGGAAATGTCGGGTTGGCGATATTTTTCTCATGCCGATTGTAATAATAAGTTGAAAGGGATCAATGGGGTTCTTCACTGCAGTGGTCACAAAAGGAGATCAAATATGTAGAAGAGAGATAAATATTATATTATAAATATTATAAACATTCATAATTTATAAAATCTTGATTTTGAAAATAATATCTATTTAAAATATCTATTTCAAATAATAATCTCAAGTTGATTTGCTCGAATTAAAGATATAATTAGTTTATTTCCTTACCAATAACCAATTTGTCATTAAAATACTTACCATACAAATTGTAATAACAATAAATATCAAATTATCTAAATTAAGCATAAAACTAAAACCAAAAATTTAGAATCCAAATTTTAGTTTGTAAAATATTTATTAGGCTATTAACAAGTATACCAACAATCTCTATTTAGTAAATCAATTTTGTTTTCTTCCATAATTAAAGCAATATTAGATCACAACCATGTAATTGAATAACAAAAAATCTTAACTTACCTCAATTAGTTGAAACCAAAATTTTGAGCTACAAAAGATCCACCATGATCTTTTTCTCGTGGTACGTAATTGAGTTTTTAAAGGAAAATTTTGAATTTGGTAATATAATCTGTAAACTAAAATGTTTAATATTGAAAGTTTATTAATATATTTATACTATTATTTATTTGAAAAGCATTGAAATTTAATTGTGTGATCTTAATATTAAAAAGTTTAATGATTATGTAAAATAAATGTTGGTTAAAATTAATAGAAAATAATACCTAAAATATATTAGTGATTTTGGTATAATTAACTATTACGAATTATATTCTATTTAGAAAATACTATATTTATTATTTAAACTAAATTTTAATAAGTTATATTTATAAAACCCAAAAATTATATTAACCCAAAATTCTAATAGTAACAAAAATATTATTAAATGACAACTTTTGAATTTGTAATATTAATTTATGGTTTTATTGTTATTACAGCAATTGTTATTACAAAAATATTTCTTTCTTTTATTAATATGAAACTTTTATCATTATTGTGATTGGTTTATGATATTTATTGACTATTAATAATTAGTAAATTTTTAAAAATTTATTTAGTGAAATTTTATATTTATAGTCAAAATAAAATTTTGATTCAAATAGTCATTTAATCTAAATAATATTGTTAATAAATTATTTTTCTGATATTTTTTAGGATGTCAAGACATAATAATAAAATTGCAACATACACGCCTTACATAATCTTCAAGCTGATGAAAATAACGTCATCCCGAAGGAAGAATCACTCAAACATCGAAAGGACTAAACGCAAACACAAGAATCTCCTCTGGGGTTAACTTTATTCTCTTTGATAACGAGGTAAATTCTAATTTTTTAATATGGTGATTATATTGCAAGTTTGAATTACACAAATTTTATTTAATTTGTGATATATTTAATTTTATTTTGATAGAACACTCATGTCCATTGTTTTTACCGTAAGAATGATGCATTACTGAATGAAAAAATTAATGCAAGAAGGAAACATTCATATTTTCTCACATGTAAAGATTATTACCTAAATAAGATATATAAACCGGTAAGCACTCCAAGATCTATTCATTTGTGTTATCATATAAACATCAATGTTTTAGAGGAAGATGATGATGATATAGAAAATACTAATTCAAATTCCTTCCTATGAGAGATTGAATCGAGAATCAATTAAAAGAATTTCTTATAGGTACACATTAAATTTATATTCCTGCAATATTACGATGTATGTCATATGATATTAATTTAAATTATGTGATTGGAATAGTTGATAAAATTTATGCGGTTGATAGCATGGACAGGAATGGAAAAAAATTTAGAATCTTTACAATGCATGATCAAGAGTAAGTGCAAATTTATTATTGTTTATATGAAAAATATAGAAAATTATTCTATAATATAGATATTAAATATAAAACTTCATATTTTGTTATCAGTTTTAACACTATAGCTATCACGTTGTAGGAAGATTTAGCATTTGCTCCAGTGGAAAAACTAAAAGGGGAAAATGAAGGCTCAATTGTTATCATTGTGGCTGTCTACTTTCTTCTAGATTTCGAGGTGTGTGTGTGTGTGTATAATATTTTTGATAAATTATATATTATTTCTAACAATAAACTCACAATATTTCAATAATTATAGAAAATTATATTTTTCTATAAATTTTAAAAATTTTCCTCACTTTTTTTCCCAAAGGAAAGGATTAACAAGCCTTTCTTCGATGTATGCTATAAAGTTTTATATAAACATGTCCGACAATAAGGATGTTATTCAAACTCAATGGTATTTTATATTTTATATTTGGGAACTAACATAAATTTATTTTCATAATTTATATTAACAATGATTTGAATTACTAATCATTTTAAATTTTGATTATGAAAATTTTATCTCAGTTTTATTGATGCTAACTCAATACCAAATTTTTGAGAGTGGGACAAGATCACTAAGCACACAAGTGAAATTTAAAATCGACGACGGTACTATTGATGATATATTTGAAGTCAAGGATTTGAATGACGATGATGTAAGTGATTTCTACTATTTTACTATTTAGTTATTTATGTAATTCTAATATATCTTTAATTATAGTTGTTCACTATATGTAACTAAAAACCCCGATACATTGACAAGAGCTATATTATGAAATTATTGTACGCTTGAATCTCTTAATTTATATAGGTTAATTAATTTATAAAAAATTATATGAATTATATTACAATTCAATGAGTAAATAAATACATAACTTAGAGACTCATGGTAAATAATTAAAAGGATTTATCATGCATTATAATTTTAGCCATTGTCTTATAGTTCACTTGAAGATTGAATCTTTAATCTATTCAATTTTTAGGAAGAATATTTTATTTGCAATGCTCAAATTATGGGAATTGAGAAAATATCGGGTTGGCGATATTCTTCCTATGTTGATTGCAATAAGTTGAAGAGATCAATGGGGTTTTTACTATAGTTGTCGAAAAAGGAGATCAAATTTATAGAAGAGAAATAAATATTATATTATAAATGTTATAAACATTCATAATTTATAAAATATAAGTTTTAAATTAAAGAACTTTAAAATGACCCAAACATGTTAATTATCTTCAGGTACAAACTTACCTTAAAAGTGACAGATGGAACATGCATCACTACATTTGTGATATTTCATGATGATGTTCTCGCTTGATGAAAATTGGTCATTTATAATTAGCGGTTTAGCTAGGTTAGGTATATTATCTCGAATTACATTAAAGTGTTAATATGTCTTTAATTGAAACAATGAATTTCGTGTTGATTTTACATTGATAAAGCGGTGTTGATTTTACATTGATAAACCGGATGCGATAATACGAATATTCCACTTGCTATAAAGAGATTAATTGGTAGAAATATCGTTTCCACGTGAAAGTTACATAGTTTAACACAAGTAAATGCATTGAAGACTACACGATCATCAAAATCATTAATGATGATGTGGATGATGAAAACTCAAGGATTATTATCATGAACTAATGGCAAACTAATACTTGATAATCTAACTAATGAAATTATTTTCAACAAGTATATGTAATGTATTGATTGTACTAATAATAAATTTATTTTTATCAAAGGATGAGAAATCCCATGATATGTCACAGGTTGATGGCTATGATAGTCAATTCATCGAAGATACTCCTGATTTATCCACATCCGAAAATACAATTGATAAAAATATAAAACAAGGTTTTGAGAAATTTAATATTAGTTTCTTTATTTTAAAATAAAATCATGTTTGTGTTATTCTAAGAGAAATGTACTATTATCACAGGACGAAAATACAAATGAAATGAATCGGGGTGGTATCATTGATATTCAATCTGTTAAATTAAATCCAAACATATCTACACCCATATCGACCATTAATAGCATGGGCAAAAAGAAGATATTAGATATATCACCTATTGCTACACTTGATACGTCTGCATTTAAAACGCCACCTACAAGTAGTGCCAGAACAAAGATGCAATCAGGTTGGATATTCTATACGTTAACTCTTTTAATTTTATAATTTTATATAGTTTTTAATATTTTACTCTTGAATTTAATTATTACACATGTTTTACGTATTACAAATATGAACAAAGAACCAGCACTTTCAAGTTTGAGGAAGAGGATGAAGACGGAGAAAAAATGATTGAACTTTAGAGGAGCTTTCTTTAAAATTGTACATATTATATCCTCAAAATTTGATTGATAGAAAATAATTTTTTTGGATTGCATCCATTGCGATTAATGTTTTTGAACAATATACTTTTTATATCTTTATTTTTTCGACTTGCATTAAGTTACTTTTTTATATCCGGTTTATTCATTACATAAGTCAATTTTAGGTTAAATGATTTTAATTTTAATTATAGCATAATATATTAGTTCTATTATCATGATTTCCATGCATTGACAAATTTTGTTTACCTCAGATGTGGGGGTTACCGTGCTTCGGAAGGTGAGGTGAGTCATTGGAATTTTTAATTATTTGTGAATACGAACGATTGAAATACGATAAAATCAAGGTGAACTTCGATAAGACTGTGCTTAGCACGGGCTAAAAGACTAGTTGAAGGAGAGACTAAACCGTTTTCTATTACCATAGGTTTACACCAAGGGTCAGCTTTAAATCCTTATCTTTTTGCATTAGTTATTGAGCAACTTACTAGGCACAGTCAAGCTGAAATTCCATGGTATATGTTATTTAAGGATGATATAGTGTTAGCTGACGAAAATAGAAGATGTATAATTTCTAAAATAGAAAGGTGGAGATAAGTTCTTGAATCTAAGGGTTTTAGAATTAGTAGAACAAAAGCAGAATTTATGGAGTGCATTTTTAGTAAAAATAAATATCTAAAAGTAATTATTTTCACTATTTAGGATCAATCACTTAGCATGATGGTGAGATTGAAGATGATGTTGTTCATCAAATCAAATTGGGGTGGTTGAAATGGAGAAGTGCTTCGGGAGTCTTATGTGATTGTAGAATACTAATAAAACTAAAAGGAAAATTTTATGGGATGGTTATGAGACCAACAATGATTTACAGGTCAAAGTGTTGGGCAATTAAAAAATAACATGTGTAAAAAAAATGAGTGTAGCAAAAATAAGAATGTTGTGATGGTCTTGTGGGTATACACTAAAAGATAGGATAAAAAATGAGTGCATCCATAGTAAATTAGAGGTTGCTCCTATTGAGGATAAAATAAGACAGAATCGACTAAGATGGTTTGATCATATAATACGGAGACCTCTTAGTGCACCGGTTAGAAAAAGTGATAGTATTATAGTTAATGGGACAAGGAGATCTAGAGGTAGACATAAAAGAACTTGATTGGAAGCAATTAAAAAGGATATGATTATGTTTAACTTAATATAGGAGATGTTCTATAAAAGAATAGAATGGAAGAATATGATTCATATAGCCGACCCCAAACATTTGGGATAAAGGCTTTGTAGTTATTATTGTTGTTGTAGTTTGATGAGATAGAAAACCTTCACATATTGATTTAATCTAAACTAATCTCATACTTAAACCTCAATCCTGTGATGCTTGCATTAGAATTTCAACTAAATTAGAAAAAGTATATGTGGTTTTAAAATATCTATAAAACATCTTAAGGATTCAAACCATTAGAATTTCTATATAATTATTCGAAATATCAAATAAACTAGAGAGAATTTTGAGATAATATTTTATGTAATTTGTGTAAATAATTTATTTATTTATTTTTGGATTGCATGGAATATTTTTGTAATAGAAAAGTTTTATTTTTATAAATCTTTACATATTATATATTTTTATGGTGTCTTGTGTTCTGTTAATATTTTAAAGAGAGACACGAGCGAACCAAAAATCCCTCTTTATAAAAATCAGTAAAGACATTATATCAAATTAATAAATAACAAAAACGGATAAATTCATCAATAATATTTTAAGAGGAAGACAAATTCATCAACTTTAAATATAATTTGACACATGTATAATTTTGCATATATGATTTTAGAGTTAATTTTAGAAGAACCCCTAAACTATGGGGAATGTCTTAGAAAACCCTCTCAACTATTTTAATTTGAGAAAATCACCCTAATGTTTTGGCATATTATAGACAACCTCACTCAACTTTGAAAATCAAAGAAAACCCCCTCAACTATGGAGTGTCTCACAAAACCCCCTAATATTTCAAAACTTTTCTCACCAAATCCTCCTTACGTCATTCCAAAATGTAAAATAACTGAAATATCCTTTTAAAATCAACTCATTCAATTACAAATAAACCCTCAACTGGTAAAAAAAAGAACAATTTTAATTTATAATGCTTTTTCCCTCTTTCTGTCATCCTGAAAAATCAGGATATTTTTTATGATTGAGGAATATTTTGGTCTTTTCTCAGTCACCTACTTATCATGTGACATGCTAGACCTAACAATGTTAGTTTTGAGGATGTAAAGTGAGAAGAGTTTATGAGGATTTCTCGAATTTTTAAACTTGAGGGGGCTTCTCAAATTAAAATAGTTGACAGGGGTTTTCTGTGACACACCCTATATTTGAAGGGGGGTTTAAGTGAGAAAAGTTCAAGGGGTTATCTCAAATTTTCATAGTTGAGGGGTTATCTACAATATTGTTAAACTTGAGGAGGGCTTTCTCAAATTAAAATAGTTTAGGGTTTTTCTAAAAGTTAATCCATGATTTTATGTAGAAAGGCTATTTACATGAGTTTTTCCTTTAGTTTGTATATTTAAATATATAGCTATAAGAGTTTTTAATTATGGATAGTTGTAATTAATTTGATACGGATTACAATATAATTGATTATATTTTCTAATTATAAATAGTTTTGATTTGATGAGAATTATTAGGTGAATGTAAGATTAGGTAAGGATAGGACTAAAAGGAGATCGGAGACCAATTAAGGCCCTTGTTTTTTGCAGGGCGCTTTACACAACACTTAAACCTTGCCTTAGACACCAACGAAGTTAAATAAACTTGAACCGGTTTACTTAAGAATTTCTTATTTTCTATTGAGCACGAATCCTTAGGGGCCAACGACTAATGAATTCTAAAGGCTTGGGTTTGTGTGTTGAGTAATTAAGTGATTTTTGGGCCAAGGAAAGGGTAATGACCTCTCTTACCTTATCTTGACTTGAGTTTTATGCCCTTAAAAATATTTTCAAGTGTGTGCACAAATCAAAATGCTTAATACTACGTTGGTGATTCCTACTAATTATATACAAATGCAACCCTAAAAATAAAAGCAATCTATACGTGGACGCCTTAAGCAATTATTTCTAATGAATTTTTTTAGTTAGATTTAAACAAACAAATGTGAGAAAGAGAGCTCTTGTTTAAATTATTATAGTGTTTAGTAGTTTTTCAAGTTAATGGTGATTTTATTATGGTCAACAAGAGAATTTTTTTTAGTCCTAATTGTTACTAATTGTGAGAATCCTAACTAGAGGGTGAAATTGAAAATCACAAGAAGGAGAACTCACTTTTGTAGGGGGTCGGCCCCTCTTAAAGAAACTTTCTTCTTTAATCTTCAATCTTCTTCTAGTTCAATCCTTCACAATAAACACACAATCAAAAAACCAAAATAGAGAAATTTCTAAATAGAAGGACCTTCATCAACAATGGCACCAAAAACTTAATGTGTTCTAATTATAAACGTCGTAAGTGCATAACTTATATGTGTGTAGCATGCAAGTGTCGATCCCATGAGGAAGGTGTGATCTAAGAAGCATCCTAGAGTGGTTCTTGAATTGTGGTAGAAAAGAGAGAATAAAGTTGGTTTGGATATTGATTTGATGCAAATAAAAGGCCAAAACAAGATAGAGAGAAAACCAAGAGAGGACAAAGAAATAAAAGAGTTAAAGAAAAATCTAGTTATGAAACTAAGAATTTAGGATTGAATCCACTAGGTAGTTCCTATTTAGATTTTAGAACTACTCTCTTTGAATTCTCATATTCAAGCAATATCACCATTCATGAATAGAAAGAAATAAGTAAGTAGTAATTCTAGAAATGTATAAACTATCAAACCACTTAAGATAAGTATAGCCTATCAAATTGTTTTCCTACTACTTATTATTTTAGTTGATTATCCTAAGCATGATCAATTAAGCACAAAAGGAGAGCAAATAAAAATTAAATAGAAATTAAACTAGTTTCATCTAATTCTAGATATCCTAGGAAAATTAACTACTCATATTACTCCTAGAAAGCAAGAATAAAAAGCAAGAAAATACTAAATTACAAAGCATAAAATCCTAGCATGAATTCTAAGCAAGAAATTAAATCCTAAACATGCATTTCTAAATAAGAAATAAAAGGAAAATAAAAAACTCTTATTGTAATGGGTGGCACCTTGTGCAGACTAAAGAAAAATCTTCAAGTCTTCATCAACACAAGAGAAGAAGAAAAAATTTAAAGATGAAAAATAATATTTATTTTTATTGCAAAAGTAAAGTTTTACAATGGTGAAAGGCCTAATTAAAGGTCATCCTCTACAAAATAGAGTTTAAAAATTTTCATATCCCTCATACTCACTCTCTACCCCTATTTATAACCTACAACAACTATAATTAGCCCTTGGATCAAATTTAGGCTCTAAGAAATCCAAATCAGCCATTCATTGCATTCTGTTGGAAACTAATCGATATTAATCGATTAGCCAATAGATTAGCTAATTAATTAGTTAATCTATTTGCTAATCGATTAATTTGTAATAAAATTTATCTTCGTTGTTTGACTTATTGGCTCGTCTCCTCTTGGACTTTTGGGCTTTCGGGCTTTCTTTAGGATACTTTGGGGCTTCAAATAAAGGGCTTCTTGGATCTTTTATTTGATATTTCCTGCAATTTCATAAAATATACGAAATTAGCAAGTATATTTATTAAAAATTATAGATAATAATGATAAAAAATATAATAAAATATAGTGATCAGGAGTGAAAACAAACCAAATCGAATCAATTACTACGATGTTCAGATTTGCTTATGTTTAAAATTTTGAATTTGAATACAAATTTGAATATCACTCTCTGAATTTATTTGAATTTGAATACAGCTACCTTTTGAATATTCGTGAATATTTTATCAAAAATTATAGTCAGTGGCGGATCTAGAAAAGGAAGAAATTTTAAAAATCTAGTGATGAAACTGCACACCTAGGCTCTATATAAATCCGCCATTGATTATAGGAAATTTATTTGATATAATAGTTTACAAATACTAATCAACGTAAAAGGAAGAAATTTTATTTGGTTAAGAAATTTTGATTTAACAATTGACATAGGGCTCTTTAAGTTAGTCAAGTTATATTGAACTTAAATTACAAAATATAAAGGGTAGAAAACATAACATCATTGACGCAATAATACAAATTATAGAATAAGACTTAACCAAATATTTAATAATCAAATGAATCGAATAAACATTTGATTAAATTCTATTTGTTTATGAACCGAATCTGAAAAGCTATTTGTTTATTGTTAAATGGACTAGCAAATCGAATGTGGCTGAATAGTCGACGAACAATTAACAAAATATCTGTTTATTATTTGGTTCGTTTCCACCCTTAAAATTTGCTCATAACTTATGAGCAATTTTAAAGAGACTAATTTGGAATTGTTGAAGATTTGAGGGACTAACACTAATAAGGGCTAATAACATATTAGTCCCTTAAATCATTCATAATTACAAATTAGTTCCTCAAATCTTAGTATTTGATCATTAGTCTCAATTCTGCAGTTATATTGCAATTTCATCCCACTAGTTTAATAACGTTAGTTTTGTAGGGGAAATTCCGTCAACTTAAATGGAAAGTGATGATTTACCCTTTATATCCTTATCTATAATTGACACTCTCATTTAAAACTTCTCCAACCCATTTCTTAACGGGTTTATACCCGCAACTTGCTCAATTTAAAACTCAAACCCTAACAATTCTTTCTTATCCAATGTTCAAGACACCTCCAAACCCAATCCATCGTCAGTTCACCAAAAAGTCCTAATATCCTTCAAAAATCCCTAAAATTGCATAAATTTAGAAATAATGGGATTTTGATCTGCCTTCAGAGATAGCCCCATGTGAGATTATGGCGAAATTTTATCAGATTGCACTTGATTTTGGTGGTATGATTTTTCCCCTTTCATAGAGCGGGAAAATTTTGAGAATAAAGGGACCTTGTGCTACTTAAGAGGGAAATGTATAGACAAAAATAATTAGATGATTCTAAATGTTGGATTAAGGATTAACTCAACTAGAGTTAAGGAAACTAACAGATTTTTTAACAGAGGGATGAAATTGAAATATAACTGTGGAATTGAGGGACTAATGAGCAAACATTTAGATTCAAGGGACTGATTTGCAATTACGGATGATGTAAGGGACTAATACAATTTATCTATCTATATACTAACACCTCGTTCGGTACGCGGGAATGAGTGGGAACGGAATGTAATTCTAACTTCTCATTCATGCTGTCACGCCCCGCTTCCCGAAATACACAGAAACCGTACGTGAACAAGCCCGCGATGTATTAGATTGAGGAGAATTACGAATAGAAAAAAAATATTTCTTCTCAATCTAATACACCAAGCGTCAAGTAATCATAAAAGTACATCATAGTCACAGATCCCAATCACAACCGGTAAGAATAAAATAGTAATCCGGAACAGGAAGTACATATCACCAAATAAAATAATATCCAAGACTATAAAGAGTCCACATGTCTGAGACAATACATGTAGCTAAGACTAGAGAATCATAAAATAAATGTCAACTGAGCTAAAATGGAAATACTGAAAGAAGTCTAAGGTTCATCAAACTACTGAAAATAAAAGGAAACTAAGCTTCACTGATCTATATCACTCGCTTCCCAAAATACCCTAAGCTGCGATGCTGAATAGTCCATGACGTATTAGGTTGAGAAGAAATACGAATAGAAAAAAATCATTTCTCCTCAATCTAATACGCCAAGCGTCAAGTAATAGTAATAACCATCACAGTCACAGATCCCAATCACAGCCAGTAAGAATAAAATAATAATTCAAAACAGGAAGTACATATCACCAAATAAAATAATATCCAAGACTATAAAAGAGTCCACATGTCTGAAACAATACATGTAGCTAAGACTAGAGAATCATAAAATAAATGTCAACTGAGCTAAAATGGAAATACTGAAAGAAGTCTAAGGTTCATCAACTACTGAAAATAAAAGGGAAACTAAGCTTCAGCTCGATCTACTCCGTCGTCTGAAGGTTCTCCTCACGAGAAAACTCCTACCAAGTGTGATCAGATATCGACCTTCCGTCATCTAAATCTGACGTACACCAAGAGAATAGAGTATGTCAGCGTGTATAACACACGGCAAGATCCCACAAGCAATAGCAGTATAATAATAATACAAACGAATGCAAGTAATTAGAAACTGCGATCGATACACGTATAACAATACGATTAACCATCCATGTAAAGATCCGAGTGAGATTAATATTAAGAATCTACAAAACGAGACGTAGTACGTCGAGCGAAATAATCTAAACAAGGAAACCCTCATGTATATACCATATGTCTCAGATTGTAAATAACTAAATACTAACCTCAAACTATACACGGATGGAACATACAACTGGAAATAAAGCATCGACATGCGCATCTCAGGTGTCCGTACAACCAGGTGCCCTAACTGTCAAATATCTCTACTCGATGTCCGTATCTAGCCATCCTATAACAGGTCATTGGATCATAACTCTCACAGAGTCGAAATTCATATCACCGGATAACTGACTGTTCACAAATCCTCTACGTGCATCCAATGCCGCTACACAAATCGGCCAGAGGACTACACGCAAACTGATTCCTACCGTCCAACACAAGGGACTCGTGAATACACAAGTACACCGACTAAAGTGACTACACAAATTCAACTTTAGCCCTACAAACCAACCCCAGTGACTACACAAATTCACTGGTGCGAGTCTGGAAGATACATCAACAGCCATATCCGATCACATGAACCAAGACTTTCCCATCCCACGGTCTCAGGTAAATCAAGTCAACGATGCCGATATCAAACACGGGTTCACCTCCTAAGCATGGTCAACACACACATGTCACTAGGTCATGTTCATGACGAACCAAGTCCCTAAGTCATGAACTACTACTGCTCGACACAACAAGACTATGAATAAATGCAATTAACATGTCATATGTGCAATTACTCTAATGACGTTGTCATGTATCATAAACAAGATCGTGAATAACTATCAACAACGGTACAATATGAAAATGTGAAATAAGAAAAGTTAACCACATGAAATGACGTAGTTTTCAACATAAATTCCCATGAAAATCCTTTAAACTAATTCTCAACATAATTATCCAATATTTCAATTAAAATATACTTTTCTCTTTAATATTATTTATGAACGATAACTATTTTTATTTTCATAAATCACCTCTATTTCAGAGAGAGAGAGAGAGAGAGAGAGAGAGAGAGAGAGAGAGAGAGAGAGAGAGAGAGAGAGAGAGAGAGAGAGAGAGAGAGAGAGAGAGAGAGAGAGAGAGAGAGAGAGAGAGAGAGAGAGAGAGAGAGAGAGAGAGAGAGAGAGAGAGAGAGAGAGAGAGAGAGAGAGAGAGAGAGAGAGAGAGAGAGAGAGAGAGAGAGAGAGAGAGAGAGAGAGAGAGAGAGAGAGAGAGAGAGAGAGAGAGAGAGAGAGAGAGAGAGAGAGAGAGAGAGAGAGAGAGAGAGAGAGAGAGAGAGAGAGAGAGAGAGAGAGAGAGAGAGAGAGAGAGAGAGAGAGAGAGAGAGAGAGAGAGAGAGAGAGAGAGAGAGAGAGAGAGAGAGAGAGAGAGAGAGAGAGAGAGAGAGAGAGAGAGAGAGAGAGAGAGAGAGAGAGAGAGAGAGAGAGAGAGAGAGAGAGAGAGAGAGAGAGAGAGAGAGAGAGAGAGAGAGAGAGAGAGAGAGAGAGAGAGAGAGAGAGAGAGAGAGAGAGAGAGAGAGAGAGAGAGAGAGAGAGAGAGAGAGAGAGAGAGAGAGAGAGAGAGAGAGAGAGAGAGAGAGAGAGAGAGAGAGAGAGAGAGAGAGAGAGAGAGAGAGAGAGAGAGAGAGAGAGAGAGAGAGAGAGAGAGAGAGAGAGAGAGAGAGAGAGAGAGAGAGAGAGAGAGAGAGAGAGAGAGAGAGAGAGAGAGAGAGAGAGAGAGAGAGAGAGAGAGAGAGAGAGAGAGAGAGAGAGAGAGAGAGAGAGAGAGAGAGAGAGAGAGAGAGAGAGAGAGAGAGAGAGAGAGAGAGAGAGAGAGAGAGAGAGAGAGAGAGAGAGAGAGAGAGAGAGAGAGAGAGAGAGAGAGAGAGAGAGAGAGAGAGAGAGAGAGAGAGAGAGAGAGAGAGAGAGAGAGAGAGAGAGAGAGAGAGAGAGAGAGAGAGAGAGAGAGAGAGAGAGAGAGAGAGAGAGAGAGAGAGAGAGAGAGAGAGAGAGAGAGAGAGAGAGAGAGAGAGAGAGAGAGAGAGAGAGAGAGAGAGAGAGAGAGAGAGAGAGAGAGAGAGAGAGAGAGAGAGAGAGAGAGAGAGAGAGAGAGAGAGAGAGAGAGAGAGAGAGAGAGAGAGAGAGAGAGAGAGAGAGAGAGAGAGAGAGAGAGAGAGAGAGAGAGAGAGAGAGAGAGAGAGAGAGAGAGAGAGAGAGAGAGAGAGAGAGAGAGAGAGAGAGAGAGAGAGAGAGAGAGAGAGAGAGAGAGAGAGAGAGAGAGAGAGAGAGAGAGAGAGAGAGAGAGAGAGAGAGAGAGAGAGAGAGAGAGAGAGAGAGAGAGAGAGAGAGAGAGAGAGAGAGAGAGAGAGAGAGAGAGAGAGAGAGAGAGAGAGAGAGAGAGAGAGAGAGAGAGAGAGAGAGAGAGAGAGAGAGAGAGAGAGAGAGAGAGAGAGAGAGAGAGAGAGAGAGAGAGAGAGAGAGAGAGAGAGAGAGAGAGAGAGAGAGAGAGAGAGAGAGAGAGAGAGAGAGAGAGAGAGAGAGAGAGAGAGAGAGAGAGAGAGAGAGAGAGAGAGAGAGAGAGAGAGAGAGAGAGAGAGAGAGAGAGAGAGAGAGAGAGAGAGAGAGAGAGAGAGAGAGAGAGAGAGAGAGAGAGAGAGAGAGAGAGAGAGAGAGAGAGAGAGAGAGAGAGAGAGAGAGAGAGAGAGAGAGAGAGAGAGAGAGAGAGAGAGAGAGAGAGAGAGAGAGAGAGAGAGAGAGAGAGAGAGAGAGAGAGAGAGAGAGAGAGAGAGAGAGAGAGAGAGAGAGAGAGAGAGAGAGAGAGAGAGAGAGAGAGAGAGAGAGAGAGAGAGAGAGAGAGAGAGAGAGAGAGAGAGAGAGAGAGAGAGAGAGAGAGAGAGAGAGAGAGAGAGAGAGAGAGAGAGAGAGAGAGAGAGAGAGAGAGAGAGAGAGAGAGAGAGAGAGAGAGAGAGAGAGAGAGAGAGAGAGAGAGAGAGAGAGAGAGAGAGAGAGAGAGAGAGAGAGAGAGAGAGAGAGAGAGAGAGAGAGAGAGAGAGAGAGAGAGAGAGAGAGAGAGAGAGAGAGAGAGAGAGAGAGAGAGAGAGAGAGAGAGAGAGAGAGAGAGAGAGAGACGGGATGGGGGAGAGAGAGAGTAGAGAGAGAGGGTACGGGGCTGGGTATGGGTTTTCTTTCTTTTTTTTTTCAAAAATAAAATTTATTAGATATATATAGGGTTAGGGTTAGGGTTAGGGTTGGCATGCACGTGGTAGAAAATGCACGTGAAACTAATATCATTAAGCACGTAATAATAATACCAAATATTATACACGTATTCATGACAATTTGTAACGATTAATCTAATAATATTATTAACTAAATATTAATAACCTCTATCATTATATATATATATATATATATATATATATATATATATATATATATATATATATATATATATATATATATATATATATATATATATATATATATATATATATATATATATATATATATATATATATATATATATATATATATATATATATATATATATGATTAGTATAATATCCAATATCTAAAATATTATTTAGTATTTAATATCGAAAAATATTAGAAAAATACGATCGAAAATTCACGGGTGTTACAATCTACTCCATCGCCGGAAGGTTCTCCGCCGAGAAAACTCCTACCAAGCGCATCTCCATATCGAACTCCGTCTCATTATCTAAATCGACGCACACCAAGAGAATGGAGTACGCCGGTATAACACACCTGCAAGATCCCATAGGCAATGGCAAGATAATAATAATGCAAATGAATGCAGAATCGAAAATGCGAACGAATATAATAGTGTGAAGTGATGCATGCATACAACTAGAGTGACCATCTAAACAACCGAAAACTCGGCATTCCAAACAACAAGAATCTGTAACTAACCATTCTCACATCGCCTCGCATCTACATCTCATTTAAAGTCAAGGTTCATATTAATCGGATAACCGACGGTTCATTATCCTCTACGCGCATCCAATACCGCGAACAACGAACGGTCAAAGGACTACACGCATCAGTTTCGGCTTGTCCGGACACAAGCAGACTCGTGAATACGAAGTACACCGCCACGCATGAAATGATTCACGCCCAACAAACTAGCCCTGCGCGGAAACAAGGTCACTTGGCACGGATCTGGAAGATACATAAACGGTCACATCCGAATACATGAACCAAGACTTTCCCATCCCACGGTCTCAGGTAAATCAAGTCAACGATGCCGATATATCAAACACGGGTTTACCTCCTAAGCATGGTCCACACACACATGTCACTAGGTCATGTTCATGACGAACCAAGTCCCTAAGTCATGAACTACTACGGTTCTGGACACAACAAGACGATGAATAAATGCAATATAAACAGAATATAATAAATGCAACAGACTAATCAATAAATTAAAATAATTGCGAGAACACGAGCTATTTACACATGTAATTGATAACTCTAATAACTCACTATTCAGATCTTGAACTTCTCAAAGACTAATAACGATGCAATTACTCTACGTGTCAGTGTCGTGTATCATGAACAGTAACGTGAATAACTATCAACCACGGTATAATATGAAAATGTGAAATAAGAGGAGTTAACCACATGAAATGACGTAGTTTTTAACACAAATTCCCATGAAAATGCTTTAAACTAATTCTCAACATAATTATCCAATATTTCAATTAAAATATACTTTTCTCTTTAATATTATTTATGAACGATAATTATTTTTATTTTCATAAATCAACAAAATCTCTTAAAATATTCTAAAAATTCTTTTTCTCCTCAGATAATCATAACAATTAGTTAAAATACTCTTTACTCAAAATAAATTATTTTCACCAAATAATTTCTTTTAAAAATATTTTCATAATTATAATAAATACTAGGAATACCCTAAAAATACATTCTTACTTCCAAATAGCATGAAATTAATCATAGATCAATTTTAACCTATCCAATCATCACGGATAATTTTATACTATCGAATATTCACCGAAAATGTAAGTGTTTGACGCCGGGGACTGGAGTCGGTGATCGAGTGCCACGGCGGCTCAGCGGCGTCTGCCGGGGGCTACCCGGCTCGGCAGAGACTGCATTGCCGAAGCCGGTTTAACGATGATGATGATCGCTAGACGGGCCGCCGAACGGAGGTGAAGGTCATGATGGGGTTCAAGTTATGTGAAATGCATGATGGGGTTCGCGGGTAGGGGGTAGCATAGTCTTGGCGGAGAGTCTGTAGGTGGCAGGTTAAACTCCACACACCAAAGGCTTTATCAAATCAATTTTGAGGATGCAAGCTTCCACCTTATTGGAGAAGCAGTGGTGGATCATTTCATGACCAAGCACAATGGAGTCAAGAGTGGATTTATCTGATTGGAAAGCAGATTGAGTGTTGTCCACAACGGAGTTCAAGAATGGTCCTAGCCTATTTGCTAGTACCTGGGTGAAGATTTTAAATAGGCCATTAAGCAGGCTAATGGGCCTAAAATCAGAGAGGTGGCAGGGGGAATCTGATTTGGGAATAAGAGAGATGAAGGAGAAGTTGATTTTGTGGAGAGAAGACGCATCATTGTCGAGATGGAAGAAGAAAGCAATGAGATCCTCTTTGATGGTCTCCCAAAAAGTTTGGTAGAAGAGGATGGGGAAGCCATCTGGACCTGGAGCTTTCTTTGGATGAAGACCAAAGACGACAGCCTTGATCTCATCAACCGAGAAAGGGGATTCAAGGTCAGGAAGACCAGCACAAGTTGAGGGATAGAGATGGTTCCAGCCTACCTGGAAGGGAGATGGAGGAATGACCTTGAAGAGATTGGAGAAATGCTGGAAGAAAGCAAGTTGTTTGTCAGGTTCTGAAGAGATGACAGAGTTGTTCTGAATCGTGAGGGGTGAATTTTTTTTCTTCGGGTGGGAGGGGAGGCGGAGGAGATGGGGGCGGTGGGTTTGCTGGAGAACAACAAAGAGAGGAGGAGAGAGAGAGAGGGAGAGAGAGAGAGAAGAGAGAGTACGGCTAGTTTTTTTGGTTTTTGAAAAAGAAATTAATATTATATATTTATAGGGTTAGGGTTATACGCACGTGGTAGAGAAATGCACGTGGAGCTTATATCATCAATCACGTATTAATAATACAAATCAAATATTATATACGAGTCATGATAATTTTGTGACGATAAATCTAATAATATTACCAACTAAATATTAATAACCTCTATCATTATATATATATATATATATATATATGATTAATATAATATCCAAATATCTAAAATATTATTTAGTATTTAATATCAAAAAATATATAAGGTCATATAAGAAAAAGAAGCAATCAATGCTCCCTGAAAGGAAAAGGAAAAATCAATCATAATTAACAACAAAGAGAGGAGGAGAGAGAGAGGGAGAGAGAGAGAGAAGAGAGAGTACGGCTAGTTTTTTTGGTTTTTGAAAAAGAAATTAATATTATATATTTATAGGGTTAGGGTTATACGCACGTGGTAGAGAAATGCACGTGGAGCTTATATCATCAATCACGTATTAATAATACAAATCAAATATTATATACGTAGTCATGATAATTTTTGTGACGATAAATCTAATAATATTACCAACTAAATATTAATAACCTCTATCATTATATATATATATGATTAATATAATATCCAAATATCTAAAATATTATTTAGTATTTAATATCAAAAAAATACGTATCGAAAATTCACGGGTGTTACACCCTACCCCCCTTAAAAAATTTCATCCTCGGAATTAAAAATAGGAGCGGTGTATAACAACCCAGAGATAGGGACATGGAATGAAAGACTCAATTAAATATGTGGAGAGATATTCAAAAGAACTACATATCAAGAATTAGAAGAAGATATGAGGTAGCAGCAATACATTATGAAATAGAATGTACCAGCTAAGAGTCCAAGAACAACTGAGGGTATCGCTACCGCATCTCTGACTCTGACTCCCAAGTCGACTCTCCAGGGGAATCTGGGTGCCACATCACACGAACGAGCGCAACGGTCTTGTTCCGGGGGGTCTTCTCTCTTCGGTCCAAAATCGCCACAGGCTGCTTCTCATAGGTCAAATCAGGTCGCACCTCGATCTCTGAGAAATCTATGACATGACTTGGATCTCCAACATACCTCAATCGGGAGACGCGGAACACGCCATGCACTCCACCAATGCGGTGGTAATGCAAGTCGGTACGCCACTTCTCCAACTCTCTCCAAGACATCAAAAGGTCCCACATATCGCAGGCTCAACTTCCCACGCCTCCCAAAGCGAATGGTGCCTCGGTTGGGGGAAATCTTCAAGAATACATGGTCTCCAGGCTGAAACTCCAAATGCCGATGCTTCGCATCCGCCCAATGCTTGAATCTGTCCTGCGCTATGCGAAGTCGCTCCTGAATGATCCTGACAGCATCAACTGATTTAGCAATCAGCTCCGGCCTAAAAATCTCCCGGTCTCCAATGTCATCCCCACTCAAAGGAGAGCGACACCTTCTCCCATACAAAGCTGCAAAAGGGGCCATCCCAATACTCGCCTGGAAACTATTGTTGTAAGCAAACTCCACCAGGTGCAAGTGATCCTCCCACGATTCATGAAAGTCCAACATACATGCTCTGAGCATATCCTCTAGAATCTGAATGGTCCTCTCTGACTGTCTATCGGTTCATGGATGATAAGTCAGGTTTAAACCGAAGTTTCGTTCCGAGACTCGCCTGCAAACTCTTCTAGAATTCAGAAGTAAATCGGATATCACGATCCGAGACAATGCACACTGGAACTCCGTGCAATCGCACAATCTCCTGTAATACTAAGAATTTACTAATATCCTGGAAAGAAAGAATTCACCAAATAGTTAGAGATAGGCAATTACCTCCATATATCTCTGAGCAAGATGTCTCCGACCGTCCCACTCTAATGGAATAAAGTGAGCCGATTTGGTTAATCGATCTACGATCACCCAAACAGCATCATTCTGTTTAGAGCTCCGAGGTAAGCCAGTGACGAAATCCATGGTGACATGTTGCCACTTCCACTCTAGAATTGGCAACGGCTGCAATAAACCTGCAATGCGCTGATGCTCCGCCTTCACCTGCTGACAAACCAAGCACTTCGCCACACTTCGAGCCACATCTCTCTTCATACCACGCCACCAAAAGTTTAGCTTCAGGTCCTTGTACATCTTCGCACTCCGTGATGAATAGAATATCGTGGAACTATGAGCTTCCTCGCAACAACTCCTCCCAACATCCCTGGCGGCACACAAATACGACTCAATCGCAAGGATCCATCCTCATGAATAACAAATTCTACCAAGACCGATGCGCCTAACTCTTCAGATTAAGAAATGGGTCACGGTGACGACCTTGATTCGCCGACCAATGTCGATTGAATCGAGATTCATCAAAGAAGCCGTGACCTCGAAGAAGAACCTCAATACTCATATCTCGCACATCCCGCTAAAGTCTCCACCGAAGTCGTGAGGGTCATGATGGCCGGCAATCGACTCAAAGCATCCGCACTACATTGACCTTGCCAGATGGTATCAAGATCGATGTCGAATCGCCATCGCCTCTAACCATCTCATACGCCTCATGTTGAGTTCCTTCTGAGTAAAGATATACTTCAAGCTCTTATGATCAGTAAATACCTTCACCTGCTCTCCCAACAGATAATGCCTCCAAACCTTAAGAGCAAAGATCACGCCTACTAACCTGTGTTGTGGGTAGGATAGTTCGCCATGCCGCTTCAATCGACGAGATGCATACGCTACGACTATTCTGCCGAGAACGATCCCAATCCTCTACCGATGCGCCACGTAACACCCTAAAGTTCCCGCCCATGTATCGTCAAGGGCTGAAGTCAGTCGAGACTTTACTCCTCAAACGCCTGCTCACAAGCGTCGGACGAGACAAAACCAACATCCTTTCTCGTCAGTCGCGTCATTAGCTCTGCGATCTTCGAGAAATCTCTGATAAAGCGCCGGTAGTATCCAAATAATCCCAAGAAGCTCTTAATATCGATATCGACTTAGGGTTGGCCAATCTCTAACAGCAGATACCTTCTCCGTCCACGATATACCATCTCCGACACTACATGCCCCAAGAATGCAATGCGATCTAACCAGAACTGGCACTTGCTGAACTTGGCAAATAGCCAATGCTCTCTCAACGTCTGCAACACGAACGCAAGTGCTCAGATGCTCCTCCTCGGTCTTCGAATACACCAAAATATCATCAATGAAGACCTCCATGAACTTATCCAAAGACATCATAGAATATCGATTCATCAAACTCATGAACGCCGCCAAGATTGGTCACACCAAACGGCATCACTAGGAATTCATAATGCCCATATCTCGCCCCGAAGTCGTCTTAGGAACATCGTTCCTTCACCTTCACCGGTGATACCCACTTCAGATCTAACTTAGAAAATACTCTCGATCCACCCAACTGGTCAAATATATCATCGATACGGGGAAGAGGATACTTGTTCTTCACTGTCACTGCATTCAGCTCCCGGTAGTCGATACACATCCGCTTCGATCCATCCTTCTTAGTCATAAACAATATAGGTGCTCCCCAGGCTGATACACTAGGTCGAATCAATCCTCTCCGCAAAAGATCATCTAACTGAGTCCGAAGTTCGGCCAACTCAGCTGGAGGCATACGATACGGGGTCTTGGAGATCGGAGCGGTTCCAGGCTTCAACTCTATGGAAAACTCAATCGCTCGATCTGGTGGCAACCCATAAATATCATCGGGAAACACATCCTCAAACTCCCGAACAACAGCTGGCTTTTCGGGCTCCACTTGCATAACAGCTAACATCGCCTTCTTCGGTCTCGCTCTGAACTCCACGGCTCCAGTCGTGGTACTGCCATTAAGGAACTCAAACCTCGAGTGATCTGGAATCTCGAAGACTACACTCCGTCGGCGACAATTAATGGTGGCGAAGAATGACCCCAACCAATCCATACTAAACACAGCATCGAAACTCGGCAAATCAATCACTAAGAAATCTGCAAAAAGCTCTCTCCCGTAGATGACCACAGGACATGCCTCATATCCACTAGATGCTACCAAGACGCCACTACCAGTGTTGATATTCTAGCCCGTGGTCAGAGGAGCTATAGGAAGAGAATGGGTGGCCGCAAATTGACGAGACAAGAAGCAATGGGAAGCTCCGGAATCGAAAAGTGACAAGGCAAGAACGGAAGAAACAAGGACCTTGCCTAATGCGGAAGGAGGTAAATATAACTAACTTAGTACTCATAATCATATCCTATCATGATATCATCATGCACTACTAAATAATAAGAAAATATATGCAATTTAAAAGTAAGAGGAGACAATCTTACCAAAGGATAACCTAGTTATTCGCCTTCAACAACCGACATCATGAAGGTCTGGCGGTAGCTGCCTCTCGTGACTCTGATAAACACCCTCGGAAGGAAGAGATCCCGCCGAGGGTATGATCCGTGGCCGAGCCGAGCTACTGGAGCTGGAAGAGCTGGTCGAACTGGAGGTGGAGGCAAACGGGGTTGCTGACGCAGTGGGCAATCCCGGCTGATATGGTCGGGGGATCCACACGCGAAACACAGTCGAAGACGTGCGCGGCATTCCTGCTGGGTATGCCCGAGAAAGCCACAATGAGAGCACCTCACTGAAGATTGGCCCTGAGACTGCACTCCAGGATGCTGATATGGCTACACGGAAGGGAGTGGGGCGTAAATTGCGTCTCGAGGCGTCTGTCTCTGGGTCTGCTGCCTAGGAGGAGGACACTCGACACTCCTGGTTGGAGCTGCTGGTGCTCGCTCTGAATCACATAGGGTCTTGGGCTGCCGAAAACTCTCAATCTCGCGTGCATCCAATCTGGCGTGGAGTGAGTCGCGCTCTGGCTAGAGCCAATCGATATACTTGTCCGCACTTTCTAAAACCGATGCCTCCCGATGGTCGGGTCCGTATTAAGGTGGGGAGCATAGCGGCTAAGGGAGGAGAACTCACCATACTCATCGACCGATCGACCTCCCCGCCAACAAACCTACACAAAAGCTCATCTCGCATCGGGAAAGTACTTCCGATTGAAGCCTCGTGAAGGTCTCCCACAAAATCGGCCTCCAAATGAGTCTTCTCGATTCCACCAGATCCGAGTCGGTGAGCTGAACATCCATGAGACCTACCCACTCGCAGTGTAGGCATAAAAATTGCTTATCGCATCTCGAACGAAACTCGCGGACGATGGGTTGACAACCGACGATCCATTCGACAAACCGACGCCGCGAAAACGATCACGCCGCGAAAACGCCAGAGCGAAGTCGACGAGCACATGAAGTGAGTCGGCAAGACGCACGAGCCAATGAAACGACGCGTCGAAGTTGATTAAACTCAAACGCCGATGAGACGGAATCAACCATACTTAGTCCGCCGATGCAAACGAACCGCTTGAGCTCAAAGTTGATCGGCACGGACTCAAACACAACGGCAACATCACCGGGCAAAACCAAGCCCGAAGACCAAAAGAATCGACGGAGAAACGACGAAAACGACGAAAACGCCGCGAAGACGGCGCCATGCCAAACCTCTACCAAAGTGGCCAAGGTGGCTCTACCACTTTGGTCGAGCCACCTCGCCAACTTGGTCGAGGTGGCTCGCCAGTGGCCGAGGTGGCTCTACCACTTTGGTCGAGCCACCTCGCCAACTTGGTCGAGGTGGCTCGCCAGTGGCCGAGGTGGCTCGCCAGTGGCCGAGCCACCTCTACCAACTTGGCCGAGGTGGCTCGCCAGTGGCCGAGGTGGCTCGCCAGTGGCCGAGCCACCAAGGTGGTCGGCACCCCCTTCCATTGTATAAATAGGGGTGTCATCTTCGAGGGCACGCCGAAAGGGGATTTGGAGCGGCTTCCATTGATTTTGGGATCTTTCAAAGGCTCGACTTCAAGAGTTCTCGCGAGATCTACGAGTAATCGGCGACGGTTCCAGCAACGGCGAGCACAAGTTCACCAACGCCGATCTTCAATCAAAGGTAACCGAATTCGGTCGAACTACAGATACCCTCTAGATTAAGCTTCGCCTTAATCTCGTGGATAGCCAGGATTTCTCCTAGTAGATCTCACCCGCCCGCGATCCTCTCCTTCGTGAGTGTGATCCCCGCAGCGCATCCTCTCCTTCGTGAGTGTGATCCTCAGCGCTTCGCTTCCTTCGCGGAAACGAGCCCCTTTACATCTCAGAGTTCCGTAACCCTGCCCTACTCGATCGGATTGCGCTGTGGTCCACGGACACAATAAGTCCCCAAGACAGCAAAGAACCCACGCAAGCGGTGATCCGATATAACAGATCCTCGTGTTTGTTCAAAAGGATAAAAGTTGTAATCTTTTTGATTTTCATTGTAAGCCTTAAAATAAAAGGCGACATTTCTTTTGAATTTTGTTATAGGCCAAAGAAGCCGTAAGCAAATTCAAATCAATGACAATCATCCCAACTTTTACCGCAACAAGCCGGGCGACCACAGGGGAGCCACCGCCTCGATCGGAGGTCGCCGTACGCAACCGCTGATCCTTATCCCTGGAGGAAGAGGTCGAAGTTCGAAGTTCACCAAGAGAAGTTCGAGGAGTACCTATCCTCACCCTCCTCCAGATCCAGCCTCCGCCCAAGAAGGTCTCCGCCGCAAGGAGAACCCGATGGGCCTCCGATGTAGAGCCCCGTGACGGCGAAGTCCAACCCCGCCGCCACGTAGCGAAATCCCTTCGGCGCTCAAGTCCGATGGTGCCCGAGATGAACGCCGACGATGCGCCGGCGCCTAAGCGAAGCCGCCAAAGGCGACGACAAAGCATGGCGCAAGCTTGCCAAGGCCATGCAATCCATGGATGGGGTCCGCTACGGCGGATCTAAGATCCAACTCACGCAGAGGCTCCACCAAGGAATCGACGGTTTATCCAAGCCATCAACCGACGAAAGTGGGTCCGCGGTCAAACGGAACCGCCCACACTTCGTGAGCGATCCGAAGCGCCACAAGACTCCTTTGCGCAAGCACGAAGCTTTGGTGCAGCAGCTCGTGAATTAAAGAAGGAAGTGGCAAAGAAGCCACCAACGCATCGCCGTGTTTGAGGCCCAAGTCTAATGGTGCCCCAACCTCGCCGCCCACACTCCCGCCTCGGCGCTTAAGCCGAAGGATACAGCGCTGTAAATCCAACGCCAAAGTCCAAGACCGACGACGCCAAAGACAAAGGCGCTCAGATTCAATCGCTGGTGAAGCCAACTCCCGCCACCACCACCAAACCGACTATCAAGGATCGCCTCGTCCTCGAAGAGAATCACGGGTCACTCCTCATGCGTGAGGTCGCACTGCTCCAAAGAAAGACAAAAGATTCCTCGCAGCCTCTCCTATCGGATTGAAAATCGGTCCGAGAGTCCGCCGAGACTTCGCTACCACATCGGGCGAAGTCTAGGCGAAGTCACTTTCTAAGCTTCGATGGATTGACCCGCCCTCGAAGGAGACGCTTATCCGACGATGAGGACGCTATACCCGAAAGATCACGCCAACATACGGCAGTTGCTTCGATACACACACCGATGAGCCGTACTACCGCGGTAAGAGGTACGAAAATCTCAAGGGATTCCCCAAATTGACGCAGCCATGCTTGTGCTCCAAGCTCATCAAGACGATGCTCTCGAGTGCAATTGCCATCAAGAAGCTCCGTAAAGGGTGTCGGCCTTCCAGACTCACCACGAGATGCCGAGACCTAGGACAAGGCGATTCCGAAAAGGATGATCTCCCGAGAGGGTGAGCTGCCGAGGTCACTAATAATATGACCAAAGAAAGAATCATCGCCACGGCTATTCCCAACAAGATCGCAACGGCTAACTCGCTTATGTCCGACTATCCGACGGTCCGCATAATGATAAGCTTCAAGGGTTACCCGCGAGGATGATGCGCCGATATTGGCTCAAGAATCGATCCGATCATACCGTATCTAGCTAAGGAGCCCCCAAGAAACACTTATGATCGCATGCATCAAGTGGCCAAAATGCTAGACGGCGCTGAATAAACAACGGAAAACTTCAAATTAGAAATGGAGTTGGCCATGCACGATGAGAGAAATGCATGACCAACAGATCCAAGCCCCGACAAAACATCAAGGTGAATCGAAGTCAACGCCAACGCCGATGAAGATGATAGCGATTCGGATCGAGGAAGCACCGAAGATGATAACCCCCAACCACGCTGACGCTGCTGCTCATGAGAGCCAGAAGATCAAAGATTTGGAGAGCAAAATCAATTCATTGATTTCGCCAAGAAGTAAAGAAGACAGTATTCCTTGCCCATACCCGAGGGAGTGGGAATCAATCCTTACCCGCCGGGTTTAACTTAATAAACTTCACACCATTTGATCGGAAGGGTTCCCCGACGCAAAGACTTGATTTATTTCAAGTCACACCTCTGAAAGTTATTTCGCAACGAACCCTTGATGGTTCGGTCATTCGCTGGCACCCTTCGTGGGTCGCCGAATGGTACCGCCTCAAGCCGGAGCATTCATACCGGGACGACATGGAGTCTAGCTTCCTTACCAATTTCTTTGATGACGATACCGAGGTATCGATCGACATTGCTCGACGAAGCGTAAAGACGGAGAAACCGTGGACATCTTTGTTAAACGATTCTAACAAGGCAATGAACCGCCGGATCCAATAACAGGAGTTCATCCTCCAAACCCGCCACAAAGAACTTATCAATAGATGTGCTTGAAGCAATGGGTACAGCACCATCGATAACGCGGAAGGACTTGAAGGTTCGTGGAGAGCAAGCCGAGATTCCTCAAAAGGAAAAAGGCGAGAGAGGTCACCGACAACGGAAGCTCCGCTTAACTTTGTCCCACGCTGCAAAGGGAAAGAGCAAGCCAAGACGGCGGTTATAACCAAACGCTCCAACTCCAACCCCAAAGAAGAAGAAGAAGAAGAAGAATACGGGCCGCAACAGCATACCAACGGGCAACCCGGGCCACAAAACAAGGCCTTAGAGCCGAGATTCCCAAGTCCTATTCCTTTAGGGACGACGAGATTCCTGGCCTCTTCAAATATCTTGTGGAAAATAACAAGATCAAGCTCCTCCGATTCGTAATCAAGAGGAGGCGATGAACACGAATGACCCAAGATATCGCGGCATACCATAGGGCGCTTCATCACCCCACTAAATCCTCGCTTCACCTTTAAGGACAAAATCCGTGCTTTAATTGATGTAGGGTCATTACTATGAAGCCGCCCAAAGAGAAGAAGGTCGGAGCTAATGCGTATCCATAAGTTTCGGTCGGTGCCATTGACATGGTTTGAACCTCAACCGCTGGTCAAAGTTGCGTTGAAGACGGTGAATGACGACCCACACAAGCAACGCCGTAAAGGACTTGTATCGTGATACGTACCAATGGCTAAGTCTTGTGGGTCCACCCGCACTTACCGGAAGATGAGCAATGGGTAGCCTCTTCTTCAAGAAAAGCCGGGCGTAAGGGAAAGGCATGCCATGCTACTCCGCAATTCGAGGGAGACGATGAACAGTGGTAACATTCCACCGTCCGGCGGGGAACTCAAGCCCACGCCACCGTGAGTGGACACGAGTACAAGTACAAGTACCCTAAGTCCCCGACCCTAATGCCAAGACGCCTCGTGAGTCGGGGTACCAACAAATCCCTCACTCGCACGCAGAAAGCGCAACAGCCAGTAGTCGCCAAAGAAGCTACAAAGAAAGCGTACCGCGATGAAGTTCAACTCCGGCAGCCTCGATTCACGCCCGATTGGAAGAGATAAACCGAACTTCAACTCTCCATACCGCCGATGTCATGGCCCAATTAGCCAATATCCCCGCAAGGATCACTTCTATGAGTTGCCGCTTATCAAAAGAGACGAGAAGCTCTTCAAGAAGCCCTCACGATTCGTAAGTCTTCCTCACCCGCATTAGGCCGAGTCCGTAAGAGTCGGCCCAAAGAATGCAACCTTGCGACTAAACACTTCCCCGCATCACCTTTACAAAGGAGGATATGCACGAGGAATTCCAAGCACGATAGGCCGCTATACTTCACCGTATATTGGCTCTAGTGAAGTTAACCTGATCCAAGTCGATCCGGTTCCACAGGAGCATCATGCCCTCAAGGCCATGTATCATTCGGGAATTCCCGCCAGTTAGCATCAATCGGCACATGATCTACGGATTTAACACCGGGTCCCGCCCACTTGGTAAAATCCGGATTAAGTGCCAAATGGGGACTTAAAGTCCAAGTCACCGCTATGTGATTGACGCAGACTTCCTATAACTTATTGTTGGGTCGACCTTGGATCCACAATAACGCTATAGTCCCGCCTACTCTTCATCGTCTCAAATATGTAGACACTAATAATGAGGTCAAGACGGTGGTCGCGACAAACAACCGCTTAAGGATGGAGAATTATTTCACCGATTCTCTCCTCTACGGTAATGAGTCCTAAATCAATCATCGCCCAAGGTACGGACAAATGTGAAGAAGCCGATACCAAACCGGCTTGGTTATAGTGGAGGTTTTGTTTTAAATGACATTGTACCCCTTGTAATCAATCTTGACGATGAAGAATCGCCGATGAACATTGTAATTGGCAAATTGCCGATGAATCAATAAATGACGATTTAGAGTATCCTTTATCTTTGAATGATGTGATAACAGATTATACAATGATCCGTAGTTGCACCTCGCCAACTCGATCATCTTGCTTCACACAAAAGCAGCTCCGACTCCTTTGGGACAACACTTGTCATCCCACCTAAGATCAAGTAGTGAAAGAGACTTGGTTTACTAAAAGGAGATGCGCCCAACGTAATCATTTCTTTGAAGAAGGTGAAGATGACAATGGGCCTATCCTCCACACATTCAGATATAGTCCAAACACCGGGTATCATGAAAAGATGGGGTATGACTTGACACGAGGGAAGGTCTATGTTTCTGACGAGGCCCTCGAACCCTCCTAAAGCCGCATATGTCCCAAGAGGAAAGCCTGATAACTACTATGCATTTAGAAGGGATTGGGATACTAATCCTCCTCGTAGGTGAACCTCGGTTGAATATCGAGATTCCTGCTTTGTAGGTGAACCTCGGTTGAATATCGAGATTCCTGCTTTGTAGGTGAACCTCGGTTGAATATCGAGATTCCTGCTTTGTAGGTGAACCTCGGTTGAATATCGAGATTCCTGCTTTGTAGGTGAACCTCGGTTGAATATCGAGATTCCTGCTTTGTAGGTGAACCTCGGTTGAATATCGAGATTCCTGCTTTGTAGGTGAACCTCGGTTGAATGTTGAGATTCACTCGTAGGTGAACCTCGGTTGAATATCGAGATTCCTGGCCTCTTCAAATATCTTGTGGAAAATAACAAGATCAAGCTCCTCCGATTCGTAATCAAGAGGAGGCGATGAACACGAATGACCCAAGATATCGGCATACCATAGGGCGCTTCATCACCCCACTAACTCGCTTTAAGGACAAAATCCGTGCTTTAATTGATGTAGGGTCATTACTATGAAGCCGCCCAAAGAGAAGAAGGTCGGAGCATGCGTATCCATAAGTTTCGGTCGGTGCCATTGACATGGTTTGAACCTGAACCAAAGGGTCAAAGTTGCGTTGAAGACGGTGAATGATCACCCACACAAGCAACGCCGTAAAGGACTTGTATCGTGATACGTACCAATGGCTAAGTCTTGTGGGTCCACCCGCACTTACCGGAAGATGAGCAATGGGTAGCCTCTTCTTCAAGAAAAGCCGGGCGTAAGGGAAAGGCATGCCATGCTACTCCGCACTCGAGGGAGACGATGAACAGTGGTAACATTCCACCGTCCGGCGGGGAACTCAAGCCCACGCCACCGTGAGTGGACACGAGTACAAGTACAAGTACCCTAAGTCCCCGACCCTAATGCCAAGACGCCTCGAGTCGGGGTACCAACAAATCCCTCACCGCACGCAGAAAGCGCAATGCCAGTAGTCGCCAAAGAAGCTACAAAGAAAGCACCGCGATGAAGTTCAACTCCCGGCAGCCTCGATTCACGCCCGATTGAAGAGATAAACCGAACTTCAACTCTCCATACCGCTTCATGTCATGGCCCAATTAGCCAATATCCCCGCAAGGATCACTTCTATGAGTTGCCGCTTATCAAAAGAGACGAGAAGCTCTTCAAGAAGCCCTCACGATTCGTAAGTCTTCCTCACCCGCATTAGGCCGAGTCCGTAAGAGTCGCCCAAAGAATGCAACCTTGCGACTAAACACTTCCCCGCATCACCTTTACAAAGGAGGATATGCACGAGGAATTCCAAGCACGATAGGCCGCTATACTTCACCGTATATTGGCTCTAGTGAAGTTAACCGATCCAAGTCGATCCGGTTCCACAGGAGCATCATGCCCTCAAGGCCATGTATCATTCGGGAATTCCCGCCAGTTAGCATCAATCGGCACATGATCTACGGATTTAACACCGGGTCCCGCCCACTTGGTAAAATCCGGATTAAGTGCCAAATGGGGACTTAAAGTCCAAGTCACCGCTATGTGATTGACGCAGACTTCCTATAACTTATTGTTGGGTCGACCTTGGATCCACAATAACGTTATAGTCCCGCCTACTCTTCATCGTCTCAAATATGTAGACACTAATAATGAGGTCAAGACGGTGGTCGCGACAAACAACCGCTTAAGGATGGAGAATTATTTCATCGATTCTCTCCTCTACGTAATGAGTCCAAATCAATCATCTACCAAGGTACGGACAAATGTGAAGAAGCCGACACCGAAACCGCTTTTGATCTACGCCAAGGCAACGGATCACTCGTTGCTTTACTCGCGAAGACGACGATAGCGTCACGTAACGTGCAGTATTACCCGAGTCAACATTAGTCGGTGCCGAAGTCTCGATATCCAATGGTCGAGAAGCAAGGCCTTGCATTAGTGTTCGCGATTCGTAAAATGCGCACTATTTAGCCTGACAAACGATTTATGTTATCTCTAACGAACCGTCCGAATATTTATGACCCACCGCCTCAATGAGTTGGCGCTGGCTTAAATGGGCCTTGCTCTTGTCCCAATATGACTTGTATTTCAAACAACGTAAGTCACCAAAGGACAAGCGATTTGTGATCTCTTGGTCGCCACCACAACGGATGCAGCTTGAGCTATATGATGATCTTCCTGATGAAGTTCAAGAAGTCAACACTACATCGCACCAACAAATATGGCGATTGTATTTTGATGGAGCTTCGGCCACCAATGTGGCAAGTGCCCCTGACGTTCTAAAATCTCCACTGAGTCGGAGTTGTCTTGATTTCCGGAATCATGTCATGCCTCGTGCTTATTCACTCACCAACCTCGCTCCAATAACGAGTCAATACAACGCGCTACTTATCGGACTTAGCTTCGCCAAAGAGCCGGGGTCAATATCTCGCTGCATGGGATTCACAACCGATAGTTAAGCAGTTCGTGGTGACTACGGTCGAACTGATCTAATCCCCTATCATCGATAGCCGTTGAAATAGCGCACTCATTCAAGAGTTTTTCATCGAATATATCCCGCTTCCAAAACGCTTTATGCAGATGCATCAAGGCAAGTATCGCGGTCGTTAGCACAACCTTCCGAGACCGAGCAACTAGTTACGGTCAGGACTCACCAACTCTTTGTACCATTATACGATGAGGCACAAGAAGATAAGGGGGTAGTTACCAAAGAAGTACATGCAACCCAAACCAAGTTGGAGCCCCGAGATTGGCGCTTTCCTATCATCGACTATGTCTTACATGGTATTCTACCGGAAGACGTGAAGGAGAGAGAGTCAATCCGGCGAAGAGCTCCAAGATTCTTTTATGACACGTAGACCCGTGATGTTATATCACGGGTACGATGGTCTTTATTCGATGCCTCTCAAACAAAGAGGCAGGAGAGGTCCTTCGAAGCACACGAAGGTGAATGTGGTGCACACCACCGGGTCCCAAGCTCTACGATCGAATCGAGAATGGGCTACTTTGGCCCACAATGATTAATGACGCAATGAGCACGCCGAAATGCCACGCGGTCAAATTCACGCTAATTATATGCATCACCGAAAGCAGCTTGCATCCTTCGCCACATCCCGCCATTCGAGACATGGGGAATGGACGCTGTAGGTCCCATTTTTCCTCCGCCGCTAAAGGAGATCGGTTTATTCTAGCGATCACCGACTACTTCTCCAAGTGGGTCAAGCAATCCCGCTAAAGGAAGTAAAGGCGAAGTACCGCCATCAAGTTTATCAAACACCATGTCATCTATCGACACGGTGTCCCAAGACGGATCGCATGACAACGGTCCCCAATTCATCGCAATTCCTTCATCGTTTTATGAAATTCAAGATACAAGATGTCTCACAATGTTCTATAATCCAAAGAAGAAATGGATTAGCCGAGGCATTCAACAAGACGATTATCAAAATTGCCGGCTTGTGAAGAATAACAAGCGAGACCGATGATAAACTCGAGAAGCACTCGCATATCGCGACAATCAGACGCGACGCCAACGAGCGACCCGCACTTCCTCTACTGCGTGAAGCGCTTCTCCCATTGGAAATTCAGATCCCGCCACTCGCGACGCCTCTTTCAACAGATGACGACCAAGAACAACATCAAAACGCCTCAAGAGCTTGAGATGTTAGATGAGAAGCTCGAGGCTCAACAATGCATTGAGTTCTACCAAGCTAGGATGTCGGCTTTCAACAAGAAAGTTCGACAGAGAACCTTTAGAGAAGGAGATTTGGTCCTCGCCGCCGACGACCGATAATCCTCACTTCCAAAAAGAAAGGTAAATTCAACCTAAATGGGAGGGCCCGCTTATAATAGAAACGGTTTACTCCAATGGTCACCTCGAAGTCTCTTCGCTTCTGAGTGGAGATCCCACTCTTAGTTCCATCTTCATCTTAGGTAGCCGACCAAGGTATGCGCCGATTTTCGCACTGTGTTGTCCGATCAAGGTCACCTCGAAGTCTCTTCGCTTCTGAGTGGAGATCCCACTCTTAGTTCCATTTTCATCTTAGGTAGCCGACCAAGGTATGCGCCGATTTTCGCACTGTGTTGTCCGATCAAGGTCACCTCGAAGTCTCTTCGCTTCTGAGTGGAGATCCCACTCTTAGTTCCATCTTCATCTTAGGTAGCCGACCAAGGTATGCGCCGATTTTCGCACTGTGTTGTCCGATCAAGGTCACCTCGAAGTCTCTTCGCTTCTGAGTGGAGATCCCACTCTTAGTTCCATCTTCATCTTAGGTAGCCGACCAAGGTATGCGCCGATTTTCGCACTGTGTTGTCCGATCAAGGTCACCCGAAGTCTTTTCGCTTCTGAGTGGAGATCCCACTCTTAGTTCCATTTTCATCTTAGGTAGCCGACCAAGGTATGCGCCGATTTTCGCACTGTGTTGTCCGATCAAGGTCACCTCGAAGTCTCTTCGCTTCTGAGTGGAGATCCCACTCTTAGTTCCATCTTCATCTTAGGTAGCCGACCAAGGTATGCGCCGATTTTCGCACTGTGTTGTCCGATCAAGGTCACCTCGAAGTCTCTTCGCTTCTGAGTGGAGATCCCACTCTTAGTTCCATCTTCATCTTAGGTAGCCGACCAAGGTATGCGCCGATTTTCGCACTGTGTTGTCCGATCAAGGTCACCTCGAAGTCTCTTCGCTTCTGAGTGGAGATCCCACTCTTAGTTCCATCTTCATCTTAGGTAGCCGACCAAGGTATGCGCCGATTTTCGCACTGTGTTGTCCGATCAAGGTCACCCGAAGTCTTTTCGCTTCTGAGTGGAGATCCCACTCTTAGTTCCATCTTCATCTTAGGTAGCCGACCAAGGTATGCGCCGATTTTCGCACTGTGTTGTCCGATCAAGGTCACCTCGAAGTCTCTTCGCTTCTGAGTGGAGATCCCACTCTTAGTTCCATCTTCATCTTAGGTAGCCGACCAAGGTATGCGCCGATTTTCGCACTGTGTTGTCCGATCAAGGTCACCCGAAGTCTCTTCGCTTCTGAGTGGAGATCCCACTCTTAGTTCCATCTTCATCTTAGGTAGCCGACCAAGGTATGCGCCGATTTTCGCACTGTGTTGTCCGATCAAGGTCACCTCGAAGTCTCTTCGCTTCTGAGTGGAGATCCCACTCTTAGTTCCATTTTCATCTTAGGTAGCCGACCAAGGTATGCGCCGATTTTCGCACTGTGTTGTCCGATCAAGGTCACCCGAAGTCTTTTCGCTTCTGAGTGGAGATCCCACTCTTAGTTCCATTTTCATCTTAGGTAGCCGATCAAGGTATGCGCCGATTTTCGCACTGTGTTGTCCGATCAAGGTCACCCGAAGTCTTTTCGTTCTCTGAGTGGAGATCCCACTCTTAGTTCCATCTTCATCCTAGGTAGCCGATCAAGGTATGCCGATTTTCGCATCAGTTGTCCGATCAAGGTCGCCTCGAAGTCTTTTCGTTCTCTGAGTGGAGATCCCACTTTAGTTCCATCTTCATCTTAGGTAGCTACCGATCAAGGTATGCCGATTTTCGCACTGTGTTGTCCGACCAAGGTCACCCGAAGTCTTTTCGTTCTCTGAGTGGAGATCCCACTCTTAGTTCCATCTTCATCTTAGGTAGCCGACCGAAGGTATGCGCCGATTTTCGCATCGTGTTGTCCGATCAAGGTCACCTCGAAGTCTTTTCGGTTCTCGGAGTGGAGATCCCACTCTTAGTTCCATCTCTCTCCTAGGTAGCCGATCAAGGTCACCGAAGTCTTTTCGTTCTCTGAGTGGAGATCCCACTTTAGTTCCATCTTCATCTTAGGTAGCCGACCGAAGGTATGCGCCGATTTTCGCATCGTGTTGTCCGATCAAGGTCACCGAAGTCTCTTTCGTTCTCTGAGTGGAGATCCCACTCTTAGTTCCATCTTCATCCTAGGTAGCCGACCGAAGGTATGCGCCGATTTTCGTGACTGTGTTGTCCGATCAAGGTCACCTCGAAGTCTCTTTCGCTTCTGAGTGGAGATCCCACTCTTAGTTCCATCTTCATCTTAGGTAGCCGACCGAAGGTATGCGCCGATTTTCGCATCAGTTGTCCGATCAAGGTCACCCGAAGTCTCTTTCGTTCTCTGAGTGGAGATCCCACTCTTAGTTCCATCTTCATCCTAGGTAGCGCCGACCGAAGGTATGCGCCGATTTTCGCACTGTGTTGTCCGATCAAGGTCACCCGAAGTCTCTTTCGTTCTCTGAGTGGAGATCCCACTCTTAGTTCCATCTTCATCCTAGGTAGCCGATCGAAGGTATGCGCCGGATTTTCGCACTGTGTTGTCCGATCAAGGTCACCTCGAGTCTCTTTCGCTTCTGAGTGGAGATCCCACTCTTAGTTCCATCTTCATCCTAGGTAGCTACCGATCAAGGTATGCGCCGATTTTCGCACTGTGTTGTCCGACCAAGGTCACCCGAAGTCTTTTCGCTCTCTGAGTGGAGATCCCACTCTTAGTTCCATCTTCATCCTAGGTAGCCGACCGAAGGTATGCGCCGATTTTCGCATCGTGTTGTCCGATCAAGGTCACCTCGAAGTCTCTTTCGCTTCTGAGTGGAGATCCCACTCTTAGTTCCATCTTCATCCTAGGTAGCCGATCGAAGGTATGCGCCGGATTTTCGCATGTGTTGTCCGATCAAGGTCACCTCGAAGTCTTTTCGTTCTCTGAGTGGAGATCCCACTCTTAGTTCCATCTTCATCCTAGGTAGCTACCGATCAAGGTATGCCGGATTTTCGCACTGTGTTGTCCGACCAAGGTCACCTCGAAGTCTTTTCGTTCTCTGAGTGGAGATCCCACTCTTAGTTCCATCTTCATCCTAGGTAGCTACCGATCAAGGTATGCGCCGATTTTCGCATCGTGTTGTCCGATCAAGGTCACCCGAAGTCTCTTTCGCTTCTGAGTGGAGATCCCACTCTTAGTTCCATCTTCATCCTAGGTAGCTACCGATCAAGGTATGCGCCGATTTTCGCACTGTGTTGTCCGATCAAGGTCACCTCGAAGTCTCTTTCGCTTCTGAGTGGAGATCCCACTCTTAGTTCCATCTTCATCTTAGGTAGCTACCGATCAAGGTATGCGCCGATTTTCGTGACTGTGTTGTCCGGATCAAGGTCACCCGAAGTCTCTTTCGTTCTCTGAGTGGAGATCCCACTCTTAGTTCCATCTTCATCTTAGGTAGCGCCGACCAAGGTATGCCGATTTTCGCATCAGTTGTCCGATCAAGGTCACCCGAAGTCTCTTCGGTTCTCTGAGTGGAGATCCCACTCTTAGTTCCATCTTCATCCTAGGTAGCCGATCAAGGTATGCGCCGGATTTTCGCATCAGTTGTCCGAATCAAGGTCACCCGAAGTCTCTTTCGTTCTCGGAGGGAGATCCCACTCTTAGTTCCATCTTCATCCTAGGTAGCGCCGACCAAGGTATGCGCCGGATTTTCGCACCAGTTGTCCGAATCAAGGTCACCGAAGTCTTTTCGGTTCTGAGTGGAGATCCCACTCTTAGTTCCATCTTCATCCTAGGTAGCGCCGACCAAGGTATGCCGATTTTCGCACTGTGTTGTCCGACCGAAGGTCACCTCGAAGTCTTTTTTCCGATTGAAGAAGACACCAAGGTTCATCTTGGGGCATTTTATCCCTAAGCCTAAGAAGGATAAAGCCAACGCCACACGCTGCCGGTTTAGTCTTTTCTCCGATTGAAGAAGACACCAAGGTTCGCCTTGGGGTATTTTATCCCGCCTAAGAAGGATAAAGCCAACGCCACACGCTGCCGGTTTAGTCTTTTTCCATTGAAGAAGACACCAAGATTCATCTTGGGGCATTTTATCCCGGCCTAAGAAGGATAAAGCCAACGCCACACGCTGCCGGTTTAGTCTTTCTCCGATTGAAGAAGACACCGAGTTCGATTCGGGCATTTTATCCCTAAGCCTAAGAAGGATAAAGCCAACGCCACACGCTGCCGGTTTAGTCTTTCTCCGATTGAAGAAGACACCAAGATTCATCTTGGGGCATTTTATCCCAAGCCTAAGAAGGATAAAGCCAACGCTTCACACGCTGCTGCCGGTTTAGTCTTTCTCCCATTGAAGAAGACACCAAGGTTCGCCTTGGGGTATTTTATCCCAAGCCTAAGAAGGATAAAGCCAACGCCACACGCTGTCGGGTTTAGTCTTTTTCCCATTGAAGAAGACACCAAGGTTCGCCTTGGGGTATTTTATCCCTAAGCCTAAGAAGGATAAAGTCAACGCCTCACACGCTGCTGCCGGTTTAGTCTTTCTCCCATTGAAGAAGACACCAAGATTCATCTTGGGGCATTTTATCCCTAAGCCTAAGAAGGATAAAGCCAACGCCACACGCTGCCGGTTTAGTCTTTTTCCATTGAAGAAGACACCAAGGTTCGCCTTGGGGTATTTTATCCCGAAGCCTAAGAAGGATAAAGCCAACGCTTCACACGCTGCTGCCGGTTTAGTCTTTTTCCATTGAAGAAGACACCGTGAGTTCGACTCGGGCATTTTATCCTAAGCCTAAGAAGGATAAAGCCAACGCTTCACACGCTGCTGCCGGTTTAGTCTTTTTCCATTGAAGAAGACACCGTAGTTCGACTCGGGCATTTTATCCCGGCCTAAGAAGGATAAAGCCAACGCCTCACACGCTGCCGGGTTAGTCTTCCCGCGAAAAGACGGCTTCACGATTCAACATCGTAGCATTAAGTCTAAGAGAGTTTCATTCTTTAGCACAACGTTGTGTGTAGAACGGATTTAGATAATCTACATGCTAGCCCAACTCAAACGTAGTTGGTAAAGGCTCATCAAACCCGCTGAGGGTCGGGGTTGGCTAATAACCCTAAAGTCAACGCCTCACACGCTGCTGTCGGGTTTAGTCTTTTTCCATTGAAGAAGACACCAAGGTTCGCCTTGGGGTATTTTATCCCGGCCTAAGAAGGATAAAGCCAACTTCACACGCTGCTGTCGGCTTAGTCTTTCTCCCATTGAAGAAGACACCGAGTTCGACTGGGGCATTTTATCCCGGCCTAAGAAGGATAAAGTCAACGCCTCACACGCTGCTGTCGGCTTAGTCTTTCTCCGATTGAAGAAGACACCGTAGTTCGACTCGGGTATTTTATCCAAGCCTAAGAAGGATAAAGCCAACGCCTCACACGCTGCTGTCGGCTTAGTCTTTTTCCGATTGAAGAAGACACCAGAGTTCGACTGGGGCATTTTATCCCGGCCTAAGAAGGGATGAGTCTACGCGGTAACACGCTGTCGGGTTAGTCTTCCCGCGAAAAAGACGGCTTCACGATTCAACATCGTAGCATTAAGTCTAAGAGAGTTTCATTCTTTAGCACAACATTGTGTGTAGAACGGATTTAGACAATCTACATGCTAGCCCAACTCAAACGGTAGTTGGTAAAGGCTCATCAAACCCGCTGAGGGTCGGGGTTGGCTAATAACCCTAAAGTCAACGCCTCACACGCTGCTGTCGGCTTAGTCTTTTTCCGATTGAAGAAGACACCAAGGTTCGCCTTGGGGTATTTTATCCCAAGCCTAAGAAGGATAAAGCCAACGCCACACGCTGCTGTCGGGTTTAGTCTTTCTCCGATTGAAGAAGACACCGTGAGTTCGACTCGGGCATTTTATCCCAAGCCTAAGAAGGATAAAGTCAACGCCACACGCTGCCGGCTTAGTCTTTCTCCATTGAAGAAGACACCGAGTTCGACTCGGGTATTTTATCCAAGCCTAAGAAGGATAAAGCCAACGCCTCACACGCTGCCGGCTTAGTCTTTTTCCATTGAAGAAGACACCAAGGTTCATCTTGGGGCATTTTATCCCAAGCCTAAGAAGGGATGAGTCTACGGTAACACGCTGTCGGGTTAGTCTTCCCGCGAAAAAGACGGCTTCACGATTCAACATCGTAGCATTAAGTCTAAGAGAGTTTCATTCTTTAGCACAACGCTGTGTGTAGAACGGATTTAGACAATCTACATGCTAGCCCAACTCAAACGGTAGTTGGTAAAGGCTCATCAAACCCGCTGAGGGTCGGGGTTGGCTAATAACCCTAAAGTCAACGCCTCACACGCTGCTGTCGGCTTAGTCTTTCTCCGATTGAAGAAGACACCGAGTTCGATTCGGGCATTTTATCCCGAAGCCTAAGAAGGATAAAGCCAACGCCACACGCTGCCGGTTTAGTCTTTTTCCGATTGAAGAAGACACCGAGTTCGATTCGGGTATTTTATCCCAAGCCTAAGAAGGGACGAAGCCCACGGTAACACGCTGTCGGGTGGTCTCTTGCCCGTAAAAGAGCAATGGCCTATGTATTCGATATCATAGCAACAAGTCTAGAAGAGTTTCATTCTTTAGCACAACGCCACGCGCGGAACGGATCCCGATAATCCGCGACGCTAGCCCAACTCAAACGGTGGTTGGTAAAGGCTAATCAAACCCGCTGATGGTCGAGGGTTTGCCAAAATCCTATAAGTATTATGGTTAATTATTTCGACGAAGTAAAAGAATCATAATAAACAATGAAAGGAATAAATCTTATTCATTTGAAGCAAATATAGAAGGAGCTACAATTGTCGGTGACAATTGATTCAAGCAAAGTTATGATAATACATCTAAATAAAAATCGAACGACTGGCCGAACAAAGAGAACGTAAAAGTCTCGCAAAGACATCGACTTCATTGGCGCAATCCAAGAATGTGAAGGAAGCAAGGTCACTTTGACGGCGCTAATTTTTCCTCCCGATCGCCGAACCCGAAGCCTTGGCTTCCTTCTCAAGTTCCTCTTCGAGTTCGCGCAATAGTACCGCGATGTTCCCGACGATCGCCGAGGACTTGCTTTCACGCTCGCGACATCCCGACTCGTGCACTCACGCTGCGAAATCCTTCAACGCCTTCTCCCTTGAACAGCCCCGATCCCCGTGACGCTCGACATGGGTGTGGTACAAGTTTATCTTACGCCGCAATCGACGCTGTCGCCATATGAGTTCAAAATATGATCTCTTGCTCGATATTTTCCTCTCGCTAAAAACGCTGCTCACGAAGCCTTGATCCGAAGCTTCGCCGACGAAGTCGATCACCTCATCGCATGATTCAAAAGGCTAAATCATCCACACGGTATGCAAGAGTTAGCCGCCTAGTGAGCTTTTGCTCACAACGATTAGCTAGCCGAGGGCCACCAACACGCTGAATTTCCTCCAAGATACTCAATATGAATGGGCGTAAGACCATAAAAGTCGCCCATCTAACCTCGATAATAGAGATCGCCGCTTCAAACCATTCTCCAACAAATGAAGGAGACCCATCACGTAACCGAGTCGAACGGCAGATTTTGGCCCGGCAATCTCGCAATAGGTTGAATTCGTGGAAGTGGTCCGCCAAGATTAACTGGGCCTCCACCCGCCTCTATACTCAAGGGTCGGAAATCCCGGTTTCGCCAAGGCCGCAAGGGAGGCGGTGGAGCGGATGATGGAAACGATCCTCAAACTCGCCATCCAAATTATGATAGTAGGCTCAGCCATGTTTCTTCCTCATGGGTGTTCGGCCACAAGGTTCGCCTCTATGGAAAGAGGTCTTCCTGATGACCTTAAGAATCGAGACTTGACATTTGGAGCCTTCAAATAGACTAATAGTCATCGGAGCATCCGCCACCACAAGAGAACAAAGGGTTAACAGATCATTTAGGAGGAATATCTTGAAAAGGAAACAAGATAAGGCGAGAACTCTTCTCGTAAACCCATGAGATCGAAGTCACGACCTTATAACGGTATGATGATTTCATCCAGATAATACCCGAGAACGAAAAATATAGCCGCATAATCCAAGCGGCAATATATTCCGCTCTACGTATGCAGAGTACGGTGTGAAATCGCCCCGCTAAAAACATCGAGACGGTGATCTTTGAAGCCTCAATCCTCACGAAGGAGAATCTCGCTCTTCCCAATCGCCACAAAGGAGAACGGCGGGTCATAACTAACGCACAATCTGAAGCGCCGGTCCCCACAAAGGAGGATTTCGCTCTTCCCAATCGCCACAAAGGAGAACGGCGGGATACAACGATATATGTAATGAATATGATGACGCCGGGCGCACCACCGAAAGAAGGAGGCGCGGCATTCACGCCGCGGCGAAGTTGACCGACTCGAGACGCTGCGGATCTTCCCGACGACATCGAAAGCCGCAAAAGAAGACAAATAAAGTCGATATGCAAATAAAAATCAGCAAAAGGCATCAAAGAAGACCCGCCGCTCGCCAACCACGACGGTGCACCGGCGACCAGATTTGACGACCCGGCGCCAATGACCGAAGCCAGCGCTGCCCAGCGCCAGCGGCCGAAGCCAGCGCTGCCCAGCGCCAGCGGCCGAAGCCAGCGCTGCCCAGCGCCAGCGGCCGAAGCCAGCGCTGCCCAGCGCCACGCCGAAGCCAGCGCTGCCCAGCGCCAGCGGCCGAAGCCAGCGCTGCCCAGCGCCACGCCATTGGCCGCCAGCCACGCTTACCTGCCGTCAAGGTCTCGACACTCGTGATGCACAAGAAAAAGAAGAAAAGAAGAAAAGAAGAAAAGTACTCAGATACCTTGTTGATCGAGGAAGAAAAGACTACGAGAAGCTTAGATGAAAACAAGAGAGAGAGAGCACTGTGGGGCCGCCTAGGTCGAGAAAAGGAGGGTTGGTGGGTATTTATAACAATCCCACATGGACCCAATCCTCTTTGAATAAGGAGTCCTATTTGGCAAGAAGTAGGAATTCTAATTGGAGCCCAAATCAATTCTAATTAGGACTCTAATCAGCCCCTAATTAGGAGTCCTAATTGGAACCTTATCCGATATCAAAATAGTGCCAAATCAGTCCGCTGATTGGCTCCTACCCTCCGCCAAGTTTGGAAAGATTCCCAAGAATATTTTCACAAAAATATTCTTAGGATAACTCGATCGCGGATTGCATCGACGCCATCAACGCCGCCTAATCCTACCCAACTAGGATTACGGTATAAACCGCTTCCTAATTTGTCGAAGTTCCTAAGAATATTCTCACAAGAAATATTCTTAGGATAACTCGATCGGCGGATTGCATCGACGATCAACGCTGCCGCCTAATCCTACTCCAACTAGATTACGAGTATAAACCGCTTCCTAATTTATCGAGAAGTTCTCGAGAATATTTTCACAAAAATATTCTTAGGATAACTCGATCGCGGCGGATTGCATCGACATCAACGCCGCCTAATCCTACCCAACTAGATTACGAGTATAAACTATTTCCTAATTTGTCGAGAAGTTCTAAGAATATTTTCACAAAAATATTCTTAGGATAACTCGATCGCGGCGGATTGCATCGACATCAACGCTACGCCTAATCCTACCCAACTAGATTACGAGTATAAACCGCTTCCTAATTTATCGAGAAGTTCTCGAGAATATTTTCACAAGAAATATTCTTAGGATAACTCGATCGCGGCGGATTGCATCGACGCATCAACGCTGCCGCCTAATCCTACCCAACTAGGATTACAGTATAAACCGCTTCCTAATTTATCGAAGTTCCTAAGAATATTCTCACAAGAAATATTCTTAGGATAACTCGATCGTAAGGATTGCATCGACGCCGATCAACGCTGCCGCCTAATCCTACCCAACTAGGATTACGGTATAAACCGCTTCCTAATTTGTCGAAGTTCCTAAGAATATTTTCACAAAAATATTCTTAGGATAACTCGATCGCGGATTGCATCGACGCCATCAACGCCGCCTAATCCTACTCCAACTAGGATTACGGTATAAACCGCTTCCTAATTTGTCGAAGTTCCTAAGAATATTTTCACAAAAATATTCTAGGGATAACTCGATCGTATGATTGCATCGACATCAACGCTACGCCTAATCCTACCCAACTAGATTACGAGTATAAACTGCTTCCTAATTTATCGAGAAGTTCTAAGAATATTCTCACAAGAAATATTCTTAGGATAACTCGATCGTATGATTGCATCGACGCATCAACGCTGCCGCCTAATCCTACCCAACTAGGATTACAGTATAAACTATTTCCTAATTTATCGAGAGTTCCTAAGAATATTTTCACAAAAATATTCTTAGGATAACTCGATCGCGGATTGCATCGACATCAACGCCTAATCCTACTCCAACTAGGATTACGAGTATAAACTATTTCCTAATTTGTCGAGAAGTTCTAAGAATATTCTCACAAGAAATATTCTTAGGATAACTCGATCGTATGGATTGCATCGACATCAACGCCTAATCCTACCCAACTAGATTACGAGTATAAACTGCTTCCTAATTTGTCGAGAAGTTCCTAAGAATATTTTCACAAAAATATTCTTAGGATAACTCGATCGCGGATTGCATCGACATCAACGCCTAATCCTACCCAACTAGATTACGAGTATAAACCGTTACCTAATTTGTCGAGAAGTTCTAAGAATATTCTCACAAGAAATATTCTTAGGATAACTCGATCGTATGGATCGCATCGACGCATCAACGCTGCCGCCTAATCCTACTCCAACTAGGATTACGAGTATAAACTATTTCCTAATTTGTCGAGAAGTTCCTAAGAATATTCTCACAAGAAATATTCTTAGGATAACTCGATCGTATGATTGCATCGACGCATCAACGCTACGCCTAATCCTACTCCAACTAGGATTACGAGTATAAACTATTTCCTAATTTGTCGAGAAGTTCCTAAGAATATTCTCACAAGAAATATTCTTGGATAACTCGATCGCAAGGATTGCATCGACGCCGATCAACGCGTCGCCTAATCCTACTCCAACTAGGATTACAGTATAAACTATTTCCTAATTTGTCGAGAAGTTCCTAAGAATATTTTCACAAGAAATATTCTTAGGATAACTCGATCGCATGGATTGCATCGACGCCGATCAACGCTGCCGCCTAATCCTACCCAACTAGGATTACGAGTATAAACCGCTTCCTAATTTATCGAGAAGTTCCCGAGAATATTTTCACAAAAATATTCTAGGGATAACTCGATCGCGGATTGCATCGACATCAACGCTGCCGCCTAATCCTACTCCAACTAGGATTACGAGTATAAACCGCTTCCTAATTTATCGAGAAGTTCTCGAGAATATTTTCACAAAAATATTCTTAGGATAACTCGATCGTATGGATCGCATCGACGCCATCAACGCCGCCTAATCCTACTCCAACTAGGATTACGAGTATAAACCGTTTCCTAATTTGTCGAGAAGTTCCCAAGAATATTTTCACAAGAAATATTCTTAGGATAACTCGATCGTATGGATGGCATCGACGCTAATCAACACGCCGCCAATCCTACTCCAACTAGGATTACAGTATAAACCGCTTCCTAATTTATCGAGAAGTTCTCGAGAATATTTTCACAAAAATATTCTTAGGATAACTCGATCGTATGGATCGCATCGACGCATCAACGCCGCCTAATCCTACTCCAACTAGGATTACGAGTATAAACCGCTTCCTAATTTGTCGAGAAGTTCTAAGAATATTTTCACAAGAAATATTCTTAGGATAACTCGATCGCATGGATTGCATCGACATCAACGCTGCCGCCTAATCCTACTCCAACTAGGATTACGAGTATAAACCGTTACCTAATTTGTCGAAGTTCCTAAGAATATTTTCACAAGAAATATTCTTAGGATAACTCGATCGTATGGATTGCATCGACGCCGCATCAACGCTGCCGCCTAATCCTACTCCAACTAGGATTACGTAGTATAAACCGCTTCCTAATTTGTCGAGAAGTTCCTAAGAATATTTTCACAAGAAATATTCTTAGGATAACTCGATCGTATGGATTGCATCGACGCCGCATCAACGCCGCCTAATCCTACCCAACTAGGATTACGAGTATAAACCGCTTCCTAATTTGTCGAAGTTCCTAAGAATATTTTCACAAGAAATATTCTTAGGATAACTCGATCGTATGGATTGCATCGACGCCATCAACGCTGCCGCCTAATCCTACTCCAACTAGGATTACGAGTATAAACCGTTACCTAATTTGTCGAGAAGTTCCTAAGAATATTTTCACAAGAAATATTCTTAGGATAACTCGATCGTATGGATGGCATCGACGCTAATCAACACGCCGCCTAATCCTACCCAACTAGGATTACGAGTATAAACCGCTTCCTAATTTATCGAGAAGTTCTAAGAATATTTTCACAAAAATATTCTTAGGATAACTCGATCGTATGGATTGCATCGACGCATCAACGCCGCCTAATCCTACTCCAACTAGGATTACGAAGTATAAACCGCTTCCTAATTTGTCGAAGTTCCTAAGAATATTTTCACAAGAAATATTCTTAGGATAACTCGATCGTATGGATTGCATCGACGCATCAACGCCGCCTAATCCTACCCAACTAGGATTACGGTATAAACCGCTTCCTAATTTATCGAGAAGTTCTAAGAATATTTTCACAAAAATATTCTTAGGATAACTCGATCGTATGGATTGCATCGACGCATCAACGCCGCCTAATCCTACCCAACTAGGATTACGAAGTATAAACCGCTTCCTAATTTGTCGAAGTTCCTAAGAATATTTTCACAAGAAATATTCTTAGGATAACTCGATCGTATGGATTGCATCGACGCATCAACGCCGCCTAATCCTACTCCAACTAGGATTACGAAGTATAAACCGCTTCCTAATTTGTCGAAGTTCCTAAGAATATTTTCACAAGAAATATTCTTAGGATAACTCGATCGTATGGATTGCATCGACGCATCAACGCCGCCTAATCCTACTCCAACTAGGATTACGGTATAAACCGCTTCCTAATTTATCGAGAAGTTCCTAAGAATATTTTCACAAGAAATATTCTTAGGATAACTCGATCGTATGGATTGCATCGACGCATCAACGCCGCCTAATCCTACTCCAACTAGATTACGAGTATAAACCGCTTCCTAATTTGTCGAAGTTCCTAAGAATATTTTCACAAGAAATATTCTTAGGATAACTCGATCGTATGGATTGCATCGACGCATCAACGCCGCCTAATCCTACCCAACTAGGATTACGAAGTATAAACCGCTTCCTAATTTATCGAGAAGTTCTAAGAATATTTTCACAAGAAATATTCTTAGGATAACTCGATCGTATGGATTGCATCGACGCATCAACGCCGCCTAATCCTACCCAACTAGGATTACGGTATAAACCGCTTCCTAATTTATCGAGAAGTTCCTAAGAATATTTTCACAAGAAATATTCTTAGGATAACTCGATCGTATGGATTGCATCGACGCATCAACGCCGCCTAATCCTACTCCAACTAGGATTACGAAGTATAAACCGCTTCCTAATTTATCGAGAAGTTCCTAAGAATATTTTCACAAGAAATATTCTTAGGATAACTCGATCGTATGGATTGCATCGACGCATCAACGCCGCCTAATCCTACCCAACTAGATTACGAGTATAAACCGCTTCCTAATTTGTCGAAGTTCCTAAGAATATTTTCACAAAAATATTCTTAGGATAACTCGATCGTATGGATTGCATCGACGCATCAACGCCGCCTAATCCTACTCCAACTAGGATTACGGTATAAACCGCTTCCTAATTTATCGAGAAGTTCCTAAGAATATTCTCACAAGAAATATTCTTAGGATAACTCGATCGTATGGATGGCATCGACGCTAATCAACACGCCGCCTAATCCTACCCAACTAGGATTACAGTATAAACCGCTTCCAAAATTTCAACGAGGAGTGAAAGTCATGTTGACATCGGATAATCATATCCTCCGAAGCTAAACCAACAACGACGGATGATGAAGGGATTAGCCGAGTGAGGGTTATGAAGTTCCATGTATTCATTACCAACGGTTGCCAACAAGGAGTTCGCCGACATACGAGAAGTCCAAAATCGATGGTTAGTCAAACAACGACCAACCGACACGAAGTTACAAACAAAACTCACCCACCTTCGAAGTCAAGATAACAAGCGGTCGACAATAAATGCAAAGACCGCGATCTTATCGTGAATCCTACAAAGAACCGATGATCCGAAGAATCAAGATTTGAAGCTATCTTTGGGACCCTCACCGATCGGATTGCGCTGTGGTCCACGGACACAATAAGTCCCCAAGACAGTAAAGAACCCACGCAAGCCGGTGATCCGATATAACAGATCCTCGTGTTTGTTCACAAGGATAAAAGTTGTAATCTTTTGATTTTCATTGTAAGCCTTAAAATAAAAGGCTTACATTTCTTTTGAATTTGTTAGGTCAGAGTTCGTTCCACGACATCATCCATGCATTACGCCAACGCTCGCCAGCCTTGCCCGCAGTTGGGATGATTGTCATTGATTTGAATTTGCTTACGCCTTCTTTGGCCTACAACAAAATTCAAAAGAAATGTCGCTTTTATTTTAAGGCTTACAATGAAAATCAAAAAGACTACAACTTTTTATCCTTTTGAACAAACACGAGGATCTCTCGCTATGTCGAGGTCCTCGCCATGCGGGTTCTTTGCCCGCGGTCGGGACTTATTGTGTCCGTGGACCACCGCTAATCCCGATCCGTAGAGACCCTGCCTGAACTACAGACGTGAGGGGCTCGCTTCACGAAGGAAACGGCTCGGGGATCACACTCACGGCGAGAGGATCGTCATGGGATCACACTCACGAAGGAGAGGATCACGGAGCGGTGAGATCTACAAGGAGAAATCATAACATCCCGAGATTAAGACGGCTTAATCTAGAGGGTATCTCAGAGTTCGACTAATTGCTACCTTTGATTGAAGATCCGACGCTGATCGACTTGTGCTCGCTGCTCGTAACCGTATACCGACACTTCAGATCTCGCAAGAACTCTTCTAAGTCCGAGCCTTTGAAAGATCCCAAAAATCCAATCGAAGCCCGCCCAAAAATCCCTTTATCAAAAATCCCCTTCGACGCGTTCTCGAAGATGACACCCCCTATTTATACAATGGAAGGGGTGCCCGCCATCTGGAGCTCGGCCACTGTCGAGGCATCCTCCAAGTCGTCGAGGTGGCCTCACCAAAGTGGCCGAGCCTCTACCACTTTCGAGGCACCTGCCAGTTGGTCGAGGTGGTTTCTACGCCACCACTGGCCACTTTGGTCGGTTTACGCTAGCGCTGCCTTTGGCGCTCATTGCTTTTTCTCCGCCGATTCTTTTGGTCTTCCCGCTTGGTTTTGCCCCTGATGTTGCCGCTGTGTTTGAGTCCGCGTCTGATCAACTTTCGTGAGCTCAAACAGCTCGCTTGCATCGACGGACTAAGTATGGTTGATTCCGCCTCATCGACGCTTGAGTTTAATCAACTCTGCACGCCGCTTCATTGGCTCAGACGCCTTGCCGACTCACTTCATGTGCTCGCCGACTCGCTTCACGCTGCTTTTAAGGCGGATGCGCTTTGGCGACGCCGGTTTGTCGAATGGATCGCCGGTTGTCAACCCATCGCCACGAAGTTTCGCTCGCACCGATAAGCAATTTTATGCCTACAGCAGGGGAATACGAGCCACTATAAGGATAGTCTCCGTGACTGAGAAACTCCTCTCCGCTAGGGACCTCTACACTTAAAAGGATGGAGGTCGTGATATATCGGAACTCCCTAACTCCGGTTCCATGTGAGGAGGATGTTGGGGCTGAGGCTCTCATTGCAACCGCCCCGCCAAGAGGTGCCGGTTCGTGAGCCAATCCTCGAATCATCTCCAAAGTCGACGCGATCCACGCCGCATCCGCCACCGCACGGATAGATTACTATTACCACGGACTCGCCATGGCTCGAGGAAAGACGGAATTCAAACATTAGAGGGAGAATGAAGAAATCAAGTAAAATCGAATCAAATCAATAGGATAGAAATCAAGCATAACCTATAGGATAAGGGTCTAAACATAGTCTTACGGATGGAATAGTGATACGCGGTTCAAATTATTTATCATATTCTTACCGGAAACTCGACTGCGGAACTCGAATGACTGCATGGGCCACCAAAATCGCCACCGCCTCTAAATACACCTAAACAGACGGAACAAGCCCGCGACGTATTAGGTTGAGGAGAATTACGAATAGAAAAAAAATATTTCTTCTCAATCTAATACACCAAGCATCAAGTAATCATAAAAGTACATCACAGTCACAAATCCCAATCACAACCGGTAAGAATAAAATAGTAATCCAGAACAGGAAGTACATATCACCAAATAAAATAATATCCAAGACTATAAAGAGTCCACATGTCTGAGACAATACATTTAGCTAAGACTAGAGAATCATAAAATAAATGTCAACTGAGCTAAAATGGAAATACTGAAAGAAGTCTAAGGTTCATCAAACTATTGAAAATAAAAGGAAACTAAGCTTCACCGATCTACCCGGTTGCCCCGAAGGTTCTCCGCCGAGAAAACTCGCTCAAGCGCATCTCCATACCGAACCCGTCTCATTATCTAAATCTGACGTACACCAAGAGAATGGAGTCCGTCAGCGTGTATAACACACGGCAAGATCCCACAGGCAATGGCAGTATAATAATAATGCAAATGAATGCAGTAATCAGAAAATGCGAATGAATATAATAGTGTGAAGTGATGCATGCATACAACTAGAGCTGACCATCTAAACAACCGGAAAACTCTGGCATTCCAAACAACAGTAACGGGTAACTAACCATTCTGTCATAGTCTCAGATCTACATCTCATTTAAAGTCAAGGTTCATATTAATCGGATAACTGACGGTTCATTATCCTCTACGCGCATCCAATACCGCGGAACAACGAACGGTCAAAGGACTACACACAATCAGGTTCCGGCTTGTCCGGACACAAGCAGGACTCAGGTGAATACAAAAGTACACTGGTCACGTGCGAAACGATTCACGGGCCCAACAAACCAACCCCAAGTGCGGGAAATAAGGTCACTTGGCACGGGTCTGGAAGATACATAAACGGTCACATCGGAATACATGAACCAAGACTTTCCCATCCCACGGTCTCAGGTAAATCAAGTCAACGATGCCGATATATCAAACACGGGTTTACCACCTAAGCATGGTCCACACACACATGTCACTAGGTCATGTTCATGACGAACCAAGTCCCTAAGTCATGAACTACTACGGTTCTGGACACAACAAGACGATGAATAAATGCAATATAAATAGAATATAATAAATGCAACAGGACTAATCAATAAACGATATAAATACGAGAACACGAGCTATTTACACATGTAATTGATAACTCTAATAACTCACTATTCAGATCTTGAACTTCAAAGATGGAATAACGTGATGCAATTACTCTCACGGTCGTTGTCGTATCATGAACAAGAACATGAATAACTATCAACCACTGCACAATATGAAAATGTGAAATAAGAGGAGTTAACCACATGAAATGACGTAGTTTTTAACATAAATTCCCATGAAAATCCTTTAAACTAATTCTCAACATAATTATCCAATATTTCAATTAAAATATACTTTTTCTCTTTAATATTATTTATAAACGATAACTATTTTTATTTTCATAAATCAACAAAATCTCTTAAAATATTCTAAAAATTCTTTTCTCCTCAGATAATCATAACAATTAGTTAAAATATTTTACTCAAAATAAATTATTTTCACCAAATAATTTCTTTTAAAAATATTTTCATAATTATAATAAATACTATGAATACCCTAAAAATACATTCTTACTTCCAAATAGCACTAAATTAATCATAGATCAATTTTAACCTATCCAATCATCACGGATAATTTTATACTATCGAATATTCACCTAAAATGTAAGTGTTAATCAAGATATGATATTGAATTGGCACGAACTAAACTATACATATATGAATTAATTCATAAAATAATAAATGAGACAACGGCAAGAGGGATCTTGCATATAAAAATTCATAAATAATCTAAAATATAAAATACGAGTCAACGAGTATCGGATCTTGCCTACGGCCAAATCGACCGCCGCTTGACGCTGGCCGGACCTAGTCACATCGGGCTGCACGACGGCTCAACGACGCACGGATCGACGGCGCTGACGCAGGCCGCACGACACTTGAGCAGCCTTCGCTGATGATGATGATCGCAGACGGGCCGCCGAACGGAGGTGAAGGTGGCAAGGGCGGGTTCGGGTCTATGGCGCAGGCATGGCGATGGGTGGTGTAGGTGACGCTGGTCTTGGCGAGGAGGTGCTGCGGGTGGCGGGTTGAGGAGCAGGGGGCTGGTAAGAGAGGTGAACACGGCGTGGAGGTGCAGCGACATGGCGCGGAAAGGATAAATGTGGATCCGGATTGGATCGACCAGGATATCAATGAGCACCAGGCTGATAAAAGATGCTGGCTGAGTCCGGTGGTGATGGCTGGCAGGAGGGAGAGAGAGAGGGAGAGAGAGAGGGAGAGAGAGAGGGAGAGAGAGAGGGAGAGAGAGAGGGAGAGAGAGAGGGAGAGAGAGAGGGAGAGAGAGAGGGAGAGAGAGAGGGAGAGAGAGAGGGAGAGAGAGAGGGAGAGAGAGAGGGAGAGAGAGAGGGAGAGAGAGAGGGAGAGAGAGAGGGAGAGAGAGAGGGAGAGAGAGAGGGAGAGAGAGAGGGAGAGAGAGAGGGAGAGAGAGAGGGAGAGAGAGAGGGAGAGAGAGAGGGAGAGAGAGAGGGAGAGAGAGAGGGAGAGAGAGAGGGAGAGAGAGAGGGAGAGAGAGAGGGAGAGAGAGAGGGAGAGAGAGAGGGAGAGAGAGAGGGAGAGAGAGAGGGAGAGAGAGAGGGAGAGAGAGAGGGAGAGAGAGAGGGAGAGAGAGAGGGAGAGAGAGAGGGAGAGAGAGAGGGAGAGAGAGAGGGAGAGAGAGAGGGAGAGAGAGAGGGAGAGAGAGAGGGAGAGAGAGAGGGAGAGAGAGAGGGAGAGAGAGAGGGAGAGAGAGAGGGAGAGAGAGAGGGAGAGAGAGAGAGGGAGAGAGAGAGGGAGAGAGAGAGGGAGAGAGAGAGGGAGAGAGAGAGGGAGAGAGAGAGGGAGAGAGAGAGGGAGAGAGAGAGGGAGAGAGAGAGGGAGAGAGAGAGGGAGAGAGAGAGGGAGAGAGAGAGGGAGAGAGAGAGGGAGAGAGAGAGGGAGAGAGAGAGGGAGAGAGAGAGGGAGAGAGAGAGGGAGAGAGAGAGGGAGAGAGAGAGGGAGAGAGAGAGGGAGAGAGAGAGGGAGAGAGAGAGGGAGAGAGAGAGGGAGAGAGAGAGGGAGAGAGAGAGGGAGAGAGAGAGGGAGAGAGAGAGGGAGAGAGAGAGGGAGAGAGAGAGGGAGAGAGAGAGGGAGAGAGAGAGGGAGAGAGAGAGGGAGAGAGAGAGGGAGAGAGAGAGGGAGAGAGAGAGGGAGAGAGAGAGGGAGAGAGAGAGGGAGAGAGAGAGGGAGAGAGAGAGGGAGAGAGAGAGGGAGAGAGAGAGGGAGAGAGAGAGAGAAGAGAGATACTGGTTTTGATTTTGAAAAGAAATTAATATTATATATTTATAGGGTTAGGTTATAATGACGCGGTAGAGAAATGCACGGGGCTTATATCATCAATCACGATTAATAATACAAATCAAATATTATATATGTAGTCATGATAATTTTTGTGACGATAAATCTAATAATATTACCAACTAAATATTAATAACCTCTATCATTATATATATATATATATATATATATATATATATATATATATATATATATATATATATATATATATATATATATATATATATATATATATATATATATATATATATATATATATATATATATATATATATGATTAATATAATATCTAAATATCTAAAATATTATTTAGTATTTAATATCAAAAAATAATGATCGAAAATTCACGGGTGTTACACATGCTTACTAAACATGATGTGTTTTTTGATGTTAGAAATGTCATTCTCATTTCTCATCAATTCCCACTTAATGTGGGAATTGCCATTCCCAATGAGTTATCAATGAATTGATATTCCCACTTAAGTGTGAATAAAAACAATAAAATAAATTTCGAATTTACCCTTTTTAAAGATATTCCCACTTAATTCTCTAATCACACCCAAACATGAGAATGGGAATGGACATTCCATTCCCACATCAATTCCATTACATTCCTGCCTTCATTCCATTCTCACTTGATTTTATTCTCGCGTACCAAACGAGGCGTAAAGGTAAATGAACTTCCTTTATTCATTTGCACTATTCATCCACTTTTACCTACAAGCCCATTGTTTTACCCCTATTTACTAACCCATCCACATTTATTTTTTTTCCTATAAGCCCAAATCCTACACCCATTTATTTTTAAGTCCACCTACTTCCCTAACCAGTCTAGACTTTGTATATGCTACTTTTACCTGCAAGCCCAAACTTTTACCCCTTCTAACTTTTAAACCCATGAACTTTTGGCTTTTTCCTATAAGCCCAATTTTTTTTATTTTTAAATAAATACGCCTACTTCTATCAGTCCTCAAGGGAAATTTTATATGTAAACCAAAAATTTTATTCCATTTAATTTTGAACCCGCCTACTTCTGAAAACATGTTGTTATCTATAAAGCAAAAAAAATTACCCCCGTTTATTTTTAAAACCATCGGACTCCAAAATCACTCTTAGAAGTAATTTTTCCCATAGACCTAAAGTTTTCCACATTTATTTTTAACCAACCACCTTCAAAAAGGGTTTCTCTATAAACCCAATCTTTTACCCTCAACTGCTTATAGACCCCCCCCCCACCCCTCGGCCCAATTTTTTTTGAAAATCACTCTTAGACCCAAAATATTCCACCTAATTATTTATAAACCTACTATGTAATTTACTCTCAACTGCTTATAGCCCCTACATCCCCAACAAAAAAATCAAAAATCACTCTTAGACCCAAAATATTCCACCTAATTATTTATAAAACTACTATGTAAAGTTTTTGCAAGTTGAAATGTAGATAATGGTTGTAAAAAATCCTATGCAACCTAAGACAAGTAAATAAAGGACATTTTTGTCTATAAAGTTAATGTTTTATCCTCATTTATTTTTGACCTAACCACTTCCAGAATCTCTCTTAAACCTAAAAATGCTCCACTGAAATATTCGTAATAAAGATGTTTGGTTCACTAAATATCTAGGATTTGGGTGGAAAAATAATTCTAGGAACAAAAGTGGTACTTTTGTTTGTTTCAAATTTTTAAAGCAAAGATTTCTACAAAATGCAAAAAGAAACCAAATTTTAGGATCTACTAAATCCCAACTTTTAGAGAGAATTTGGATGGAAAGCTTACACATTAATATCACATCAACATTCCCTCATCTCTCTCTCTTTCTATCTCTCCTTTTTCTAGTTTTGCTTTCCTATTTTTTGGGGTTTGAACCAAATATTGATTATAAATTTTAAAGTTTACTTTCCTATTATCATGTTGTACCAAATAAAACATTAGCAATTCCAAGATACTAATCAACAAAGAATGGATTTGATTTCTTGATGGGAATTCCATTTCCTATATGTTTATGAAATGAACTAAACAGCCCATTAAACCTTTCTATTTCAGCATGTTAGTAATGTGCTTTAATTTAGGGCCTGTTTGGTCTAAAAAAAATTTAGGATTTAGGGGTAGAATAGCAATTCTTACAAAAGTGGTACTTTGTACAAAATAGGATTCCATATTCTTAGTTTATTTCAAAAAACAATTTAGCATAAGATATCCAAAAAACTCAAAAAGCAACTAAATTTTGGGATATCCGAAATTCTCTCCAAATTTGGAGAGGATTTGGGTGGATATCTGACAAAATCATGCCACATCAGATCCCTCGCTCTCTCTCTTTTTTCACCGCTCTTGACCTAATCTAGGTTATCGTCACCTCCCTCCCCCATTTTCATTCCCTCTTTTTTTCACACCCCCTTCTTAGTTCCCTCTCCCTTTTCCATTCTTTTCTCCCGACCTAACCCAAATTGAAGCCTTTTTTTAATCAAAAATCTATTCTAGAATGGAGAATGATTAGAGGGTTTCTTGTTATTACGATGTATAAGATGATCTGCAGATGAAATTAATTATTTTGGTGAAATTAATTTGGGGGTTTCTCTTATTTTTGTGATCTCTATATTCTTTGGTTGAGATCTTTCTCGAACCGACAGCTCCAAGTTCGATTACAATTCGATTGTGCTGATTTTTCTGATTTTGGTTTGATCTGCCATGATTTTGCTCGGATCTAAAAGTTGATCTTTTCTCTTCGTTGGATCTTGCTTATAAGTTAACATAGGTATAATTTTTCCACTAATAATTTTGCTTTTTTATTTTTTAAACTTGATGTTGTAAATTAGGGTTTGCATGAATGAACTTTTTGGATTGTGGTGTTTTGATTTACAATTATAAATTGGTAAATTGTTGTAAACAAGGATGAGTAGTTGTTGTGGTTTTCTCCTCTTGATCACGGTTTTTACAAATTCATGTGGATGCTCGATAGAAAGCTCAGCAATAAACACATTTTCTAAACATTTTAACAAATTATATAGCAAATGTGAATTTAATACTTTCATATGCAACTATATAGAGAACATGAGAATAGTTAATTAGGAAAAAGACAAAACAGTAACTCATTTTTGTTTGCCATATAGTGTTTCATGTTAAACTTGGTGGAGTGGATCTAGTTTATTAATTAATCATCTTTTGTCTTGATATTTAATGATATAGTAAGTTTCTCATATTTGACAAGTGATATTTGAGGACATCTACGTTTGCTATTATTTTCAATTCATTAAATATTAAAGTAGCTGACTTTACTGTTTTTGGGTATATGTGAATTACTTACAAATCTATGATTCTCATTAGGTTAGGCTTATATTTATATATTTAAGCATGTTGTATGTTATTTTGTTAATGAAATATTATTTAGAGATAATGTTTGAAGCAATAATAACAATACATTTTACTTTACTTTATTAAAATGATAATTATAAGTACACATGGTTCTTATTACCTTGTTATCTTCATGATAGTTGTAGATGGACAACATTAAGGAAGAAATGTTATTGAGGATGTCATCTAATGTCGTTGTTTCGCTATCATTAGTGTATTTACATATTTAATGAGGACGCATTGTAGGTAAATCAATCTCTTATCAAGCTAGGAGGAAAAATAACAGAAAATAGATTCTAGAGATTCACACTTAAAACGTGTGTTCTATGGCTATAGTAAAAGTTGTAGGGATTATGTTTGAATAAGGCCTAATGCATTTGAAAACCTTGTTAAAGTAATGAGATATACCGCCTATTGAAAGATTCAAGAGATGCTAGAGTAGAAGAATAATTGACAATGTTCCTTAATATATTAGGCCACAAAACAAAAAATAGACTAGTGAAATCACATTTCATAAGACAGGGGAAATAATTTCTAGATACTTTTACAAATGCTTAGGAACAGTTGGTCATTTAATGGGGAAGTACATGAAGCAAACACCAAATGAATTGCCACCAGAGATCGCCAACAACCTGTTGTACTATCCTTATTTCAAGGTAATAATTCATTCATACTATAAACATAATGACTTTTAACTTAATTGTCCTATGAAATAATGACAGTTTAATGCATGATGTAGGATTGCGTTGGTGTAATAGATGGAACCCATATTGATGCCATGCTTCCCACTAGACTTGTTGCATGGTTTTAAGGTAGTAAAGATATTACCCAAAATATTCTAGCTGCATGCACTCCCAATAAGTTATTTTTATACATTTTAGCTAGATGGGAGGGATTCGAGAATAATTATAGAGTATTACAATATGTACTATCAAGACCACAACCTCATGGATTGAGAGTCTATAATGATAATGAATCATTCAAACCAAATAATATCTATTTAATTAAAAATTAAAAAAAGATTTGGCCTATTCACTACTTTCTATTCTTGGTAATTATAGGCAAATATTATTTGTATGGTGCGGGTTACACTACTATGCCTGGTTTCATCTCCCCCTACCCACGGTGTGCGTTATCATTTAAATAAGCATATAGGTAGGCCAACAAACAATAGAAGAGAGTTGTTCAATTTAAGACATTCATCTCTATGATCTAAATAGAATTTGGAATATTGAAGAATCGATTCAAAATTCTCTCAGCAAAGACACATTACTCTTTTCTAACACAAGTTGATAATCTTGGCATGTACTATACTCCATAACTATATTGCCATTATTGATCTGGATGATGAGTTATTGCATGAGAATAGGAAATAGCTATTGAGGGTGACGATGACGTTGTTGACTTTACTCAAACTATGACACAAAGAGAGGAGAGAGATTCAAGGAATGAATGGAAAGAGAAGAGGAATCAAACTACATTTTCAATGTGGAAAGATTATCACAACAAGTACCATGGTGACACTACTGAGATTGGCATGTAAATTTAACAATAAGGGCTTGCATACATTATTGTACTGCTTAGTGATGTATTGTCTAGTATGTTTGTGATAGGTAGGATATGTTTTATTGATGAACATCTTCTCATGTTTTATTCTTGCTAATGATGCTTATGCTTTTGTTAGAAATGTCTAATATCTTGTAGGTTGTTTACTTTATTATGTTTTGAATTATTTTATTATTGAACATCTTCTCATTTTTCCATTATTAAAATTTTTATTTCTAACAACTAGGTATGGCAGATAGTGATGATGGTGAAAAAAATAAGGGTACTCCTTGCCTTAGAATACCAAATGCTCCTTCAACCTTGAACATGAATTATATGTCATTTCCTACTATCCACTTCAATGCTCCTTTACCTTATTTTTCATCTTACCCTCCTTATGAATTCAATTACTCATGTATGACTCAACAACCAATGTCATAAATGAACATGCTTAACAGTAGTCACCCAATTATCCATACTACCCCTAGCTCACACAATAGTGGTACCTACTCTGGAGACACTTCATTAAAGAGAACAATTCAAGTTGAAGATGAAGAGATTTCACCAAGTAAAAGAAAGAAGAAAGTAATATGTAAAAGAAAAAAGTCATCAATAATCATAAACAAGACTCCAAATAATAGGGGTGCTCCTAGTACGTTTTGGACTGCAAAACAAGATGATGTATTAATCCCCATCCTTGCTCAAATGGGGAAAGAGGGTTTGAAGGTAGACAAGAACTTTAAGATGCAAGCATATAAGGCATTTGTAAAAGAGATAAATAAACAGTGCAAAGCTAAATTCACTAAAGAGAATGTGATGAACCATATGAAATGCTTGAAGAGCCAATTCCATGATATGTTAAGTGTCATTAATTTGAGTGCGGCTAGTTATAATACACATACTAAACTTATCACCATGGATCCGGATTCATTTGATATGTCGGCAAAGGTATTTTTATCTTGCATTACTTATCTTGCAATTTTTTTTACGAGTATATTTATCTTGCATTATGTATCTTATATTGTTTTTCATTATATAGAGGACAAGAAGTGCAATAGCTCTAAGTTGAAGGAGTACTTAAACACTCCTCTCATGCACTACAATGATCTATGTCTGATCGTGGGTCATGACCAAGCAAGGGGGGAATTTGGCTAAAGATACATGTGAGAAGATTTCCTCTAGCAAGCCTATTGAATTTGATGAGGAACTTATAGATCTTAGTGCAAATAATGGTGATATTCCCTATAATATCTATTTTGAGACAGAGATACCAACTGACCCAAATATCAACACTCATTCTCAAAATGTAAAGTCTTCTAGTGGGGTAACGTCTACATCCAATGTCAAATCTCATTCAAAAAAGAAGGGTGGAAAGGCTAAAGAGGATAATTCACTCATGTGTGACTTCATTGAGTCAATGTCCTACTCAATTTAAAATCAACACATTTTACATCGAAGTGAGAGTATAAAGGCCCAATTAGCACATGAGAGTAATTTTTCTAGACATTAGATCAAGTTCTTGACTACTTGTATGACCATGAATCATATGCTAGGAGGTTGATCATCAAAACTAAAAATGTAGAAAAGATTTTTATAGAGAAGATTATCAAGGACCAATGATTTGAGAGCAACGAATAATGCTTGCTGGTTGATTTTCCTCTTTTGAAAGCCAATTGGTATTTTGCTCTTTTGGTTAGGTATTTTGAAGACTTTAACTGATGTCATTCTAATGACATTTGATTGTTGTTTATTTTGAATTGATGCCTTCATTTTGTTGATTGCTGCTTGACTATGTTTGTGAGAATTATATTGGATTGTTGGTTGATATTGGTATTACTGGTTGATATTATAATGTTATTTTTTTAAATCTGATGGTGAATACACTTATGATTATGTACTTTGATGCTATTATATGCTCTGCATGTTATGCATTATTTGGGTATCGTGTCATTGATATTTTATTTGAATATTGATATCTATGTTAATTCAATGTACAGGAGACCGTTATTATCTATTTAAATGAGATGTGATACAGTGATGGCTGAACAAGTTATAAAGGTAGCAACCTACAATCAGTGGTATGCATTGATATGACTATCTTTTATGATATTATTCATTATCTGAGCATTACCTTGGTATGGCAATGATGATTGGTTAGTTTTGTTAATGTAACCTATAATGTGATTTCTTGTTTAGATAAGGCAATCCATGATGAATTGCAATCTAGATTGCATTTGCAATTTTTAGATGAGGCAATCCGCTATGTGATTACAATCTACAATGAAATTACACTATATAGGCAATACATTCTATGTCGATAAAATAACCTTTATCTAAGCCTCATACACTATCATTTATTTGTCTCAATGTTTTCATATGTTCTGTTAAATTTTTGATATCAAAGAAAGAAGATTTCTAGTTACTAAATTTCTAGTTACTACATTTTTGTTTGGGCAATGATGATGTCTAATTATATTTGGACAGTTAATGTTATCTATATATATTTGAGCTATGATGATGGTATGATTTTGATAATATAAACTATTATACCAATTAGTGAGCCCAATTCTATGTTCTATTATGACATTCATATAGATGTGGGGCCTCTTTGAGAAGCCTCTGATGCAATGTTGTTCTTGGGGTATCTTATCTATAACTGATGCCTTGTTTCTAATGGATTTTCTTGATTATAACTGTTACATTATTTTTTTTTCACTTTAAAATGAGCAATGATAAGGGACTACTAGTTGATATTGCAATATTCATTGTAGTTGATATATCTATATGAGGTAATCTTTTTTAAAAATGCAATCTACATATCAATTACAAAAAAAATAGATGAGGCAACCATTCATGTCCATAGAATTTGAGCCCCATGCATTATATTTAAAAGCAGTTTGCAAGGACACTGTGTAAGAACCCTACCTAGCTCAATCAGTTTCAATCATAGATCTCGACTAAATAAATTTGAATCGTTGGATTTTGTTGAGTTCTCAATTTTTGACACGTGTCACATTTTTTTCAAGAGGAAGGTCACATTTATTATTTTTATCTTTCATTAAAAATTAAAATTTGAGTTTTTCAAGTTATCTTAGTAGTTTTCATAATGACTTGGGTTTTAAGAGATAATGGGCCTTATGGTATATGAGCATATTGGGTTGAATCCACTAGAATGATATCTATTAACATACAACCTATTTCATATGATCCCACATATAAAAACACCATTTTCTTTTGCTCAAAAATTAGGGCTGAGATTTTTGAGAGCTTGGAGGCCAAAAGAAGATAGATCTACAACTCAAGACAAGTGTTTTGCTTGCTAAATTGGTTATTTTAAATTTCTAATTTATGGGGTTTTAGATCTCGACTTTCTCTATCTTTTCAATCAAGAAAACTTTGATTTTTATTTACTTTCAATTCATTGGTTTTGATCTATATGAGGTAATCTTTTTAAAAATGCAATCTACATATCAATTACAAAAAATAGATGAGGCAACCATTCATGTCCATAGAATTTGAGCCCCATGCATTATATTTAAAAGCAGCTTTGCAAGGACACTGTGTAAGAACCCTACCTAGCTCTGAATCAGTTTCAATCATAGATCTCGACTAAATAAATTTGAATCGTTGGATTTTGTTGAGTTCTGAATTTTTGACACGTGTCACATTTTTTTTCAAGAGGAAGGTCACATTTATTATTTTTATCTTTCATTAAAAATTAAAATTTGAGTTTTTCAAGTTATCTTAGTAGTTTTCATAATGACTTGGGTTTTAAGAGAGATAATGGGCCTTATGGTATATGAGCATATTGGGTTGAATCCACTAGAATGATATCTATTAACATACAACCTATTTCATATGATCCCACATATAAAAACACCATTTTCTTTTGCTCAAAAATTAGGGCTGAGATTTTTGAGAGCTTGGAGGCCAAAAGAAGATAGATCTACAACTCAAGACAAGTGTTTTTGCTTGCTAAATTGGTTATTTTAAATTTCTAATTTATGGGGTTTTTAGATCTCGACTTTCTCTATCTTTTCAATCAAGAAAACTTTGATTTTTATTTACTTTCAATTCATTGGTTTTGATCAAAAGGAGGATTTATCTAAAAGGTAAATCTCAATCCACAATCTCTTTCAAGGAGGATGACCCATTGTCGTAGATAAATGATATATTTACAAGATAGAGTCTTTATTCATGAGGTATTTTTCATGGGGTTTTTTGTGTATTTCGAGATCTCTTCACTCTAATAATGTATTTGGATGATTGGATCAAAATGAGTAGTTTGGGTAAGAGGTTGTCCCCATTTTTTTTGGATTACGAGCCCTTGAGCTTTAATGGTAGATTGGTGAATATTTGATGTTTTGAAGTGTAAATTTATGGATTAGTTTCCTTTTGGCAGTATAAAACTTGGGTAGAAGTTGGTTTTTGATTTAGTTTTGAATCAAGGAGTATTTGATCAAAAACATTTTGTAAATCATCGATTTTAGCACAAGCACACAGGCTTGACCTGATGAGTGCACAAGCTTAGTGAAATCTCGAGAATAGATTGTTTTATAGTGCTTGAGCGCACACGCCTAAACAATGAGCGTACGCGCTCAAGCAGGTTTTTTGAAGATGATTTCTATTTAGTATGTTGTAAAAACTTGGTTGATGTAGCATCGGGGTGAGTGCACGCGTCCAACCTCCGAGCGCACGTGCTTAGCACAAGAAAATAGATTCTTTCAATTCTGAGAAATTGATCCGTTTGAGCTTGTTTTTCTTATTATTATTTTTTATTTTCTTGCATGGATTATGATATCAGTTATGCAATTAAGTTTGTTCTTGCCATCTTGAGATATAGTAGATGATAAATTAGTCGCTTGGCTATAATTCCATGTGTATGATTATTTTATAAAATTCATTATATATCCATGTTTTAAGTATGCAAGTAAGACATATTATGCTTTGTTATCACATAGTATTATCGTATGTTATTACCATATTATGTTGTGCTATGCCTTGACCTAGAATTGACAGACATTATGTATGTTGGCCTAGGTTATACCTTGGATTTTTATTTGCCCGGTACATTAGCATGAGACTAGGCCGTAGGGGTATGCATGATTAGGTACTATGATGTGGTAGATACATGATGATGATGATTGCCTATGTTTGGATATTGGGTGTGTCTCTCGTGACACTAAATCAAGAATGTTCTCTATTTGAAATTAAGAAAGTTCTTGGTTTCGGATACATTGCGACCATGAATGGGGGCTCGTGATTCTCCACCACCAGAAACTTGATCAAGTAAAATAAACATGATAAACCAAGAAAGAGATCAAGTATCCACATGTATCAAGTCGTAATGACTTTCTTTAGAATTTAACGGGCATGTTTCGTTTGCTTTGGAAATCCAGTCGGGTAGGGCACTCACGAGATGGATGTTCTCTATGGATTGAGTTATTCTGGCCTAGTGCATAGTATATCATGTATAACCAAGTAATGAAAATGTTCATGTGAGTTAATTAACGGGAGGGATTTGGACATCTCATAGATAATATGTGGCCCGGGGTTGTATTTGAGCGCTAGTGCTAGATGAGTCTGTACACACAAACCAAGTAAAGTAAGAATCCATGTAACGTTCCCAACGGGTATACCAAACACACATTATCCCGTGAGAGCTTTCCCTAAATAAGATTAAGTAAAAGTAGTATAGTTAATGCACACACTACCTTTGCATCACACTTCAGGAGCTAGGTGCACTCTCGTTGATGTCTCTGTGATGATGTAGTTCTGATTATCTGCTTTTATTTGTCCTATGTTCTGGATTTGAGATGCATGTTCTTATCATGAAAGCAAGTAAAGTGATACAGTTATATAGTCTTTCTTACGTTTAAACTTGTCAAGCATTCATGATACATATTACATATGCACAAACCACTCCTTCATTTTACCACTTGCTAGATGACTTTCTAACCGTCCTAGTTTACACATCAGTGGAAAAACCGGACCTTCCACTCTTGCTTTCAAGCACACCGAAGTCTAGTGATCTTTAGTAGATGGAGTTCCTATCGATCAGCTTATCTATCTGTTTATTTAGTTCTGTTTTAGCTTTCTTGCTACCAGACTTTATTGTGTATGTTCATCTCTCCACCGTTATATAGTGACTCTGATGTACGTAACTATTCCAGTTATTGGTTTAAACTTATGTGGCTATGCGGCCTAGTTTTTATGTATTTTGAGATGATGACATTGATATTAGACTCGTGATATTTTTTACGTTATTCGCTATCTGTGAGATTTGTTGAGTATCTTGCTTTCGCTATGAATTTGCACTACATATTTGCTTATGGTGTATATAAATTTTATTGTGTCTGCTTTTATGTATGATTCTATGATCCTGTTCTGAGTATGGTGGATGAGGTGTATATGTTGCCTAGCCTAGTCACGTGCCCATCAAGTGCTTCTGGGATATGGAGCATGACAAGATTTTTGGTTGGTTTCAGAGCCTAAGATTTATCAGTACATACATCCTAACACCATAAGAACATATCACAAAATTTACATATTTCCTTTCATTTGACTCTATCCTTTGATTCTGTCCTAATCCCTTCTCTTTCTATTTCAGGAGCGATTTGTCAATATTCTGGGACACATGGCGTGATACACGGCACAATGGTTGCAACGATGAGAACGATACAAGCAAAAACTCAAAATAATGCCCATATTTTCCAAGTAGCAACTTGGTTTTTTGCAACTCTCAAATCTTTCTTCAGCTTCTTGATTTTCATAGCATTTTTCTCACATACATTGCTTTCATTGATAAATTTCATGGAGTTGTAGCTAGATTCACCATCAATATCAACCCACTCAAAGAAATTGCATTCCTCTTCGGGTATTTTGCAGATCCTCTTCGGGTATTTTGCAGATCCCCAATAATACCTTTCTTTGTTCTTGCCATTTTTGCAAATTTTTAATGGAGTTGGGATCTTGCAATTGCACCAAACTTCATACCTTTCAATGCTCTCTTTGATAGCATATTTTTTGTAATATTTAGACCCGAAGAAAATTTTTACTACATATTTTCCCCCTGCTCAATGGTCATGGATGCATCGGGTTTTATACCAAAATTCAGCCCAAAAAAGAGTCGTTAATAGCCATTAGAACAATAGACTTTGAGGCACAAATGAGGGTATGGTTACCCCATTTTTAATATGATGATTCTTGTCTTTATGTAGGTGGTAAGCTCCCCAAAGGTGATCTTATACATGTATTCTATTTTTACTTTCCTATATTTTTGGATTTGAATCAAATAAGAAATTACAAATTCTAGGATTGGCTTTCCTACAATCTTGTTGAACCAAACAAAAGATTAGGAATTCTGAGGCATGTATAAAAAGCTATGAATTTGATAATCTTGATGGGATTCCATATCCTATAATTGTAGGCTTTGAACCAAACAGTCACTTAATGGACCATTTAACCATTATTTATAAATTGGTTTGAATAAATATCAAACAAAGGAATATTTACTTTGCCTAATTGATGACAAAATGTGCTCATATATAAATTAGGGAAAATTGTGTCCAGGCCCCAAAAGTTGAAACTACATGTGACCGGGCCCCTCCAATTATTGAATGTGTAGATCAGCCCCAAACAAGCATGCCTGATTTCGGTTCCCTCCACGCCATATATACACCGAGAAGTCAGATTTTGTAAAAACTCTAAAATACCCTTCTCCTTCTTTCCCAGACACGCCCATCTAGTCAACCATTAATGGCGATCTGATGGGGGAATTGGAGGAAAATCTCCCCCCCCTTTTTTTACCCGATCATGAGCAATAACTATATAGTGCGGAGCATGAGCAATAACTATTTGCTTTTGCTCTTCAAAACTCTTCTTGTCCTAAAATTCTCGCCATTACTCCTTCGCCATTACTCCTTCTATCTTCCCTTCATAATGGCTGAGAAGGATATCATCTGCGTGGTCTCATCAGGTGACAAAGCCATTTTCTTAAAGATTAATTCTGTAACCACCATGATGGATATCAAATTTGATGCGTCAGAGAGGTTAAAAATCCCATATGAGTCTTTATCTTTGTCATACAAAGATGAAGCAACATACGGCAATAAAAATTTTCCCATTGAGAACGATGGTGATCTGGCATCTATGATGGAGTATTGCCGCAATGTTGGGTTAAAAGAGATTCACGTGAAAGCTACTCAAGTAACAGAGGATTCTTTAATTATCCATGACGAGGAGCAAGATCTAGAAGACCAGCAATATCTAGAAGATCAGTAAGTTTAATATTTATGACGTTACATGTTAAGTCAAACGAGTTTTATGTTAAGTCTAATTTATTACATGTTAACTGTAAGTCGTTACATGTTAAGTCAAAGACGTTACATGTTAGGTCTAATTTCTAGTTCTTGTTAAGTCTAATTTTCAGGTTATATCTAAATTCCAGTTGATGTTAAGTCTAATTTTATTTCATGTTAAGTCTAATTTTCATGGTAACTCTAACTCCGGTTCATGTTAAGTCTAATTCCAATTGATGTTAAGTCTAATTTTAGTTCATGTTAAGTTAAATTTTTAAGTAAAGTCTAATTTCAGTTCATGTTAATTCTAATTTGACTTCGTGTTAAGTGTAATTTTTATTTCATGTTAAGTCTAATTTATTTCATGTTAAGTGTAATTCTACTTCATATTAAGTTTAATTTTAGTTCATGTTAATGCTAATTTGACTTCATGTTAAGTGTAATTTTTATTTCATGTTAAGTCTAATTTATTTCATGTTAAGTGTAATTCTACTTCATGTTAAGTCTAATTTTAGTTCATGTTAAGTCTAATTATATGATTAGTTTTTGATTATTTGTTTCTATTCAAAATATTTACAAAGACAAAAATAAAGATTGTAATACGGCCGACATCTACTTCCGATTCGCTTAGTCTTTCGGATAGGATTCCCAATGATAATCCTATCAGGACAATGTTATGATGATTAATGACATGATAAATATCTGAGAGGATTCTGCTTGGTGGCACAATGCTTTAACCGAGGAGGGCAACGATTTGACGGTCAAAGAATTAAGATTAGCTTTGCAATACTATTCGTTTGCCAAAAAATTTGAGTACGATTTTGAAAAGAATGAACCAAAGCGTATTCGAGTTTGTTGCCGGTTTAAGAAAACCAAAAGTTACCCGTGGATGTTATTTGCCTCTCCACCTAAAGATGAAAATAGACTTGAAATAAAAAAGTTCGTGAACAATCACACTTATGGTCAGCATGGCAATAATGCCGGTCAACGTAGGGCCTCTCGACAATTCATTGCGATCCAATTACAACCCATGTTAAAAGACCGGCCGAATATACGCTCTATTGATGTAAAGAAGGAGCTTTTAAGTTCCTTTGGGCTAAGGGTCGAGTATAGTAAGGTATGGTGGGGTAAAGAAAGAGCACAAGAATAATTATACGGTGATGCTCATGAGTCCTATGATCAATTACGATGGTAAAGTATCTATCTTATACAAATTAATTTTATGAATGGAATGTAAGTCATTACACTGCATGTTAATTCTATTTCACTGCATGTTAATTCCATTTCACCGCATGTTAATTCTATTCCTTTGCATGTTAATTCTATTTTATTGCATGTTAATTCTATTCAACTGCATATTAATTCAATCTCACTTCATGTTAATTCTATTCCATTGCATGTTAATGCTATTCAACTTCATGTTAATTCAATCTTACTTTGTGTTAATTCTATTCCATTGCATGTTAATTCTATTGAACTTCATGTTAATTCTATTTCACCGCAAGTTAATTTTATTGCATTTCATGTTAGTTCTATTTATTCCAACTTGATTCCGTATCTTTGTTAATCTAATTTTGTTCCTTTTAATTCTAACACTTTTTCTTAACATGAAATTTAGGTGTGTAGAAAATGTTAAGGAGACAAATCCAGGTAGCTATATTCATGTTGAACAAAATGAGGGAAGGTTTACAAGATTATTCATTTGCTATGCAGCTTGCATAAATGATTTTTGCTGGTTGTCGACCACTTATATTTTGAATGGGACCTTTCGAAGATCAATTCAAAGAAATACTCCTCAGCGCTGTAGCATACGATGAAAATCAGGAGATATTTCCACTAGCCTATTGCATATGCGATCAAGAAAATAACGTTAACTGGAAGTGGTTCTTACAAGGTTTTATGTCAATACTCTATCTTTCTAGGCTATCTTTATACTTATTTTGAGTCATGTTAAGTATAATTTTATTTTATGCCTAACTTGTTTCGTGTTTATTCTAATTTCAGTATGTTAATTGTAAATTTTAACAGGTTTGTGGTCTATACTGTATGAAAGGCCAGATCCATACAATCCTCCACATCAGCTAGTTATAATATCGAATGCGGATAAGGAAATCAGAGAAGCTGTTAGAGAGTTTTTTCTAGATGCTCTACACTCCAGATGTGTTCTACATCTAGTAGAAAATTTCAGGTCAAAATTGAAGGACTTGAGACTAAAGGCAAAGGATACTCAGATTCTGAGTAATCTATTATAATCAGCTTGTTACAAGTATACTAAAGCAGAATGGACCGATTATATGGACGACATTAAGCTGATAAACGAAAGGGCATATAATATTGTCATGAACTACGCTCCAGAGAACTGGGCAAACGCGTACTTTTCTGGAATTAGGTAAAGTATAAGCAATATAATGTTAATTGTATGATGAACTGAACATCCACTGCATGTTAATTCTATTTCTGTGCTTGTTAATTCTATTTCACTGCATGTTAATTCTATTTCACTGCATGTTAATTCTATTCTATTTCATGTTAATTATATTACACTTCATGTTAAAGCTATTTCACTTTTGTTAACTCTACTCCACTTCATGTTAAAACTATTACACTTCATGTTAATTCTACTCCACTTCATGTTAAATCTTTTTACTTCATGTTAACTCTATTCTACTTCATGTTAAATCTATTTTAATTCATGTTAATTCTATTTCCTTTGCATGTTAATTCTATTTCTTTGCATGTTAATTCTATTTCTTTGCATGTTAATTCTATTTCACTGCATGTTAATTCTATTCTATTTCATGTTAATTATATTACACTTCATGTTAAAGCTATTTCACTTTTGTTAACTCTACTCCACTTCATGTTAAAACTATTACACTTCATGTTAATTCTACTCCACTTCATGTTAAATCTTTTTTACTTCATGTTAACTCTATTCTACTTCATGTTAAATCTATTTTAATTCATGTTAATTCTATTCCACTGCATGTTAATTCTATTTCTTTGCATGTTAATTCTATTTCACTGCATGTTAATTATTTTAGATATGGTCACGTGACATCTAATGTCGCTGAGTTCTTCAACAAATGGATACACGAGGCTAGAACGCTACGGATATTACAGCTGGTAGAGCACATACGGAATCAAATTATGGTCCGAATGAATGATCGATGAGGCATGGCTGAAAATTAGAATTCATTTCTTTGTCCCAAAGCTGAGATTGTCCTTAAAGAGAACATGGACAATGGCCGCACATTGGATGTGCGTCAATCACATAGAGGATTATTTGAGGTACAATCCCATAGAACTTGTCAAGTGGATCTGGACAAAAACACATGCACATGCCGTGCGTGGGATATAACTCGTATCCCTTGTAAACATGCATGCGCAGCCATAATGTTTATGAAGAGGGATGTTTACCAGTTCTGTGATTCGTTTATGACGGTTGAAGCTTTTTAAAAAAGCTACGAGCCAATTCTTTACCCAATCCCTGACTACGAGAAGCGTAGCATGTCACGTGATGAGATCCAGATTTTATCACCACTAACAACAAAAAGGAAAGGGAGAAATAAAACAAGACGGATCAACAACAGAACGGTTTACACACGGCTAGTAAAATGCTCTCGATGCCATATGGAAGGTCATAACCGTAAAACATGCAACGAACCTATTGCAGATTAAGTGTGTTATATGCTGTTAAGTTATTTGCTTGTATAGTTACGGACTAAGTTTTTTTTGAAGTTAGTAAGCAATTTCTTTGCTATGTATGACACTTGAAGTTCGTGTTAATATTTTTCGTAAATGTAAATCCTAATTTCCATTTCATATTAAGTCTAATTCTATTCATATTAATTCTATTTCGCTTCATGTTAAGTCTATTTGTTAAGTCTAATTCACTTCATGTTAATTCTATTTCGCTTCATGTTAAGTCTAATTCACTTCATGTTAATTCTATTTCGCTTCATGTTAAGTCTAATTCCAGTTCACGTTATGTCTAATTCTTGTTCATGTTAAGTCAAGTTCCTGTTCATGTTAAGTCTAATAAATTCAGGCAAAGTCCAATATCTCCAATTGAATTGTGACAATAACGAAGCTCCTCAATTGGGTAGTAAATATTGATAAGACTAATGTCAATCACGGAGCTTCCCAATTGAATTCTGTTAACCACTTTCTTTATTTACAGTAAGTATTTAGAACTGAAGCCAACTAAAGTTGTATTGAATGGTTTTAACCACTTTGTGTTAAAAACCTCAGTGAAGCATCTTCAGTGAAAAGAAATCGTCATTGTTCTTGAGGGAAAAAAAGTAAGGTATGTCTCATGTTAATTGTTCTCGCACATGTTAATGATTCTGTAATTTGATTCATATTAACTATTTTTATATGAACAGCCATAAAGCTATTAAATATGAGTCGCCGAGCAAGAAGCCCTTCTCCCAGAACATCTGATGCTTGTGAAACTGTAAGAATTTTTTTAAACTTGATGTTTATATGGATTTAATCTTGTAACATGAAAACCCTCAAATACCCCATCCTTGATTTGCAGCAGTGTCGACGGCTAAACCTTGCTGCTGACGATGAGTACAGCGTCGAAGAACAGGAGGAGGAGGAACTGCAGGAGCAAATCATTAAAATTCAGCAAGATCTACGCAATGGACTACTCAACTGTCGCCGTCAAGACGGCTCATGGAGATGTCCATTTTGCATAAATCGGAAGATAAAGAGGTGGACTAAGCAGCAACTAAAATAGCACGCACATGGCATGGGTATTGAAGGATTGTCAAAAAAAAAGATGAAAGTTATCGCAAACCACCGCGGCCTGGAGAAATTCCTAGAGTAGGAATAGAATAAAATGGAGTGAGGGCTGTAAGATATTTTGTATAATTGATGTAGAATTTTGTGAACTGAACTTTCACTTGTATCTTTCTACTACTCGTAACTTTCTAAGGCGTTGATCGTCAATTCATATATTTCAGTTCTTGTTAATTCTATACAACTACATGTTAATTCCACTACACCGCATGTTAATTCTATTTCGCTTCATGTTAAGTCTAATTCACTTCATGTTAATTCTATTACATATCATGTTAATTCTATTACATATCATGTTAATTCTATTACACATCATGTTAATTCAAATACACTTCATGTTAATTCTATTACATATCATGTTAATTCTATTACATATCATGTTAATTCTATTTCGCTTCATGTTAAGTCTATTTGTTAAGTCTAATACACTTCATGTTAATTCTATTTCATTTCATGTTAATTCAAATACACTTCATGTTAATTCTATTTCATTTCATGTTAATTCTATTACACATCATGTTAATTCAAATACACTTCATGTTAATTCTATTTCATTTCATGTTAATTCAATTTTAGTTCATGTTAAATCTATTTCTCTTCTTGTTAATTCAAATACACTTCATGTTAATTCTATTACACATCATGTTAATTCTATTTCATTTCATGTTAATTCTATTACACATCATGTTAATTCAAATACACTTCATGTTAATTCTATTACATATCATGTTAATTCTACAATCGTATGTGAACTGAACAATCTCTTCTACGATTATACTAAACCGTAATTATATACATATATATTAATAAACTCAGGTCATCTTCGTAGTGTTCCGCTTTTTCTCTTTGTTCCCGCCCTTCTATTAGTAATTTCAAGGCAAGTCTAGCCCGCATAACGGCAAATGGCTCATCTTCGAGTCACGGATTGTCGGCGACCATCAATTATTGCCCGAATATAATGGTAAACGAACACACCACAGTCATAGCTGCAACGTGAGCATATAAATTTAGTTTAGTTTTTACGTTATTCCTTTAGAGAATTTATCATGAATTTAAGCATGATACTAACCTCCCAACTTGTTCTTCGCATTTGATGGCTTCATATCGGAATTTTCTACGCACATTTACAATCTTAAAATCATTTGCCCAGTAGTCAAAATATGTTATGATTTTATTTACAGGATCCTTATACGTGTCGTGGTCAGCCGAACTATAATGTCTCACGACCCTTTCATCCTCTTTTAAAAGGACTTCAACTAGATACCAGTTATCGTCCCTGACCAAAGGAATCAATAGACGCTCGATGCGGACGGTTGTATATTTTTCAAGATAATTCAAAAACATCATGTAAAATTCAGGGTGATCGGCGTAGAGTGAATGCTGTAATCCAAGTAAAATGAGTTAACATGAATTAGACTTAACATGAAATGAAATTAGAGATAACGTGAAAATTAGAATTAACATGAGCTGGAAATAGGCTTAACATGAAATTTGGGGCTAACATGAACTGAAAATTCGACACGAGGCTAGAACTGCAATTTAGAATTAACATGAACTGGTAATAGACTTAACATGAAAATTTGACTTAACATGATACGTAATTAGACTTAACATGATATGAAAATAGAATTAACATGAAAAGTAGACTTAACATGATCTGAAAATTAGAATTCACATGAGCTGGGAATAGGCTTAACATGAAAATTAAACTTAACATGATCTGAAATTAGACGTCACATGATATGAAATTAGACTTAACATGAACTTCAATTAGAATTAACAGGAACTGAAATACTTATACAAAAGAACACTGACACCAGGCCATATTTTTTATCATAGGCTTCTGTAGGCAGTAAAAATTGCCTTAATCCCTACACATCAACTCGGGATGAGCAAGAGAGCTTAAGGGTCCATCTGAGTGAAGTCAGGTCCACCTAAAGGTTAAGTTCACCTGAAGGCTTGACTTTACGAAAGTGTCGATATCTCCCAAACCGGAAGGAATTTGGTGAAATGACCGGAGCAAACCAAACCCTTCGGGTTAGTTTGGTTAGCTCCATCTCGTCGAGATAGTCGATTTTCATATATAATTCGTCCAATTCCGACGTACGGTTTGAAAGTTACGACCTGTTCTTCGTAGCAGACGAGGCTCGCCAAGCAGCGAGGCTCGACATTCAGATGAGGCTCGCCAAGCAGCGAGGCTTGACATTCGACGAGGCTCGCCAGCGGCGAGGCTCGACATTCAGATTCGACGAGGCTCGCCAAGCGCCAGGCTCGACATTCGACGCAGGCTCGCCAAGCGCCAGGCTCGACATTCGACGAGGCTCGCCAGCGGCGAGGCTCGCCAAGCAGCGAGGCTCGACATTCAGACGAGGCTCGCCAAGCAGCGAGGCTCGACATTCAGATGAGGTTCGTCATTGCAGCGAGGCTCGCCTACAACATCATTGCAGCGAGGCTCGACATTCAACCGAGGTTCGCCTACAGCAGTGAACCTCGACATCCAACCGAGGTTCGCCTACAGCAGTGACCCTCGACACTCGATCGAGGTTCGCCTATAGCAGTGAACCTCGACCCTCGACATCCAACCGAGGTTCGCCTACAGCAGTGACCCTCGACACTCGACCGAGGTTCGCCTATAGCAGTGAACCTCGACCCTCGACATCCAACCGAGGTTCGCCTACAGCAGTGAACCTCGACATTCAACCGAGGTTCGCCTACAGCAGTGAACCTCGACGCTCAACCTCAACAGTCATATGAGGTTCGCCCACGACAGCAGATTGACGAGGTTCGCCGTTCGCCGTTCTGCGGCCGGCCGCGGCGTTCTTGTATGACCGACAATTGCGCAATGGCTGCGTGACCGTAGCGACCTCACGATCACTGCAGCGGCGCCGCTTACTGTAGCAGCCCCTCGTTCACTGTAGCAGCTGGGCGTGTTTACTGTAGCGAACCCCAAGGCCACGAAGGCCACAACAACCACGTGGGTTAAGGAGTGGGCATCATGTTATGCCCACTAACTCACGTTTCCACAATTTTTGGCATACCAGTTACATGCTAAAACCCATATAAATAGCCGTGAGCAGCTATGGAAAAGGGGCTGGGCTGGAGCTTTTGGAATTGGGGGAGATCAACGCCTGGGCAGGAGAAAAGATCAAGCTCCTCGTCGGCCACCTCAAGATCATTCGCAACTTTGTTCTGATCGTCAACGGGAAGCAATCTCAACGTGAGCATTGAGTGAAGCATCCCATCGCTACCGAGAACCCACCTTAAAAGAGGAGTCAAATCAATCTTCTTCCTCTGTAATCGAGAGAATTTGATTGTAACACAACCATTCAATCAATAAACATTTTTTCGACTCTACAGAAGATGGCGACCACAGTGGGAGTAACCATTCATTCCGATGAACTGGTGGTGGCGCAATCAGACAAAGTTGCAGTTGGAACCGAGGTTCAAACCTTGGTCCTTGAGTTTGATCAGAGTAAGTATGAGGAGTTCCTCTCCTCTGGGGCATCGAGCCCAGTGAAGACACGTAAGTGTCGACGAGTCTCATATGAGACTTCAGCCCCCGTGGCTCGTGTTGAATCTCCTCGAGTGAACCTCGACAATCAGCCTCTGTCTCTCAACGACAAGGCTCCAAAAGCCAGCCAACAGGCTAAGAAGTGGGTGGTTAAGCAGCCCATCCCAACTTTGGAGGCCATTATCCAAACTTTGGCTTATGCGGGCGAACCTCGCCTGGCCCGTGGAAAGGAAGGATCTGCCAAGGGTCCAATTTCACGACGTGCCAAGCAGCGTCCACGACAGAACCAAGCTCGCCGTAGGGCTCGAGCTTTGGTCTCGTTGGACGGGTTTCACTATCGTCCAAAGATGGTCAAACGAACTAAGGGTCGAACTGACGAGGAACGTCACGAACCTCGTCATTGCACCCCAAGTCGTGAACCTCGTTTTCATCTAAGGGTTCATTCAAAACAAGACGAACGCCGCCTACCGCTAACCTCGCCCACATGGCTAACCTCGCCACAATGTGAGGTCTCCTCCAAAGAGACGAACCTCGCCCACATGGCGAACCTCGGCCCACATGGCGAACCTCGCCACAATGTGAGGTCTCCTCCAAAGAGACGAACCTCGCCCACATGGCTAACCTCGCCCACATGGCGAACCTCGGCCAATGTGAGGTCTCCTCCAAAGAGACGAACCTCGCCCCAGCTGCGAACCTCGTCCACATGGCGAACCTCGGCCACAATGTGAGGTCTCCTCCAAAAGAGACGAACCTCGCCCCACCGCTAACCTCGCCCACATGGCTAACCTCGCCAATGTGAGGTCTCCTCCAAAGAGACGAACCTCGCCCCACCGCTAACCTCGCCCACATGGCGAACCTCGGCCCACATGGCGAACCTCGCCGTCAATGTGAGTCTCCTCCAAAGAGGCGAACCTCGCCTACAACGCGAGGTCCACTTGAAGGATAAGCCTCGTCAAAGTGGCGAACCTCGCCTACAATGCGAGGTCCACTTGAAGGATGAGCCTTGTTTGAGTGGCAAATCGCGCCAGCAACATAAGGTCCCCTCTAAAAGGGATGAACCTCGCCCACATGGCGAACCTCGCCACAATGCGAGGTCCACTTGAAGGATAAGCCTCGTCAAAGTGGCGAACCTCGCCAGGTTCGCCAAACTCGACTCAGAGAGCCTCTCTCATACGAGGCTCATTTTTCAGGATCAACTGGGGGTACACCCACTTCTGATCTCCGTGATTACCTCACTCGCAAGCGTGATGCCAGTCAAATGCAATCCCATTACTGCTGTGAGAAGCTCATCTCTGCCATGCGCGCCCAATGTTCATCGACACATCAACCTTCTGTATTTGAGCGATTATCTGACCCGTCAACTAGACAAAGGCGGTTTCGCCATAAGAAACAAGCGGCCCGCGGTGGTCATTCCCCTGGAGCGACTATTAACATGGTTGGGAGAAGCGGGAGCAAGACCCCAACAGGCAGTCCTGAATCGTCTGACCTTGAGTATTCCCCAGGGTTACGAGGTGCATTAATCAATAGTCAAGGCGCCTATCGAAGCACCCGTCTTCGTACAGGCGGCAATCCCGTTTGACTATAGCCAATTGGCTGGGGGTACCCGCGAAGAATCCGAGAACTCTGGCATGGCCACATCTCAACCTTCAAACACTGATATAAGTGATCAAGCCAGCGTCCTCATGGTTGATAAAGAGGAAGAGATGGCAAAGAAGATCGAAGAGCAACAAGCTCTTATTGTCGCTCAACAAGAGTCTATCAGACGCTTAGAAGTAATGATGGAGAAGCTCGTCGGCAAGAAGAAAGTAGACGAGGGAGGTTCCAAATCGAAGCGAGAAGGCTATGAGGGGGATCATGATGTCCACTCAGTGTCATCTGAAGCGGAATCGAATCTGATTTCCAAAAGTAGTTGGATGCCCTTAAGCTCCAAGGGCGATCTAAAGAGCTGGGGGTGGGTAGGCCATATCCTACGGAGTGGGACGATGTCCCATATCCGCCAAAATTCAAGCCACTGGACCTCCTGCAGTTCGATGGCAAGGGTTCTCCTACCCAACACATTTACTACTTCCAGGCGCAAACTGGACACATAATGGGAAATGATCCCGTTGTGACTCGGTTGTTCATTGGCACCCTCAAGGGGGTTGCTTTTGAATGGTTCCGCAGATTAGAACCTGGGTCCATCACCTGCTGGAAGGACATGGAAAGGCTCTTCATGGCCAGATTCTTCGACGATGACCTAGGAGTATCCATGGCAACCCTGCTAGCTGTAAAGCAGAGGAAGAATGAATCTGTATCCAACTTTGTCAAGAGATTCAGGAACCGATCGCTGCGTGCCCGTGATCAGATTTCCGAGGCCACTCTCATCGGGATGTGCCGGAATAATCTCTCCATCAACATTCTGTCTAATATGGGCGCTGTCGTAGCTCGCTCATGGAAAGACTTAATCCGCCAAGGAGAACAAGTCGAGAGCGTGCTCAAGCGTATGGAGGTTGAAGAGCTATTTGAATTTCGAGGAGGTGACGACCAGGATCACTTGGTGGTGGCGACCGCTTCCTCATCAAAACTCTTTTCAAGTAAGCCCCTGATGGCACCTGCCGAGCTCGCCAACGCGGAACCAAGCTATGGGACCGACTGTGAAGACTTGGCTACAATCGGCCAAAGATGATCGTTGATGCTTATATGCACCGATCGCCAGAGGACCAGCATCCGACGGTAAATTTTTAAAGAAGTGCTACCCGTAGTCTTCTTTCAAACTCCTACTAAGTTGTCATGTTAACAATCACCTCTGATAACTAATTTTCTCTAAATTCTCTCGCCAATCCTCGTCAATAGGATGGCGGGACCCCAAAACTATCATGTTAACAATCACCTCTGATGGTTCCCTCAAGATTTCCTCCGTCAATCCTCTAAAACAGGATGACGGGATCACTCCCACTGTCATGTTAATATTACACCTCTGACAAATTAACTTGCTAATCCTCTTCAATGGGATGGTGAGTCCTCAAAGTTGCCCCAATCGCGACAAATTCTTGTCAGGTTAACAATCACCTCTGACAAACTCCCTTCCAATCCTCGTCAATAGGATGGCGGGACCCCAAAACTATCATGTTAACAATCACCTCTGATGGTTCCCTCAAGATTTCCTCCGTCAATCCTCTAAAACAGGATGACGGGATCACTCCCACTGTCATGTTAATATTACACCTCTGACAAATTAACTTGCTAATCCTCTTCAATGGGATGGTGAGTCCTCAAAGTTGCCCCAATCGCGACAAATTCTTGTCAGGTTAACAATCACCTCTGACAAACTCCCCTTCCAATCCTCGTCAATAGGGTGGTGGGTCCACATAACTGTCATGTTAATAATTACCTCTGATAGTCCGATCACAGTTGTTATACTCTCACGTCACTGAACAACTTGATTGCTTCTTGATCACGATCGTTATACTTTTATGTCACTGAATGATTCGATCATTTCTGAATAGTTGCCTACCATGCGATGTGCCATAGTCGTTATACTCCCATGTCACTGAACGACTCAGCTACCCCCACAGAGTCATTTCCTAAATGACTTTGTTCGTAATCACTGTTGTTATACTCTCACGCCATCGAACAACTTGATTGCTTCTTGATCGCGATCGTTATACTTTTATGTCAATTGAGCGATTCGATCATTTCGAATAGTGGCCTACCATGCGATGTGCCTCTATTTTAGCCATAGTCGTTATACTCTTATGTCAGCGAGCGACTCGGCTACCCCGAGTCATTTCCTAAATGACTTTGTTCGTAATCCTTGTTGTTATACTCTCCGTCGAACAACTTGATTGCTTTTTGATCACGATCGTTATACTTTTATGTCACTGAACGATTCGATCATTTCCGAATAGTGGCCTACCATGCGATGTGCCTCTATTTTAGCCATAGTCGTTATACTCTTATGTCACTGAACGACTCAGCTAACCCCCACAGAGTCATTTCCTAAATGACTTTGTTCGTAATCACTGTTGTTATACTCTCACGCCATCAACAACTTGATTGCTTTTTGATCACGATCGTTATACTTTTATGTCATCAACGATTCGATCATTCCTAATAGTGGCCTACCATGCGATGTGCCATAGTCGTTATACTCCCATGTCATCGAACGATTCGATCATTTCGAATAGTGGCCTACCATGCGATGTGCCATAGTCGTTATACTCCCATGTCACTGAACGACTCAGCTACCCCCACAGAGTCATTTCCTAAATGACTTTGTTCGTAATCACTGTTGTTATACTCTTACGTCACTGAACAACTTGATTGCTTCTTGATCGCGATCGTTATACTTTTATGTCACTGAACGATTCGATCATTTCTGAATAGTGGCCTACCATGCGATGTGCCTCTATTTTAGCCATAGTCGTTATACTCTTATGTCACTGAACGACTCAGCTAACCCCCACAGAGTCATTTCCTAAATGACTTTGTTCGTAATCACTGTTGTTATACTCTCACGTCACTGAACAACTTGATTGCTTTTTGATCGCGATCGTTATACTTTTATGTCACTGAACGATTCGATCATTCCCGAATAGTGGCCTACCATGCGATGTGCCTCTATTTCAACCATAGTCGTTATACTCCCATGTCACTGAACGACTTGACTACTCCCACATGATCATTCCTCTAAATGATTTTGTTCGTAATCACTGTTGTTATACTCTCACGTCACTGAACAACTTGATTGCTTTTTTGATCGCGATCGTTATACTTTCATGTCACTAAACGATTCGATCATTTCCGCATGATGGCCTACCAGGCTATTTGCCCTTATCTTTTAATCCAACGCCTTGAACGGCTAAGGATAGAGGGGAGATTTTAGCACTAAGCCTAAAAGAAACTCCTCGCAAACTCACCATACTGAGGGGAAAAGTATGGCTAGCCCGATTCAAACGGTAATCGGTAAAGGCACATCAAATCCGTTGATAGCTGGGGGTTTGCTAAAAATCCTAGAGGGCGATCATTAGCTGCAAGTGAAGAATCCAAATTTACCGGGTTCTTTAGAAGGTTCCTCGCTCCGTCTGCACGGCGACCATTTTACAAGTCTTCATATCCAAAGTGTTCCAGACTCCATTCAACCGCATTCAAGTCTGAAAACTTTGGAGGGGGTTTTGTAGGCAGTAAAAATTGCCTTAATCCCTACACATCAACTCGGGATGAGCAAGAGAGCTTAAGGGTCCATCTGAGTGAAGTCAGGTCCGCCTAAAGGTTAAGTTCACCTGAAGGCTTGACTTTACGAAAGTGTCGATATCTCCCAAACAGGAAGGAATTTGGCGAAATGATCGGAGCAAACCGAACCCTTCGGGTGGGTTTGGTTGGCTCCGTCTCGTCGAGATAGTCGATTTTCATATATAATTCGTCCAATTCCGACGTACGGTTTGAAAGTTACGACCTGTTCTTCGTAGCGAGCGAGGCTCGCCAAGCGGCGGGCTCGACATTCGATGAGGTTCGTCATTGCGGCGAGGCTCGACATTGAGCGAGGCTCGCCAAGCGGCGAGGCTCGACATTGAGCGAGGCTCGCCAGCGGCGAGGCTCGCCAAGCAGCGAGGCTCGACATTCGAGCGAGGCTCGCCAAGCGGCGAGGCTCGACATTCAGACGAGGCTCACCAAGCAGCGAGGCTCGACATTCAGACGAGGCTCGCCAAGCAGCGAGGCTCGACATTCAGATGAGGTTCGTCATTGCAGCGAGGCTCGACATTCAACCGAGGTTCGCCTACAGCAGTGAACCTCGACATCCAACCGAGGTTCACCTACAGCAGTGACCCTCGACACTCGACCGAGGTTCGCCTATAGCAGTGAACCTCGACCCTCGACATCCAACCGAGGTTCGCCTACAGCAGTGACCCTCGACACTCGACCGAGATTCGCCTATAGCAGTGAACCTCGACCCTCGACATCCAACCGAGGTTCGCCTACAGCAGTGAACCTCGACATTCAACCGAGGTTCGCCTACAGCAGTGAACCTCGACGCTCAACCTCAACAGTCATATGAGGTTCGCCCACGACAGCAGATTGACGAGGTTCGCCGTTCGCCGTTCTTTGCGGCGGCGTTCTTGTAGCGATCGACAATGCGCAGCGACGCTGCGTGACCGTAGCGACCTCACGATCACTGCAGCGGCGCCGCTTACTGTAGCAGCCCCCTCGTTCACTGTAGCAGCTGGGTGTGTTTACTGTAGCGAACCCCAAGGCCACGAAGGCCACAACAACCACGTGGGTTAAGGAGTGGGCATCATGTTATGCCCACTAACTCACGTTTCCACAATTTTTGGCATACCAGTTACATGCTAAAACCCATATAAATAGCCGTGAGCAGCTATGGAAAAGAAGGGGCTGGGCTGGAGCTTTTGGAATTGGGGGAGATCAACGCCTGGGCAGGAGAAAAGATCAAGCTCCTCGTCGGCCACCTCAAGATCATTCGCAACTTTGTCTTGATCGTCAACGGGAAGCAATCTCAACGTGAGCATTGAGTGAAGCATCCCATCGCTACCGAGAACCCACCTTAAAAGAGGAGTCAAATCAATCTCCTCTTCCTCTGTAATCGAGAGAATTTGATTGTAACACAACCATTCAATCAATAAACATTTTTTCGACTCTACAGCTTCTTGCTGAAGCCTATTTAACACTGCTTCTTCCATCTGTAATGAACCTGGAAATTAGCATTCATTATAAATAAGGCTCATTCAATTTTAAAATTTAGAATTTTACTTTGTCGTCAAGCCGACCACCACGAAGCAAGTATAGCAGCTCATATATGTTCATGCTGCTGTTAGCTGTATCGATAACATCATACCTCCTAAAAAAGTGAGAATTATCATTTACCAGAAAATATATACACGCACATATATTGAGTTAACATATACTGTAGTTAACTAAACATATATTCCAAAAACAAAAATTAATTAATTAATGGAAACTTACCTATGACACCTTAGAGAGCCAAAAAGTGTTAGAAATTTATTCTCTGTCGGGTTGAGTCTGGAGGATATCCAAGGTGGTATCCTATAATTGTGTAAGAATGTCCCTGCGCTATCAAGAATGTGTACGCTAAACCCTGAAGGATCTGGAATCCCTGCTTTTAACTCTTTCAACAGAGATTCCTCCTCCTCCGTCATTAAGTTCATCTTCAACACATCCCACTTGATATCTTGATTGTTGAAGTAATATTTGATGGGTGTGCTCTTAAGATCAGGGACAATCACTACCTCTTCAATTACAGATTTTTCTTGCTTCTTCTTTCCCTCTGTGTAAGGGGTCCTAACGTGTTGCGATCTCTTCGTAGCTCTTCTGCTTGGTGCCCTAATTTTTATGGGTTGGCTCTTCTTTGTGGCTACCTTCTTTTCTTTCTTTTGCATAGCACTCGCTAGGACCTTCACAATGTCATCAACCTGCTTAATCACATCTTTATTTATAATTTCCTCCTCAATATTTTCCTCATTTTTCTCCTCTACTCCTTTATTTACAGTTTCCTCTCCATCTTTATTTAGGATTTCCTCCTCAATTTTTTCCTCAATTTTCTCCTCTACTTCTTTATTTATAATTTCCTCTCCATCTTTATCTACAATATCCTCCTCAATCTTATTCTCAATTTTCTCCTCTATTCCTTTATGCACAATTTTCTTAGCATCGTCAAAATAATCTCCAACACTTGCTCTTTCTTCAAATTGATCTTCCTCTTCCTCCTCAGCTTCCTTCTGGTTTTCTCCCTCATTGGGGACTTCATCATCAACTTTTTTCTTCATAGCTGGTTCCTCTTTAGCTTTTTCCCTCATGGGGTCTTCCTCAACCTTATTCTTCATGGAATCTTCATCCGCAAGGTCATCTTCATCCTCTCCCTTCTCAGAATCCTGTACAATGCTTGCCGGAGAATGATGTTCCTCTTCATCTACCCGTGGCTGCAACTTACTTATTTTTGGTAAATTCTTCTTAACTCTTTCCTTTAGCACCTCCGGGTCTATAACATCACCACTTCTTCTCAAAGATTTTAATATTCCGTTGAGTCTTCTAATCTCAACCATAAATACTTGACAATATGTACTCTTCCTGCGTTTTGTCGCACTGAGTAATCGTCTGCAAAATTTAGCAGAATTTCTCCAAAACATCAGTTGCTTCTCAATAGGCAGAGCCTCCACCTCCTCTTCCTTTTCAAAAGCATCGTCCAAATGCTATGCAATGATCTGAGATTTTAAGAGATTAATAGAAATTACTATTAGATTTAACTTGAAATACATAACATGAACTGGAAATTAGACTTAACATTAACTAGAAATTAAACTTACATAGCCTATTGAGTTCTTCTTGGCTTCCTCAATTTTCATTTTTCTCGACCTTTTTACGCTTGACAGGAACTGAAAGTAGGATTAACAAGTATTAAAATTGGACTTAACTAAAATTTAAACTTAACATGAACTGGAAATAGGCCTAACATTAATATTTGACTTAACATGAACTAAAAATTAGACTTAACATGAACCGAATTTAGACTTAACATGAAATGGAATAGGCTTAACGAAAAATAGACTTAACATGAACCTAAAATTAGACTTAACGAGAACCGAATTTAGACTTAACATGAACTGGAATTTAGACTTAACATGAAATGGAATAGGCTTAACGAAAAATAGACTTAACATGAACTGAAAATTAGACTTAACGAGAACTGGAATTTAGACTTAACATGAACTGGAATTTAGACTTAACATGAAATGAAAAAATAGACTTAACATGAACTAAAAATTAGACTTAACGAGAACTGGAATTTAGACTTAACATGAATTGGAATAGGCTTAATACGAAAAATAGACTTAACATGAACTGAAATTTAGACTTAACATGAAAATTAGACTTAACATGAACTGAAAATTATACTTAACATGAAATGAAAATTAGAGTTAATATAAAATAAGACTTAACAGAAAACTTACATGGCCTATGGAGTCATTCTTCTCTACTCCATCATTCTTCGCCTTTAATCTTAATCGGTGCTTGGGCTTGAAATCTTTCCTCGCGGGGGGTTTGGGAGAGATGGCCCAACTTTCACAATAGGCTTCTCTAGATGCATTATTGAAGCCACTTTTGCCTTTGCTTTAATTGTCCCCTTCCTAAAAGAGCCAGCTTTCCCCCCCTCTGAGACCCAATTTGTCATTGGGTAGGCATCATCCTTGATGGCATATCTCCTTATGCCGGTCATCTCATAGTACCAAAGCTGTAAGTAATACATTCACCATTCCAACTATGATCAGATTATATTCACCATTAACCTTAAAACATTAAAATAACTAGACTTAACATGAAAGTAATTAGGATTAACATGAACTAAATTAGACTTAACATGAATCAAATTAGACTTAACATGAAATGCCTAACACTTCACAGTAAGCAATGTACGTTTAGTAGAAAATTAAATAGACTTAACATGAAACTTATGGGTATCAGTGGCATACATCCAGGGATATATGTAACCCCTGGCTTCTTCAAACGTTTCAGAGCAATATTTATGCCTCTAATAATTTCTTTATAAATGAAGTCACCCCATGTGACTTTGTTCACCCTCTTAATGCTATCCAGATACTTCAGTACTATTCTAGGGAAACCCTCCCCGCTTCTGGGGCACCATATCATCGAGCACTGATAAAGAATTTGCAGGAGAACAAAGTCTTGGATATCCTTCTTTTCTCGTTGATTCCACTAGACTTTCTAGCGGATCTTCAACATATCTTCTCATGCTAATGTCGACTTTTCTTTTTTTCCGCCCTTGTCATCTTTAAAAGTTTAGAAAAATATTGCACCCACATTCTCGCACTTGAGTCCCTATTCTTCAAAATAATCTCACCGTAAATTGGAAATAAAGTATGATTACGGACCCAATCCACGTCAAAATTAATAACTTTCTTTTCCCCAGAATATGCATCAGGGATAGAAAATGTTCGTTTATCAGCCACGTAAAAACTCAACACGTGCTCAAGTGTTTTACGATCAAGTGCAGGAGCACCAAATTGTATATAGTGCTCAAATGTGGATCCACAATAGGCATCCCTGTGCCATTGACGAATCTTTGGGCCAAGCCGATTCATAAAATCACAATAAGCCCTAATAACGGCCGTTGGCCTAATATCTCCAGCAGCCGCCTCACCAACTATTTTCCTGAAAATAAATTCAAATGTAAGTGTTTAATTAGACTTAACATGAATCAAATTAAATTTAACATGAACTAAATTAGACTTAACACGAATAAAGTTGGAATTAACATGAAAAATAGACTTAACATGAAAAGACATTAGACTAGCCATGACCTAAAATTAGACTTAACATGAACCTAGTTTAGACTTAACATGAAACCAATTAGACTTAACATGAAACCAATTAGACTTAACACAAATAAAATTGGAATTAACATGAAAAATAGACTTAACATGAGAAGACATTAGATTTGACATGAACTAAAATTAGACTTAACACGATTTAGGTTTGACTTAACATGAACTTCTTTTACTTAATTAAATTAGACTTAACATGAAACTCAAATCGGTTAACATCAAACTCTTTTTAAATATCATGAAACTCAGGTTAACTCTCATGTATAGGATTAGAATTAACATGAAACTCGGTTTGGATAACATCCAAAGGGGTTAAGTTCTTTAATTAAGAAAAACCTAGCACTTACTTCTTTTGGGGGTTGGAATCATCCCCTTCTTGTCTTCTCTTTCGGCCTCGACCTCGTGGTTCACCCCTTTGCATTACCAACAGGGCCTTCGACGCTTCCTCAGTGCTGCCTTTCCCAGATGATTCAAGACGGCGGCGACTGCGGATTTCGCTTCATCTTTCTCCTTCTGTCTGCCACGAATTTCGACTTCGAAATCGTTAACCGAGGCTTCCTTCTACGACATTTTCCCAGCGAGAGCGAAAACCCTAGATCGAAATTAGAGATGTTTGGGATTTTTCCGGTGGTCGCTGAACAGTTGAAGGTCGAGAGGGGGAGAGAGAGTACTTGAGTGGAAGGAGAGGCGCGGTTACCGAGTTCGGTCACGTCGGAGGGTAGGATAGTAACTTCAGGTGCTATCTTTCTCTCTCTGCTCACATGGCAGGATTTTTGGGGCCTGAACACAAATACGGACTGTATTTGGGGCCAAAACACATGGCCCAAAATACAGAGGGCCCGGTCACATGGGCTTCCTATTTTTGGGGCCTGGACACAATTTTTCCTATAAACTAAGTGCTCAAATTATGCATCTTCTTGTCAATTTTATTCTAAGGACAAATTTTTGAAATAGACCCATTTCGATATTTATTCATAAAAATAGACTTACTTAAATTTTATTTACAAAATTAGACCAAGGTTTCAGTCAGGTTAGCACCATTGGCTGAAACTGAATCGATTTTAAAAAAAACATAGTTTACAAATTAGCCGGGGTTGGCAAACCCTTTTAATTAGTGACGATAATTAAGATCAAAATAGCCTTGGTTGGCAACCACGACTATGTTTGAACTAAGCTCTAAATACTTGTGATTACCAACCACGGTTATTTTAAACTATGATGTGCTAATTAGACGGGGTTGGCAATCCCGCATAATTATTAAACTGTGTTTTTAAATCGTTCCGGTACGATAATCTTGGCGTGAAATTGGTCTCTTTTATAAATAAAACTAAAGTGAATCTATATTTGTGAATAACTATCAAATGAGTCTATTTTAAAAATTTCTCTTTTATTCTAAATGAAATGCTTAAATCAATATTTTCTGTCTTTGCTCACGCTAATACCGCAACATCATGCGGATTAATTTTGCTTGTAAACCCAACTAAAAAAACCCAATCCATTAAATGCCTTTTTACGCTTGAGTCCAGATCCAAACGGACCGGACCCTGCGATTTCAAAATATTTAAAATCCCTTCGCTTCGTTCTCCTCCTCCTTCCCATCTCTCTCTCTCTCTCTCTCTCTCTCTCTTTATTGTCACCTTCGAACGAGAAAGAACCCTAAACCTAACCCTAAAATGTAGCCTCTTGACCTGCAATTCCACCGTCTTCTTCTTGTTACGGTTTCACAATCTCGCGATCAGGATGTCAGCAATGGAGCACCTCTTCACTCAAATCTTCGATCGGAAGCTCTGGATCGAGGACCAATTCAAACACCAGGTCGATTCTTACGGTCAATCTCTCGCATTTAACCTTTTGGCCGAAGGTCATCGCCCCCCGCCGTGCCTCTTGACCTCGGGATTTGATGAGCCCAAAGGTGCCAACTTTTTTCCATTTCTTGAAAATTCCCTTTTTCATTTCATGCAGTTCAGTCGTTTGTGATAAGTTTAAGGGTTGGGGGGTCTTTTGTTCTCGGATTGTGTCTTTTGTGAAATGCAATATCTTGCTATTATTTGATTTGGGCTAAATCCCTAATTGCTTTTTTGGATGTAGTCTAGTTTTGACTAAGGTGAAGTGGGAATTTTTTCAGGGTCCATTTAGTCCCATGTTGGCTGAATGGGGAATCAATTGCGACTTAATAAGAGATTTGAGTCTCCCTCTACCGTTTAGGGGTGAGTTTTTCTAGGCCTTGGAGAAATGGTATCGGTGCAAATCTTCCATTTGCAATCGAGTGGCATGGGTAGTGATGGCGGTATTGCAGTGTTCGCTTGGTACTAGTCTGGTGCTTAGATCGCGGTAGCGTGGAATCAATTGTAGGGTTTTAAGAAATTTGGGGTGTCCTCCCTCGACCAGATAGCTTTTAGAGGTGATTTCACGTAGGAATCTTACAAAATTTATATCTCAACCAACATATAATTTCAAATCAATGGATATTTTAGGGCTCGAAAATTACTTTGGTGGTTATTGCTTCTCTATTACAGTCAGGTGGATATAAGTAAACAGTATTATGGAAGTTTATATAGAATTAATGAAAGTCTCTTTGTAATTCATTGACATAGGAGGAGCTACTAGCTTCCATTTGATATAAACAGTTGAATTCGAACATTTCTACTTTGTTATCATAATTATTCATTATCTCGTAGCCTGTAGTGATACAATCTCTGTTAATTTTGTAATTTTACTACCAAAAATTTTATACGAGAAACCACTAAAATAAGATTCCTGATAATTCCTTATTTTAGCAGTTAGCCATTTAGATTGAATAACAACTAGATGCCTTCAGTATGTATGAATTAGAAGGTGTTGTGGCTTTTTTTCAGTACAAACAACCAAAGACAATTGTAGAGGCTTAGATTTTCAAAAACTAGTTCTTTTAAAATCTGCTGTCCAGTTTAAACATTTTTTGCTGCTAGGCTGAATAAATACGCCCACATAAAGAATTCGGCTGTTATATTTTAATTTTGTCAGTTGTAACTTTTACTGATACTAATTTCTAGTGAAAATGTAATTGCAATTGCCTTGTTTTCTTTTCTCATTTTTTCCTCTATATTCATTGACAAGTACAAATTTTTGTCTGATTACCCACATACAAATAGGGTGTTCTGAGTTATTCACGGGAGGCTAGGAGATCAGTTTGGAAAACTTAACTATCTTTTTTATTTTTTAAAAACAACCTACTCTTGTATTTGTCATTGCAACTTTACTGAAAAATTTTCAGTCAAATTTGTATTTGTCATTGCAATTTTAGTCTCTGTGATTGTTTTACTGAAAAATTGTCATTGCAATTTTAGTCTTTGTGATTGGTTTACTGAAACTTCTTCAGTCAACTGTTTTTCATTACTTAGATTGATGTTGCTTTTCTATGTGGGTTGGGGGCTAATAGTATCTGTGAACTGGATTGCATTTGCATGTTTATATACTGCATTTTCCATACTCTCCGCTGCAATTCTGGCTTTTACCTTTTTGTCCTAAATTGACTTTTATGTCATCCTCAGATCCTCTAAAGATATTTCATCTATATGCAGAGTTGAATAGAGAACAGATCCTTTCTGAGATCTTAGACCCATTTCCTCGTGTTACTGCTCCAGCATGTTTGTTTAATACCAACAGCTTCTTCACCAGAACATGTGCTTCAAATAAATATAGTGAAGTACAGGCTAATGATGAGTTAGTAGCTGCTGATTTCCCTCAAGGCAGCGAGCATAGTTCTGAGATGATATTACAACCTGAAGTTACTGAGAATTCTTCCAAGTTTAGTCAACCTACTAAGTCTCGGATGTCAACAATAAAGCATAAGGAACCATATATGCCCCCTTGTAAGAAAGCAAAAACTTTAAGCCCGGTTGTGCAAAATGCTCATGAATTCACTAGTAGAGTGACAAGGTCAATGTCTACCTGTTCGAGTCATGACTATGTCAAAGATAAAGGTAGAGCCATTCGATCAAGATCTACAAATCAGAAGTATCGTTCTGTTGGTCAGAGATCCAAATTAGCCGAACCTCAAAAGGGTGTCTCTTCAGTGCCATCTGCAAATATCGATAATGATGCACATAACACTTCTGTAGAAAATGACCTTTACTTGGATTCAGCTTTCGCTGCTCCTAACGGTCCTATAACAAATTTGCTAACTTCTAGGTTATCTGCAATTACCTTATTGTCTAAATCAGAACAGCTTATTGATGGAATTGAGGGACCTCGTCCAAATGTGAACTCGCTTTCTACTTCTGAAGCAGAAAATCATGAAACGACTGTTTGTCATCACTCTTTACCTAGTACACAACTACATGAGGATATTTTCTGCCCATTGAGTACCATTAGAGTAGAAGCACTGAGTACCATAAGGAGAGTAGAAGAAGCTGACAGAGATCCAACTGAAGGTGAAAGTTTGGTGATGCCTAAAGTGGTGGATTCAGAATGTGATTCTCATCTAGGCATGACAGGCTTGTCATCTTCAAATGAAACAACAGATCTTGGTACTTTTATCAGCAATGACACATGTCACTTGAATAAGAGATCAATTGCTGCTTCTGTTAAGGAAAGTCTGACAGATTTGGAGTCTTCTCCCACAAAGTTGAATTCTGCATTGAATGATGGAATGGTTCCTGAAGGTTCTAAGAGTGCGAACAACAATTCAAAACTCTGGGAGATTGAGAAGGAGGGTGTCCCAGATACTGCAAAGACCATACACCAGAGCAGAGAAATTGACATAGCTTCAAATGAAATGCCGGAGGAGGGAGCTCAATTGCCAGGACAGAAATCTGTGTGCATAATCCACCCAGCATCATCTTCAGAAGATTGTTCCACCTTTGAAACTGTTTTGTCTAACTCATCACCTGAGAGAACCAGTATATTAAACTCCTTGGATTCTTCTGGTTATACCTCTGCTTTCAGTTGTCTTACCAGGAAAAATTCGTTCAGGATTCTGTGTGCAGAGGAAGTGGAATGTTGTACCAAGACAAAAGATGGGTCAATAGATGTTGCTGTCACTAAGGAATCTGAAGACAGGTATCCAGTTGGAACAGTTCATGTTCCCTTAAACAGGATTGAAGAATGTGATTCAAGTGAGAACCTTGTTCCTGAATCTGATAGAGCCAACAGAGCATCAGATGACGACAAAGATGAGAGGTCTGACATAATTGGAAACCAGGTCCGGGGATGTCATCCTCACTTTCCTGTTGGTGATACCAATGCCTTATTACCTGCCACATCACCATGTAGAGAAAATGCTGAAACAATAGGTGGTTCTAGAAAACGGAAGGACATTGTGCACTGTGATAGACCAGTGTTGTACTCTACAGAAGAAAATAAAGTGCTTGTGGGAGCTGAAGAAATTGAAATTTCCACAAAAGAGATTACACAAAAAATTGCTGGTGAGTTCATAGTATCTCCAGAAGCTTTGCAACGTCAGAATGAGATGCTGGAAGGCAGGACTTGTTGAAGTTTTTTTAATGCAAATGTTTGAGTCTTATAACCAGTTCTTTCTTGTAATAATCCGGTGACATTTTGGAACCTCAAACTTTCCCCATTTTGCAGACCTAGGGATGTTAAGCATAGTGTGTCTTAGGCAGGGAAGTAGATACTGCTGAAATTTCACTATACACTTTGAGAATCTCACATATCCTTATGGAGTTCTAGTAGAATTGTTGACAACTGTGATGAAACAGAACTAGTGGTCTGCATCACCTTTTGGAGCATTGTGTGTACTTAACTCAGGTCTTGTATGTCTAGCATTATCGTAACCGATGCCTGGGGTTGAAGTGGTCTGGCCTAGTCTATTTAGACCTTGAAAATACTTCGAAGTTTGAAAGTATTTACAGGTCTTGTATGTCTAGCGTTATCATAATCTAAGTTTGCATGGAGATGGGTACAGGTATTGATACGGGTGCGGTTGCGGGTATGGGACACAACAAAATTGTAAAAGGTAAGATACAAGGACACGGCTACATATATATATTCAAATTAATAATCCACATGAGGTCATTATTGTTTTTCAATACATGTGTTATTAGAATTATATTTCCTATCACATTTCTATGTTTCTTTTAAAATGTTGATTATTATAAATTGGAAACTACTTGTTTTTGAACTAGACACCCAAACAACCCTTTCGTAGTTTTTAACTTTGGTACGGACTGAAAAAAGCCCGTATGTCTAACGGGTTTCAAGAAATGGATGTGAAATGTAGGATATACGTCCAAGAAGTGTATGACAAGTGTTTTAAAATTAAACATATATCATGTAATTGAGTACTGAATAAATGTATGCATATATCCAAGGAGTGTCCATGTAGTTTGGGCATAGGGATGTGTCCGGTATGGGTACGGCTTCATGATAGAAGTACCTGGGTAACATAGATCGTAACCAATGCCTGGGGTTGAAGCGGTCTGGCCTAGTCCATTTAGAACTTGAAAATACTTCTAACTCTGAAAGTATACCAGGTTACGTTGGCCTACTAATAGATATTCTTCTGGTGAAAGCACACTTGACCACAAGGAAAAAGGAAAATTCACAGAGGACCTTTTCGTTTGTGGGGGGAAAAAACAAACTGTTAGTTGCTTATAAAGAAGTCATGAACTGCTATGGAGGAAATCTTCCCGTGGTTCTTGAAAACCCTTTATTAATTAGGAGTCATCAATTACTTTAGTTCTCCTGATTCTTGATTAGGCAAAAGTGTCTGTACTATAATTATGCAGTTCCAAACTCAGCCTTATCCAAGCTTTGTTTTTCATTCTGTCTACCTACTGTTGTTAGATAGCTGTCATAGGGATATTATGTTCTTGCTTTACTTAGAAGAATTGTTTCTTCTGGTAATGTGATTCTCTACTTTTTTTTTATAGGTAAAAGGGATTCTAATGAAATGGGAACTGTAAAAGAAAGAATAACACCAGATGCTGAAAAAAGGTACGAAGCAGTACCGAAAGCTCGGTACTTTTTGAGGAGCTCAGCCAGTAATGACAAGCATTATGCTACACTAAAGTCCAACAGGATTGACGATTCAAGTAGTTTGGAGCAGAACGCATGTGATATTACGTGGCCTAAAAGGAAGAAAATGAAAACTCGCTCAAATAATGTGCTTGCTACTTCGCCGAGGTCGAGAGTTAAAAAACAGAAGCACATCAACTGCATTTGCAGGACAAGTTTAAATGGTACTTCAGAATCCTGTATTGATTTCCAGCCTTGCATGCCATCTTGTGAGTCGGGAGATAGGTTATTCGATGCCGCATCAGGCCAATTTGAAGAACAACACCAAAATAAAAAATGCCAGGTAGTTGAGGTACTGAAATTGCATGAATTTTCATTCAGTTTTTATGTTACAGAGCTTATACCTAGACCTTTGATGTAAACATGTTTTACTGGAGATCTACATCTTCTCTGTCTTAGAGGGTCTTAGAGGGTTTATCTCCTTGACTGATAAAATTTATATTGATACAGTGTTCTTCATGACTAGAAAATCATAATATAGCTTGTCCATTTTCTCCAGATCAAGTTGTCTATCTGATTATTTCAATTTTAGTTGAAATGCTTTTGTTCAGTAGTCATAGGAACTTAGGAAGCATTGTGAGCTTTTGTTTCTCTTTGAGCTTACATAGTTTGCTGTAATATTTGTTCCTATTCATTCGGCTGATATCTCTCACTGTCTAGTTTGTTGCAATATGTTTGTATTCATTTGGCTGATATCTCTTACTTGCAGGGCGATCATGACTTGTCAGGGAAATGCTGTGTACAAACTCCTTTGTCAATTAAGCATACAAAGAGACGTCTTAATTTGGATGAAAACTCCAGTGCAATTGCTCAATCTACCATTCTTGATGTAGAACAGAATTATGTTCCTCAAAGCAGACAGGATGGTTTAGATAGATTCGATCATAGAAGCCCAATAAAGTCTGGTGGGTTGGAAGAATCAGTTGACATAGGACAGATGCATATCGGAGAGGCAAGTTCATGTACATACGATTCAGCACGGTTGACTCATCAGTATGACATCAGTCAGGTTGGTTTGCAGGAGACTATGACTATGCCAGAGTTTGAAGGATTCAGCGTCAATGTTTCACCCACTATGGAGGGTGATGTTACATTCAGTGGCTCTGAAATTCCAAGTCTTTCAAAAGAAAGGGCTTCTTTGCTTGAACAGCTGCACAGATCAGGAAGTATGCTTGCCCCAAAGTCCTGTTCTACACCAAAACGTAATATGCATAAAATCTCTGATGTGTATCATTCTTTACCTGCAGACATTTTAGAGCAGTTGAACTTGAGTGATTCCCTTCACATATATGGTATTGTTTCGGATCAATTTAGGACTATAAAAGATGATGAGACAACTGATCCTTGCTGCAATTTGACATCAGAATTTGATGGCTTTTCGTTGAGATCGCATCCTTACAATTATTCATCTTCAGATACTAAATATGCACAAGAGGCTAGGAAACCTCCTTTAACACCTCCAGTTGGAAAGCTGCATCAGAGAAACATCTTGAGGAAAAGTGTTGCCAGCTCAGAGGAACAGGGTTCTAACCCTGAGCATGTGTGTTTCCGAATTGACGAGAATTCTACAACTACTGGAGAAGAACCTGCTTCTGAGCAGGTGTTTGGTTCAAAAGACGTCCAGACGTCGACAAAGAGAACAGCACTTGCTGATGTAACTTCAGTTTATCAGAACATGCCAACTTCAGTTTCTTTGTGCGGGAAGTACCTAGAAAGAGCTAGTCTAGATTCTTCTGCCACAGCGCCTCGATTGGATATAAATTATAAGGAAAATGAGAGTCTTCCATTAACTCAAAGTGTTGTGGAAAATTCTGCTAATTCTATCTGTAGTTGGGTTAGTAAGCCAGATAGATCTGGAAAAGCTAATGAGAAAAATAGAGGTAACACTGTTTCTGAAAAGCAGGGTAAGCCCGACAACATTGTATCTAATGTATCTTCTTTCATACCGCTTGTTCGTGAAAAGCAACAGAAAGCAGCTCCTGAGATAGGTACTTTCCTTTTCATTATTCAAGTTTTATATCTCCTACTGCTGCCATCCACCTCTAGCTCAGAGATAACTAAAGTAATAACCAGGGATCTCTTTGTTGAAGAATTATTACTGTTTCATTATTGTTATTGTTATTTTTATCAATGGATTCGAAACTCTTTGAAGGATTATTGCTTCAAAACTCATAAATGAAGCAATTTCTCCCTTCAAGCCTAGGCATCATCACTTAAAACATAACTAAAGTGTGCGCTTCACTCTCTATGAAATGCTTCTCTTTTGAAGCGCACGCTTTAGACAAGATAGTAGAATATAAAATAATTTTTGACTAAAATTAAAATTCTCTCTAGTTCTTCATTTTCTTTTCCTCTCAAGGATTCCCCTTTAATAAATTTAACCTTAGACTATATGTCTTCAATATGACAGGTGACTTGAAATAAGATATATATCTTATTAGTGTAGCTTAGCATGTTATGACTTGCATCTGTACTTAGCATATTTAATTCTTATTTAATAATCAAGACCTGAATGTGTCTATTGTAAATTTTTGTAACACTATATATTATATGTTTATCACATTTAGAAATTAAAATATACTTAACTCGTGAGGCTGACAGCTCATGCTTTGAAGCTTACGCCTCACTTCATGAAAAGGGTCTTTAACGCTTCACCTCGCGCTTCTGTTTTTTAAAACATTGTACTAGATCATCATCATCATCATCATGTCATCACCATCACCATCACCATCTTATAAAAACTCTACTGTGCTGCTTGAGCTAATGAATAAGTTCCAACTTGTAATGATGTTTTATCTAATCTTCTATTACGTAGCAGGAAAGAGGGACATCAAAATTAAAGCACTAGAGGCTGCTGAAGCAGCAAAGCGTCTTGAGGAAAAAAGAAAATATGAGCGTGAAATGAAGAAAGCAGCAGCCAAACTTGAGAGGATAAGATCGGAACAGGAAAACATGCGGCAGTTGGAACAAAAGAAAAGGCAGGAAGATGAACTAAAGAAGAAAAAGGAAGCAGAAATTGAAGCAAGGAAAAGGCAAAGAGAAATGGAAAAAAATGAGAAAGAAAGGAAGAGGCGATGCACTGAAGAAGCACGTAAACAACAAAGAATTGTTGAAAGGCTACGTGTAGAGAAAGGCAATAAAGAACTGCAAGATAAAAATGCAGTAAGTTCCTTTTTTCTCCTTTAATGCAGTAAGTTCCTTTTTTCTCCTTTAATACGTTAAAAGATTCTATCTATTTATTGTGGGCTAAAACAATTATATTTTAGAATGGGAAGAAACGAAAGGGAAAGGAGTTGGCAATAAAAGCAAAGAAGCCACATTTAGTAAAAGGAAGAGAAGTTCCTACTTATAGGAACACCTCAGAAGCAGAACCAAGCATCTCCAAGGTTGTGTGTGGGGACCCTTCAGAGGTCAGTACTTCTAGGGAACTGCATGGTGATTGTCTCGAAACATATGATTCAAATAAGGTGATTCTTTACCTTTTCAGTACCAATACTTTATATTTTTAAATTTATTAACCCCAGTAAGTAGCAGTTACATGCTAATGACTGGGTTTATCTATGTCATTTTATACTTGATCCCGTGCGTGTGATATCTGTACTTCATCTTTTTACTAAGTCTATAGTTCATCATGTCATGAATGCTACATTTTGTTTTGATAAGAACTGACTTCAAATTACCCTACATAGCAGACACTTGTACTTGTCCTACAAAACCTGACTTGTTCATTCACAAACATCAGCTTAAAATGATAAATAAAAGAGAATTTACCAGACAGCTGGAGAAATATCTGGGTCAAACTGATATATAGCAAGAAAAAAATTTGGCATAGGTTGGTCAATTTAGTATGCCATTGTTGTTAAAAAAAAAAAACCTATAAAGCCTGGATTAGCGGAAGCAGCCCATTTGGCATGCTTCTTACTAATGTTCTTAGCATAAAAACTTAAGGTGGCTTTAAATATTGAAGCTCCGGTTCAGAGGGCTTCAAAACTGGCTTGTTTGCTTTAATCTGCTTAGTGAGCCAAAGTGGGATAAACCCCTTGGGCTGTGCACTTTATTCTGTGCAAACCATCCAGATCAAATCAACTTATGTGTCACTAGAGAGATATTCTCTAATTTCTGCATCTCACCTCCTTATAGTCTTACCAATAATTGCTAGTTCTCTCACGATAGGAAAGGATCTGACAAGTTTCTTTGTCATATTCAGTCTTTAGATTTGTGTAATGCTTGACTTCATATAGTTGAGACAGACGTGAGCTTATTTGAATAGGGGCTCAAAAGATCCTTGATCTTTCTGTATGTATTTTCTATTGTTTTTAATTTTTATTTTTAAAAGACCTCACTATTTTTCACCAGTTGAGTGTCTTGATTTCTTTTCCTCACATGTTTACATTTTGTATGTGAAATTTTTTGGTATTAGATACTTCTTAGTCCTTACATTAGTTTTCATTTCTGATGGGGGAACGGGAGTGTTGTCGAGCTTAGAGTCCACTCTGAGCATGATTCCTGTGGATGTAGATTATTAAAGATCTGTTTGAGGATTGATCTGAATCAGGGTCTGAAGGCGGTTTGTGAGTTTGGTTGGTTGTTTGACTACTTTCAGGGGTTCGAGGATCAAGCAAAGGAGGATATGGGACTGCAGGGTACTGTTTGAGTCATGGTCGGGCTGTCTTGCTGCAGGAAATGAGAAAACAGAGAGGGGGAAGTTGCTTGTTTGATGAAGTCACCACCACATATGAATTGGGGGCTGTTTGGGGATTGCAGGAAGCAGTGGGATTGTGAACGGTGGATGATTTGGGATAGATAAACAAAAGAACAAGATGATAAAATTACAGATAGAGGAGGGCTTCACACTCAAATTAGTAACTCACATGCTTCAAAAGAGATTTTTCAAAATCTAGGAATTTTCATTAATCATTGTCTGCCTCTAAAAGAGAGGATACAGATTATTTATAGGGAAACTAAGAAATTATCATCTGATAGAAACAAATAAATCCCTAACAACAATTCAAATCTAAAGAAACATAAAAGAAAACTATCTAACTAAATAAGTAAATATCTAAACCATGTACCAACTGCAGTGTCCTTACTCTAACAAGATTGAACAAAATCCTAGCTCAATTCTCAAATCGAATCTATTCACGTCTCATAGGTTGTCCTGCATCAATTTCTTTCCATAAATAAATTCTGTTGACTTATCACATTGAACAATCGAATGAATGAATATTAATAGGTCCATTGGTGTCTTTAATATTATCTTCTTAAACATTTTGATGATATACTTATTATATTTGTCTCAAGATGCTTCAGTATTCTTTTGTATTGCATCTAAATTTTAAGATTCTTAAACTATACACTCCATCTTGAGTCTTTTCTTTTTTCAATTTTCTGAGTTTATTTTAAAATAATGTTTGCACTTTTGCTTATAAACCCTGCTAAAAATCCCTAAAGCCTAATTTCTAAATCCCACTTTGCTTCGCCTTTTGCTTTCCACAGTATTGCTGGTAGAATGCCCTGAAAATATTCCAGGCATCAGTGGGGCATCATTAGATTTTCTAATGTCAGGTGTAGGATTTGTCTTTCAGGATTTGTTCGTTTTTTTTTTTAATATGCTTGCTTTTTATGTATCTATTATTTTAAGAAGTAAGGTTTATGATTATCCTTTTGATGATATCTGGTTCATTATTTGGGCATCATTAGATTTTCTAATGTCAGGTGTAGGATTTGTCTTTCAGGATTTGTTCTTTTTATTATTATTTATAATATGCTTGCCTTTTATGTATCTATTATTTTAAGAAGTAAGGTTTATGATTATCCTTTTGATGATATCTGGTTTATTATTCTTTCTGCTTTGTTCTCTTTTCCTTTTTGTGTGTGTATGTGTGTGTAGGCACATTTGTTGTATTCTTGCATCCCTGTATTGAAAATGTGTCTATGTCCTGTAATATCATGTGCCATTCAATTCCTATGCTTCGCTCACTACTGAGCACTTTTTACTTGAAAGTATACAAATAAAATGCATAGTGTTCATCTCGATAAATCTGATTGTGCTGATGTTATGTATATGATATAATTGTGAAGATTCTTATAACTTACAGTGATATTATACTTCTCATGTGTGTCAATGTTATCAATGAAATATTTTAGCAGCCTCATTACTTTCTTTTCTTGGTCTTGTAAAGGTTGTTAACAATTCATATGAATCGCAAACAACAATTCAAGATCGCATGTCTGTGACCACACAAAGTCAAGGTTTACAATCATATGATATCACTCCATACAAAGACTCAGATGACGAAGATGGAGATGAAGATAACAGACGTAACATGAAACACGTTCCTCCATGGGCAAGGTAAGAAACAACTCCAATTAAGGGGGAAAAAGGAAAAAGAATTTTCCATATGGTTAATTTCTTGCAACATTTGTGGTAATATTTATTTACTGGTAAAAAACCGTATGTATCTTTGGCAAGGTAAGCAATAACTCCAATTAAGGAAGGGGAAAAAAAGAAAAAGAAAGAAAAAGAAATTGCTATATGGTTAATTTCTTGCAACATTTGTGCTATATTTATTCATTGGTTAAAAAGTGTATGTATCTTTGGCTCTGATAGCTGGTAATGCCTATGAACCTGATGATGCTTCTATTTATTTGAATTCCTACTACCTATACCTTATATATGTTACAGAACTTGCTGCAACTTGAAAAACTGTGGGGTGGGATAGGGAGAGCTCTGTGTGAAGGTTCCTCATTGCTAACAGACATAGGAGATGTTCAACTTAGATTTACTTTTAAGTGTTGATGGATTGTTCAGTTCCATTTTAATGATAATTTTCTCTATCTGCTCTTTTTCCAGGAAACAATCATTAAATCAAATTTTACTCTCCAACCGCCACTTGGACCCAGCTGAAATATTCTCGCGGAAGAATTCCTTTGATCTCAATGAAGGTAATGCAAATACTTCATTTATTTTAGAAATTATTTATCAAACTCAAATTCATTTATCAAATATCTGCAGTTTTGCATCAAAGACATCTACGACCTGTGGCATAAAGATGGCAAGTGTTACACAGGCACATTCAACAGATTGTTGATGGTCTACATCCATTATTACTTTTATATTTTAGAAAAGCAAGAAACACTCGTGATGCTCGAGGGCTTTCATTTGGTGGAATATTGTTGTCCCATCTGGCATGAATCTGGAATAAATGAAACAGTTCCAAAATGATTTTTCAGTGAATTCGTATGAGCGGTTCGTGTTGATTCCCCGGGCAAACTTTGTGTCTCTGTAAATATCTAAATGGGTTTTCCCAGTTTTCATTGATGTCTGATCATTTCTGTTTTATGAATATCTATATTTCGTCTTTGGGTTTGTATTACATTCCTACTCAGAGTTCAGAGATTGGGGATAACAAGTCGAATTCAGTAACAAATTGACTTGAACAGACGCAAATAAGTTGCCAAATAATTTTAGCTCAGGGACACCTTTTTCTGTTATATATTGGTAACTTTGTCGAGTGAAGGTTTGTTTTGATTCATTTAATTCCAGCACGATGAGCGGATAGGAGTTTTAGTAACTAGGAGGTTAAGTTAAATTGAAATTGCATGCACATTGTCATTTTATTTCCTTGCGAGTTTCCAGAATCTAGCTCATAGTTGGGTTGTCGAAGGTCCAATTTGAGAGAGAAATTTTTGTAGTTTAAATTAATAATTGCCTCCTGATGGCAGATTTTCCAGGATTTTGCATTGAGAATCTGTTGGTTGACATTGGATCAGAGAGTTTTTAAGTATGAAACTTTAGCAGACTGCAGATTCACAATACTAAAATTAAAAGTAAAAAGATCTGCAGGTTATTACCACAGCAACCAAACAAAAGAGCTAGAACATGGATTATACTAAGACCATTATATTGAATTAATATGATCACCCTGAGGTATTACATCTTACGCATTCAGGTAAGTTCATCAAATGGCCGATGAAGATTTCCCCAACTCAAATTCAACGGCACAACACGAGCAAACACAACTTGTTGGTAAGTGCAATACATAAAAGGTTTTCATGCAGAATGAGCTTCCTTTCATCAGCATAATGAGTATGTATCATCACTATCATTATGCTGAATAGATCTTTCATGGTTGAGGATCGACCATCAAGCCAGGCCAAGTGAACTGAATAACATCATTGACAAAATTAAATCTCGGGCATATTTCACAAAAGATCCCGTGAACTTCAGAGGGTTTTGCATAAAACCCCCCTATGAACTTCATAAATCATATAGAGAACCCTTCTGAACTTGTCTCACTTAAATTTCAAGACTGACATTACTCTTAAGTTGTCACATGCTCTACATATGACAGCTTTTGGACAATTTTATCCCTATCTACTAAAGATAGCTTCTCTATTTCCAAAAATAAGAAAGGGGTAGTCTAATTTGCAATATCCAATAGTTCAGGGGGTTTAGTATAATTTTGAAAGTTCAGGTGTTTTTCTATGATTCACAAAGTTCAGGGCATTCAGAGGGGTTTTTCTATGATTTACAAGGTTCCGTTGGCTCCCCTATTGATACATGGATTTCACCAAAATATGCCTAATCCATTACTGATAAGGCCATCCTCCAGCCTCCATAGGCTCAGTAGCTCCCACTAAATGCAACTTCAATCATCCAAAACATCAATCTCAAAGGCAAGGTTCCTAACTAAACCACCTGATTCATGCGCTAGCAAATTCTCACACCTCGCCATGAACGTTGGCCTTGATAATTTTCTCCAGCTGCCAGAAATTGAAATATTATTCGCTGCTTGGATAAGTTTCTTACCGACTTGAGCCTTTTCAGAACATCGAAATTGCGACATCCTTCGACATCTCCTTGTTCTCTTTCTAACAACTGAGCTAGTAGCTTTGAACTGCTTCATATCGGAGATGATGACATTATTAATGGAGCACAATGAATCAGTATCTGATTCCACCAACCTCTTCGTGCATACTTGATCAACTAAAAAATTTGAAGCTCTAATTGAAGAAGCGATATCATTAGTGTGGGTCTCTTCAAACTTTTGTTTATGCTTCTTTCTACATGAAGTTACCTCATCGGAGTCAGAGAAGTACCTTGATATAATACCTGTAACCGATATTTCCTTAGAAATATTCATGCTGGGAATGTCCCGACTCTCAAATTGATGCCCAGATGACAAATGGTTAGCATTCCCGTTATCCATAGGAACAGGATGAATTTCTGGTTGTTCTTCATTGACAACTGAAACCCTACTCTTATCTTTGAAGGTGATGAGATTCTCAGGCTGAGAGCATTGTGTAATATCACTATTGCTCTGTGTGGAGGGTTCTTCTTCGCTTGATTGTATCATTTGATCTTTATGACTTTGTGTACGCTTCAATGGTGATTTATCTGATTCAATGTTCTGCAACATAGATGCATTCATCTGAAGGAACCAAGTTCTTCGAATCCCATGGAATGCACTCTTTATAGGCAATGAATCTGGTAGATGATAAAAATATGATCTCCTTTTCACCTACAAAGATTAATAAAGGGAATCGGAAATATGAAAATAGAGAATTTTGGCAACGTCAGAAACATGAGAAGATTAGCAAAATGCACACTTGAGCATTAGTTTATGCATATAAGAAGCGTCAAGTTGGGCTCATGGACATGTACACAAATCCAACATAACAAAAGATTCGGAGATACAGCAACAACAACATGAATCATATTCCTCTATTCAATTGTATTGCGAGCATTTTCTCCACTAAGCTTACCATTATTATATCCTTCTTTATATACTTCCAACCAAGATCTTCGCTTAACACCCATATATACAAAAATTCTAAAAGTACATACAACAGAGCAATGGCACTGCAAGAAGGGACAACATAGAATACATTTATCATCTATCAATTAGATTAAAAGAAATGCTTAGATATCGATATACTTCATACATTAACTTGAAATGAGGATAGGATAGCATCATTTAACATTATATATTTTTTTCACCGATGATAGCATCATTTTTAAAGCTTTTATGTTTCAATGACACGAAGTACCATCAAACATTCAAGCACCAAAATGCCAAATAATGAGGATACCAAACTTGTAAGCAAAATTTAAAACCTCTACATACCATCAATGCGTGGACTACAATTTCTCCAAGATTTCCAAAACATGACAAATGCTCCTTCTCAAGCCTCCCTGTGAAAAATTTACACAAGTATCAGAATCAAAATACAAAACACAACATACAACTTTAAGGAAATATAATCCCTGTTATGGCATTTGTTCAAATACACAACAGGCGTGACGGCATTGACATCAAGATCAAATCTTTCCACCAAAATCGATTCAAAGGTAGAAACTTTATTACAAAACCAGTCCTATTTGCTGAAATTGATAGAAAAAAGATGAAATGTAATTAATTCTTTTTCCTTTTTTGCTTACTTTTGAGATCGCCAGCTTTGATGTCGGGAGGGATGGACAATGCCAAATGGGTGCCGATATTGGTGTCGATGAAAACTGGAATCTCGTCGCAAGAACCCCACTTCGATTTCATCGGAAAAACTTAGACGTTGGTTTTTGGTGGTGAGTGTGGAACACAGGCGCAGTGAGCAGCTTGAAAAGGCGAGAAGTTTTAGCGCAGGTCTTTTTTTTTTGGCTTAATTGCACTTAAACCCTATAATTTCCCCCACTTTACAATTATACACCCTCATGTGATTTTGTCGGTAATAAGTGCTGTCAAGAGCAAGCGAGGGTATATAAATGCAAAGTAGGGGAACTATAGGGTGTTTAATTACAACTACGATATCGGTTGTAGAAAATGGATCGGGTCAATTATCAACCCAAGTTAGGAGAGAAGATTCGGGGGTCCTCTCCCTCTGAACCCAACCCAACCCAACGATTCAGGGTTTACGGTTTAGGGAAAGCAAAGCATCTACTTCTTCCTCTTTCATTATCTTCTTCAAGGTCTCTCTCTCTCTCCTGAGTGATTTTGTTTTCGTAGAAACAAAAACGATTACAGCATAATTTAGGCTACGTTTGGTAACCAGGGTGTTTTACCTGTTTCTGTTTTGTTTCTGCCAAAAAAAAAAAAAAAAAAAAAAAACAGAAAGCATTTGGAAAACTGATCCGTTTTCTATAAAAAAACACACAACCAACCCACAATTTTAACGGGTTTCTCAAAACAACAAAAAGTTGTTTTCAGCTAAAAGGTTTTCATTTCCCCCAAAACATCGATCCTCTCACCATCTCCAGATCTCGGCGCCGCCTCAGGAACCCGGATCTCACCGCCGCCTCGCGACGACGAACTCGGCGACGACGAACGACCACGAACTCCACGCCGCCTCCCGACCACGAACCCATCGCCGTCGCCATCACGTCGTGACCGTCGCAGTCGCCGTCGAAAGGTATATTCTCTCTCCTCATCAACCTAGAGACTGGGTTTTCGATTGAGTTTCTTCTCCGATAATATTAGAGAACCATTTCCCACAAACTTCCTAGCTTTCTCTCCAGTAATCTCTCCTCATCAACCTTGAGATTCTTGTTGAGAATCTTACAAGATGATGGGTTTTCGATTTAATAGGAAAAAGAGATGAAAATGAAAAAAACATGCTGTGCTATTGTAAATGAAGAAAAGGAAAAAGAGGAGTTACAGTCATTGATGTTGAACTATAAATTTTAACATTCAATTTTATATTGACAACTTAATATATGTTATATTATTAATATGCTTTGGAATTGATCTATGCATCATTAGTATCATTGAACTAATTAAGTTGAATTGTTTATGATAATTTTTTGCTTTTCCCCCTTTTTTTTATCAATAATGAAAGGGAAACAATCATGCCGTGATAGCGACATCGGCGGTACATCGCCGGCGCCGGTCACCAATGCCGAGTGGTTTCACCGGTAATGGCGGCGGTGGTGATGGTGGCGGCGGGGAGGATATCGATGTTGATAAGGATTAGAACTAGTGTTTGATGATATTTTGAAAAACACTTACAATGATGTTTTCAAAACACTTTAGGAGAAAAAACACAACACCAATGTGGTTTTCTAGAAAAACACAACAAAAACACCTTGGAAGCCAAACAAAGAAATTATTGTTGATTTCTTTACTTCTACTTTAGGCATGGCTTAATAGTTTGTTTGGTTTGATAATCTTTCTGGTTTAATAGTTATTTTGGGATGGTGATGGAGAATGTACCCGGGGACCGTTCTCTATTTATAAAATCAGTGTATATCATGTTTGAATTAAGAGGATTTATTGTATCTCTATTCTTTTTCCCAAAGTTTTAATTGGTATCGCACGTATTATTGAGGATTATGTAGAATTATTACCTAGTTGGGTTCGAATCGTTCGATACCGTATCCATTGTGTTTTTATCATATATGTGATTCTGCTTATATCCGAATTCGTTTCCATCATATCGTATGCATATTTGCTTTAGATGATTGTGGATACAGATATACGTCGTATTTGTGTCCATATCCACAACGAGTAAATTGATACATAAGTGGATTCGAGGTTGACCATTTTGCATGTTTTATGGTGGTAATTTTTATGATCTTGTACATGTATGAGCTGAACTTCAGGATGAGGTTCATATCTACTCAGTCATTAGAAGGTATATATTTACTTTAAAATCAAACAATTTCACAAAACTATCAAGTTTTATAAGCTGCACATTAATTTAATACTACAACTATATCAGCTCAAACTTCTAGCTGTAGCATGTTGTGGATGGTGAATTGAAGCTTATTGATTAACTACACGATTATTTCTGCCTTAACCTGCTCGTGCTATGAGAGAATCAGTTACTGTTTTTTCCCCCTTAAATTTATGGTTTTTGAGTTTCTCCTTTGGTCACATGACTCGACTTGGATCTGTGCAGTGAATTTCAGCGTCCATTAGTTAGATAGTTACATGTATTCTGATTTCTTCATATTGTTTGTGTTGCACTTTGTTTTTTATTTTTTATTTTTATTTTTAAACAATGCTAGAACTTTAATTATTGGGTTGTAAAGTGCTAACAAAGGTAGCTTGACTCTAGAATTTTTTGTTCTCTCAGAACAGCCCGACATATTTCAGGAATTTGTTCTATGTTCAGCAGTCATTGGTTGATAAAATCATATAAACTGGAGGTACACTCACTTTTGAGCAGTTCACGGAGAAAAGGGCATGCAAGTTTCTTGGTTGGGTCATCTGATAGCCGGATTTTGATAAGATAGCTCCTATCTTCTGTTAACTTGTTCTGTCTCTTATGGGAACCTACCACCACTGTAATTCTGGTCCTTGTGTTTTTGACCACTTAATAAAAGTTTACATTCAGAAAGGAATGCTCAAGGATGCAGTGAAGACTTTTCGATTGATGGGTTCTCGAGGATTCAAGGCCTCTATCTATTCTTGCAATGCCATTCTTTCCTCAATTTCTAGGAAGCAGCGAAAATCCTCAGCTTTGTTATTCTTCAAAGAGATTCTGATGATGGGGATTAGTCCAAACGTACGCACTTTCAATATACTTTTGAATGCACTTTGTTCAGAGGGAAAGCTCGAGAAAGCTGGATACCTATTGTCTAAGATGGAAAAAGTTGGATGCTCACCTACAGTTGTTACTTATAATACATTTCTCAACTGGTACTACAAGAGAGGATGGTATAAGGCAGCTCTTAAGCTGTTGAATTGCATGGAGAGTAAAAACATCAAAGCAGATGTATTCACGTATAATATAATCATTGATGTTTTATGCAAAAGAAATAGGAGTGCTAAAGCTTATATGTTGTTGAAAAGAATGAAGGAAGCTGGTATTTCTCCAAATGAGAGAACATACAATGCCCTCATTAATGGTTTTTGCAAAGAAGGGAAGATTACTGTCGCCACTCGGATTTTTGGTGACATGTCAAAGCATCATCTTGTAAATTGCATTACGTACAATACTTTAATTGATGGACATTGTCGAATTAATAATACTGATGAAGCTTCAAGACTTTTATATGAGATGGAGACTCTGGGAGTAGAGCCTGATGAGGTAACTTATGGTACTCTACTAAATGGTTATTGCAAGGCATCAAACTTGGATGCTGCAATAAACCTTTTCGAAAGGATTAGGACCAAGGGTCTAGCAATCAACTATATCATGTATACAACTCTAATTGATGGATTGTGCAAAGAGGGAAAGCTTCGTAATGCTTTAAAAGTTCTTGATACTATGTTCGAGTTTAGGGTTAGTCCTGATGTTATCACTTATTCAGCATTGATTAATGGTCTCTGCAAAATGGGCAAGATATATCATACAAAGGGAATCTTATCAAAGATGCACAAGACTGGAGTAAATCCCAATAGTACTTTATATTCAACACTAATATACCATTACAGCAAGCAGGGTGATATTATGGATGCGATGGAGTTGTACACTGATATGTATCGTACAGGTGAAAACGCCAATGTGCTTACATGCAATACTATACTTAGTTCTTTATGTACGATGGAACAGTTAACAGAAGCTGAGCAGTTCATGCGACATATGATTAGGATGGGGCGATATCCAAACTCTGACAGCTTCAATATTGTTATAAATGGTTATGCTTGTAGAGGCAAGGCGCTAGAAGCATTTTCCATATATGATGAAATGGTTAAACAAGGTATTCCTCCAAATAAATGTGCGTACAGATGTCTACTTAAAGGGCTGTGCGTCGGGGGTAGTTTGGAGGAGGCCAGAAAATTCTTCTTTCAGCTTTTAGATATTCCTTTTGTTGTGGATATTATGACCTATAATACATTGCTCTCAGGGATCTGTGAATTTGGAAATGTGGAGGATGCTTTGGTTTTATGTGATAAGATGATAGAGGACAACATAATACCCGATGCTTATACTTACACAATTCTAATTAGTGGCTTCTGCCGGAAAGGCAATATTGTTCCTGCAATTGTTCTTTTGGAGAAGATGATAGAGAAAGCATTGTTCCCTAACCATGTTGCGTATACTTGCTTAATTGATTGTTTGGTAAAGGAACAGCAGTTAAAGGGTGCTTGTTTTCTGTTTGAAGAGATGATGAACAAAGGACTATGCACTGATGTTGATGCTTTCAACGCCATGATTAATGGATACTCGGAGGCAGGGATGATGGAGAAGGTGCATAAGCTAGTCAATGTGATGAAGAACAAAGGTTTGCATCCAACTCTTGCCACTTACAACATTCTTATTCAAGGATATATAAAACAACAACATGCAGTGAGATTATTTGATCTATACAAGACAATGATACAACGAGGTGTCATGCCTGATAAAGTAACTTACCACTCATTAATTCTTGGACTTTGTGAATGTGGTATGATTGATATTGGGGTAAAATTTTTGGAGAAGATGATGTTGAATGGTGTCCTTCCTGATGAATCGACTTTTAATATGCTCATTACAAAGTACTGTGAGAAAACTCAAATGCACAATGCTTACAACCTTATCCATTGTATGAAAAGATTACAGATGTCACCTAGCAGCAGTACCTATGATGCTATTTTAAATGGACTAAATAACAAAAATGCTTTTGAGCAATCTTTTAAGGTTTTGTACGAAATGAAGGAGAAAGGATTTCATCTCAAACCTACACATTATATCACATTGATTAATGGCAATTGCAGGATTGGAAATATTCCAGAAGCGTTTAGATTGAGAACAGAAATGGAAATTTTGGGCGTAGCACCCTATGAAGTAGCAGAGAGCACCATTATCAGGGCTCTTTGTAAGTGCGGGAAGATTGATGATGCATTACTAATTTTGACTGTCATGCTTCAGAAACAAATGGTGCCAACTATTGCTACATTTACTACTCTCATGCACGGGCTTAACAGGGAAGGCAATGTTGCCTATGTTATGTACTTGAAAGATTTAATGGAACATAGTGGGTTGAAACTAGATGTTGTTACTTATAATGTCATTATTACAGGATTATGCGCCAATCATCTTGTTGTTGATGCCTTCAAATTGTATGAAGAGATGAAAATGAAGGACCTTTTGCCTAATATCACAACTTATGTCGTGCTCATTGATGCAATTGGCAAGGAGAATAAACTTGTTGAGGGAGAAACACTTTTGAAAGATATTCAAGAAAGAGGTCTGGTATCTCCCAGGAACAGCAACAAAAGTTTGCATAAGGGATTGCTAGATGCCATGTGTAGATTAAATAACTTGAGATCTTGTCGACAGAAATAATGAATATCCAAAATGTAAGTGCAAACTTCTAGAGGCTCTTCCTGAGACAGGTACATGATACATCATCTTCTCACCATATGAAAGATAATTCTAAAGCTATTGCAGATGTTCGGAATACAAATTTGCACAGCAAGATTATGAAAGTCGATCAAGTAGAGATGCCCTAATTGATTCAGTTCTGGTAATGCAGGCTCTAGTTTTGCTGTTGCTGCTTCCTGCTCAATTCATGCAGCTGCTGACTATGACATGAATAGACGTATATACTGTTGGGAGTCAAGTTGAATTGCTATGCTTGTCTGTTACTGAAGAAGAAATATCTACAGCATAGAATGCAGCAGATCCATCAGAAACGTTTTGCGCAGATGAGTTTAATATCCAGAATGAAGCTTCTTCCTGCATTAATGCAATAATCCAACATATCCGGAGGAATTTCCAGGTGTCCCCATGCAGAAGTCTTGGCTCCTTAGAATCTGCTAAAACTTCTATAAATGCTCCCCTCCACAGCAGAGGCGATGTACACAAACTAAGACTTTGGAACAACAAAGAACGGAGTTGTAGAGAAAATCATATAGCGAACAGAAAGACAACCAGTTGACCTGGATAGTGCTTCAATAGAATAGCAACTGTACCCTCTTCTTCAGGAAGAGGTACACATCTCTCCTTCCGTTTTTTTTCCTTTCAATATCCTATTTCAGCATCATAATTTGCCTCTATTATTTGGTCAAACAGGTGTTGTTGACCTCCATCTGGAGCAGTTTTATCATCTTTATCTTCAGCTTTACTTGCTGAGGACCACAGACCTAGGCCACAGTGGTTAACCACTATCATGCTTGCATTAGCCTCTTTAGGAGCAGCTACACACTTGGTAGCAAGAGGCATGGGAGTGATGTTAGATCACGGAGCTTTCTGCAATTGCAAATAGCTCGAAGGTTAAAAAGAAAATGAAGGGCCATCCTTTTTGCAGTTGATCTGCAGGCTGTGATTCACCATACATCAGGGAATATGCGTTATCCATCACTAAAATATGCAAATAGCAAAGTGGCTTAGTAAGTTTTATGTGTCTAAATGCGTGAGGTCTATCATGAATTGTCATGTCAATGTGTTAAAAAAATGTGTCGGACACATATATTGAACGCAGTACTTTTGTTTTATCTGTAGTCCAGAAATCAACATGTATTTGTTTTTGTTACTGTGTATCTTATATTTTGCAGCATATCTGTGTCCAGGCAACATAGTATGGTACTGGCGATATCATTAGGATTCTTGAGTACATCTGTTAAGTTGTGTCAGTTTAGTCGTAAACTTAAATTCCCTTTTAGACGAGAATCTACTCTATTCCGGTATAGTTAAAGTCTCGATTTCTAAGTAATCAACGTTATCATTGAGGACCCATTTTCTAGACCAGTGGATTCATGATCTTTCTGTTGATATTTGACTAGTCGGAGGAAATTACAAAGTATAGAGAATAGGAAGGCAATGATATATCATCGGTCTGACATTTTGACGTCAATCCTGCTCTTTTTTTCCTAGTTAATTGACCAAGCTATTTGACATTATTTCCCATACTGCTCTGCTCGATTTATAGCTACTTTGAGCTTTTATAGTCAGTGCCTTCCATTCGCATAGTTGTAGTTTATATTGTATGGAACTGTAAACATATAAAACAAAACAATGGTGATCAATTGTTAGTTTTCTTTCTCGGTCTTGAGAAAAGAAGTTCCTCAAAATGGAGTAGAGTTACCCTCAAAAGAAGGAGCTAAAGGACATAGGAGATGAATTTCCAGTACATATGGCTGACTTGGATAAGGCTATCGTTGCTGCATCCACACCCTATTGGTGTTCCAGGCAAAGCAGAGGAGAAAATAGGGTCTGGAAGGTAAAAGAGAAGACAAATACATAAAGTGCATAGACTTACCATTTGGAATTTCTACCAAAGAAAATACTGTTGCCAAAATGTTGGTTCTTCCAAGGTGCAAAATGAGAACCCCTGTTAAGATCAAAGATTCATCATCACCTAGGGTAGTATAGTCGCAGAGGGCACCAATCTTTTAGAATGTGCTAGGCGCTTCTGAGCACTGCACCTATAGGCTGAAGGCCAGGCGCTTAAGCGGCACATAGACGTTCCTTTAGCACTTTGTTCTTTTAAGGTTATTGTTTTTACCGTAGTCAGAGGTGTGAGATTTATAACTCTGGTGACCAAAACAAAGGTAAGGGTGAGATACCAAGAGAGAGGATATTTTTGGAGATTAAAAATCATATCCTCGCTGTTTTATCTGAGATGAATTTGGATTTCGAGGTTTGATCTGATCCATTTTGATACGACTTGTTCCTTTAGCACTTAGTACTTTGTTTTTTTAAGGCGATTGTTTAAAAGATATTTGTTACTCTAGTGATAAAAATAAAGGTGAGGATGAGGCACTAAGAGAGGCAGGTTTTTTTGAAGATTCAATTCCTGTCCTCGCTGCTGCATCTGAGATGGATTTGGATATCGAATTTTGATTTGATCCATTTTGACCCGATCTGTTCTCTTAATCCTTTACTATGCTTAAGTTAACATACCCTTTCTGACGCGGTGCATCCCCACTTGTGCTGCCCATGCTCGCCTAGGCAATCCAAAGACTTGCGTGGACAGCCTGATTTCCGTTTAGGCTTATTCGACTGCCTAGGTGGACACGCAGGACGCTTTTTAAACAATGGAGGGCACTGTTCCAAGTCCAGGTTTTCCGCGGTGAATCTTACTCTCATTCAAAGTTTGTTGAATTAATGTAAATAAGGTTTAACATATGTACTATAGCACATGAGATTAGAGGCAAATTTGTACATTTTAATTCTTTCTGCTGCACAGGACCATGTCATCATCCTTTAATACGTAAAGAATATAGCCATTTTTAACTGTGAGCCTGTGTCGCACGTACTTCTAGTGAACTACTAAAATTAATTCGCCCAGCATATTCCAGCAGGGAGTAAAGTTTGTTGAATTAATGTTCAGTTCATTTATGCAAATGAGCTGTCAGGTCATACCCATATTTTGCTTCTTATTTGGTCCTATAAGATTTTCACATATGTATCATCATCCTGGTTAAACCGCCACCTATATCTCCTTTAGTTTACATCTATTGTTAGTGGATCACACCTGTATTACATCTTTAAAAATGCATGTGTCTGTCCTATTTTCTTTATGAGTAGCATCTTATGTGTTTCTTTGTGATTGTACTTATGAGAACCTTGAAGCCAAAATAATTATCAAGGCGGGAACATTATCTTTCTCAGGAAGACATAACTACTATATTTGTTGTACACTTTTCAATGATAAAAGTAGTACATTTGTAGCTTACTACTTGAAAGGTGTCTGAACTTGGAATACTACTGACGATGGAGAAGCGGGAAGTACATAGTATCAGAATGGGTGCATAGTTATGTTGTATTATAGGTGTTTGCTACTGAATCATCCTGAAGAGTGAATCGATGAATCAAAATATAAAACACAGATTGTTAACCTTCAAATTAGAAATTTTATTGCCTTTATATTACATTTCATACAACTCTAGCCTCTTCAGTTGACACTGCAAAATATGAACCTTTTTTTTTTTTTTTGGTAACTAAGAAACCACTCTTGGTCCAGATGACTCTTAACCTAATTAGAACAGGTACATGTATGCACTCCTCCAGTCCTAGGTGTTTTGTATTAATGATCAGGCAACTCACCAAAATAGCACCATTGTTGTTTCAGATTTGCAGGTAGCTAAGGAGAACAACAAGAGATAAGAGGGTCATGATTACACTCTGCTGAGGTGCCATGGCAAGGGCCTTGTTCAACTTCTGCATTTTCTTCTAAAGTTTTGAGCCTTGCCTTTGTATTCACTAACACTGTATATATGAATATTGTATTTGGACATTATTGTGTGTGGCCTTGAAGGCTAGAGCAAATGCATATATCGCTATATATTGAAGGAGGTTTAAGGGGATTTGGATCCTCTCCACGCACCCAAAAAAAAAAAAAACACAGTGGAGACATTTCTATTTTTATTATAGTCGTTGATTTGTCTGGTAAATGGTTGTGATTCATTTTAAATTTTGCACTCACCATACCCTTGTGAATTGCACTCATCTCTAATCTACACTTAAAAACAAATCATAATCATCAACAAAACAAATCAATAGCTATGATATAAGTAGAGGTCTCTCCACCTAGCTCTTGATAAGGGAGAGGATCCAAATCTGTTTTAAAGCTGATACAGGTGATGCTTTCTTAGTTGTACTTAGAAGTAAAATAAGAGAATATCCCATGGTAAAACCCTCCGTGAAAGGCACATGTTGTTGTATTTTGAAGAAAAAAATTGGAAAATGGCAAATCATGGATGCACAATTAACTTTCTCAACTTTTTTATGTTTATTTGAATCTTTAAAGGTATGAAAATGCTGATCTCTCACTCATAATTTTTCAAACAAAAAAAAAAAATATATAAGTTAAGGATTAGGTTTTTGTTGGAAAAGAAATCTCAAGAAAAAAATTGAGTGACTCAGATATACGCTTTTTGTATCCTCAACTTTTAATAAAATTGCATAGGGTTAATTGTGAATAGACCTTTTTAGTATCACCCAATTGCGAATAGATCCCATATAGTTATACTTGTTGTGAATAGACCCTCTTAGTATTGGCTCAAGTGTGAATACACTCCCTTAGTCAACTTCTTCGACTCCTTTAAAAGTCAAAAAAAAAAAAAAAGAGTGTCTACCCTCTCCGCGCCTCCTAATACATTTTAGGGGTTTTTGTCTTTAGGCCCAAAGGTTTACCATAATTTATGTTTAAACCCAATTACTTTTATTTATATCTTTAGACCCAATCAACTTTGTCTATTTATCTTTAAACCCAAATTCTCAAATACACTTCATACTTATGTGGTCCTCCCTAAATTTTTTTAAAAATCTAATTTTACCCTCTCTTTTTCTCATTTAATTCTCTCACCTCCTTTGCTCTCTTATTTCCTTCTTCAACTCTCATACAAACTCATTAACTACTCCTAAACTATCTTAATTCCTAAGATTTAAATACTAAATTTTAGTGAGGATTCATCTCTTTTGGTACTTTAGGGTATAAATTCCCCAATTCATCAACTTTTAATTTTATAGCATAAATTCACATAAGTATTTGGAAAAATTATAACATTAATTTATTATTTTCTTCATCACAAGTTTTCACATGATTATTCATAACTCCTCATGATTGTTCATTACAATTAAGAGAGCAAAGGAGGTGAGAGAATTAAATGAGAAAAGAGAGGGTAAAATTAGATTTTAAAAAAATTTAGGAGGACCACATAAGTATGAAGTGTATTTGAGAATTTGGGTTTAAAGACAAAAAGAGAAAGTTGATTGGGTTTAAAGATACAAATAAAAACACTTGGGTTTAAACATAAATTATGGTAAACCTTTGGGCCTAAAGACAAAACCCCCTACATTTTAACATTTTAAGAGTCAAAAAAAATTCACTCAGAGCATCTATTTGCAACAAATAAAATAAGGAGAAATTTTTGAAATAGTCTCATTTTGTAATTTAATCCCAAATTTCGACCCATGTAAAACTTAATTATAGAAATCGACCCAGTTTCTGGCCACGTTGGCAATCCCGACTAATTAGAAGCTCTGCTTGATTAGGTCAACCCCGACTAATTAGAAGCTCTGCTTGATTAGTGTTGCTAAAACAGTCGTGGTTTCTAACCACGATCATTTTGGTCGTGGTTTCAAACCCCGACCATTATGATCCCCCGACCATTTGCCAAAACTGGGGCGGAAAAATAGGCTTGAAATGGTCGGGGTTCCCAACCTTGACATTTGGCATTGCGGAAAATTAGGTGACAATGACAATCGCTACTAACCTCTCTGTCTTCAGTGATATGAGGAACGTCATAGCCAACTAATTCGCAAAGATAGCACCTAATTCATTTGTGATGATGTGTTGTAGGGCAACCTTTTTTTTTTATCCCCCAAATAGCCGAGAGACTGTGATGTGCCTAAAAGCAAATATAAACAGAAACATTTTGTAGGGCAACATTTTGTCGCAGATTCTCTGCTGAAAGGTCGGGGTTCCCAACCCCGATCAATTTTGTCGTGGTTCAGAACCCCAACTAATTTGGCCCCTAACCATATTCCCCGCCTGCATATTAGTGCATGTTGCTTGTTATTACTAAACTCATTAGTCGGGATTGTCAATCCCGACTAATTAGCATCACGATTTTTTTTAAACGACTCAGTTTCTGGCCACGATGCTGATGTGGGCAGAAACTGGGTCAATTTTCATAATTAAAAGTTAATTGAGTCGATTTGTGCGATTAAAGTTGTAATTGGGTTTATTTCAAAAATTTCTCCAATAAAATTACATGGAGTCTATTCACAATTGGATGATACTATAGGGGTTTGTTTGTAATTAACCCCAAAAACATACTGATAAACCCTCAACATCCCCAATAGACAAAGCATCTTCTGCTAACCATTCGAAACTTGACAAGCGGATCCGTTGTCCGTCAAATAACGGGTCACACGCTCAGAGCGGACGCATTTCCTCCAGCCTGGCTGCTCTGTCCGTCAACACCACCGTTACTTCTAACGGCACCCGCTGACCTGTCACCCGCCCGCGTCTCCTCACAGCTAAAACATCACTTTTAAAAAAAAAACATACTCAATAGTATCAAGATCTCTCTCCCTCTCTCCTCATTTTGTTTTCCTTTCTCACTCTCTCAATCGATCTCCCTTTGTTCGAAGAATTCATCCATGTCGGTAAGGCTCCGATCTCTTCCGCAGATGCTCTGATTTCAATAGCTATTTGTACTTTGTTAGGGTTTGGAAACAATACTTGACTTGATTGATTCGATTTGATCTTGTGAATTTAGGTTTCAGTGATTTTCTAGGGTTTAAGCGATCCATTCGTTTTGTTCGTTCATTGATGTCTGGTTCCGTGTGCGATTTTTTTTGTTCTCCTGTTGATGATGAGTTGAAGGTTTAGTGCTTGTTATTTTCACCTGCAAGGTTAGGATGGGGAATTGTGGTCTGTGGATTCACCTTGAAATTTTCACTGCACCGGTGCTGTCTTTTAGTAACTGTTTTAATATAGGATTTGAAAAGGCTGATGCGGAACTTGCGCAAAGGATCGATAGTGAAATGTGTATACATTTTTGTTCTGTTGCTGAGAAAGCTGACATGGTGTGCTTATATTGATTTGCACTTGCAATATGAAATATTCCAGCTACAGACATATGGAAATGCTACAAGATCCCCGTGTTCTTACGTACATCATGGTTTTTTTGGGGATGATTGTATTTTCCTCAATCATGTATTTATCAAAATGATTGAAGATCCATGAAATAAATAATGGGTAGATAGAGAATGAAGAACATGTATCCTTCATATACAAACAAGTTACATGAAATCTGCTAAGTGTCATCTATAGAATAAAATAATTTTCTCTAAAAGTCAGTGTGAAGACATATTTATTACTCAAAGTAGCAAGGGATCAGTTATTTTGTGATAGAACTTATAAGTTATACAACAAGAACGACAACATCAAAGCCTTTTACCGAACATTTATGATGATCATATTTTGAAGTGAAGTAAAGGAAAAATAAATAAATAAATGAATAAGATCAATGTTATTAAATTCATGACGTGAAATGCAGGGTTATGTTTCCGGAAATATGTCTGGGCTAACCTGTCATATTGCTGAATTGGCCAAAAGATTTTGTCCTTGATTTCTCCATCATTGCCTTGTTCCTATTTGCAAAAACAGCATATTTTACACCTCAAATGATACTCAGAACAACGGGCTTCCTTTGGGGGCCATATGTTTAGGTTTTTAGCTTGTTGATTATTATAAATTGACACTGGAATATAGCTTAAGCATGTGGTAGATATTGCAAAATATGTAAATGGGAAGTCACACTATTAAAGGTTTGTTGGCCACTTGGATTGCAAGAGGTCTTAGTTGTGGGGACCTTGGTGCATAGATTGTTTAATTGATAAATTGTTAGGCTGTTAGCTACAAGGAAGAAATGAAAGCAAACATTTTGAAGAAATAAACCCAACAAATCTGCAGAACTATCCAAGATCAGGAAACCTGGTGTCAAAATGAGTAAGGGCATGCTGAAGAGAAGTTTCTCTCTAGTTAAAGGTAAGACTTTTAGTTTAATTTATATACGATAGCTTATACCATCATGATTATCTGAACTCTACTCATGGAATAGAGATGGTTTTCCATCATGATTTTAATTTCATAGATCTCTACATGATAATAAACGAAAGTTTTCAATTAGCTGTCAATTTATAGTAGGCTTTACATCTGTAAAATGGAGACCAGATGGGGGTCTGAAACTATATTCTTGGTCATGATCAAGCTCATGTAAACTATGGATCAGCAGTGAAGTTCCCTTAATGTCCATTGACTGTTGACATCTATTGTATTTGTTGGTGTGATAGTGCTCCTTACCATGCCGATCCTTTTCACCGCTAGGATGTAATTCGTCTGTTCCTCCTGATACCTATATTGGCTAACCAGTTTCTTCTTACTTGTTTTATGAACTTGCTATTTGGTGAATCAGACTGGCAATTTCCATCCTTTCATAATGCACAAAATTGTTTTACCCCATTTAATAGTACTTTTTCCTCATATAACATCTGACTTTGGTGTAGGGATCTTGTCGTGCTTTATGAAAGATGTGATTACTTACATTGGAAATTGGAAAATTCCACCAACAGGCATGAAAATAAGAAGAAATATGATTCAGGATATGGTTATATTGGAAGGATTAGAAGGAAAGGTCACATCTTTCCTTCTTTAAGTCTCATTGCCTTTTAGGTAAAGGATCATTGAACTTGAAGAAAGATTTGCATTGCACGTCGAAAAACAAACCCATATGTCCAAAAATAAATTTGTACATTATCATGATTGCCTAATTTCAAATTTATATGACACCAGTGACTTGTTTTTGTTTTATAGACTTGGATCACATTGGACAGGTTAGGCTATATCAATGACAACCAGAAAAGAATAGCATTTTTTAAAAGGGTTCTATGCAAGGTGCACATTTAAGTATAAATTGAGATTTCAACTCGTGTTGATGTTGGCTTCTTGAGGCTCTAAAGATAGATGAGGCCTTTTGGAATTGTCTAATTAGTGCTAGATGTTGAACACTAGGTTGCTGTCATTTGAAAAGAATGAGCTTGTATCATTTGAATCTTGATCATTAGCCTGTTGTTTATCTAGCCTTGAGCTTAAGTTCAAATTCAATTCAGAACTATTATATATCATGCATGCTCTTTTGTCTCTCTGGTAAGGATCGTTTTCTGGTGGTATTAAATGTAACTCATTATTTTATGTTATGTAGCATAACAAAACTTAACCATTACGTAGCTTTTTGAAATAGCATGCACATTGTAATGATATGCTATATATATATATATATATATATATATATATATATATATATATATATATATATATATATATATATATATATATATATATATATATATATATATATATATATATATATATGGGATTAATGGGTATCCTTGTCATATGAGGAGATTTTCCTCATATATGCTTAGGTGGCACAATCTCTACCAAGTATGCTTTTAATAAAATAAGAGACATTCTCTCCTACTTTATTAGCTTCGTGGAGATTGTGCCACCTCAGTGTATATGAGGGAATCCCCTCATATGACAAGGATACCCATTAATCTATATATATATATATATATATATAGAGAGAGAGAGAGAGAGAGAATAATGGGTATCATATGCCATATGAGGGATTCTCTCATATACCACAATCTCCACCAAGTGAATAAAGTAGGAGAGAATGCATCATAACTATACTTGGTGGAGATTGTACACATCATTGTATATGAGGGAATCCCCATATGATATATGATACTCATTAATCTCATATATATATATATATATATATATATATATATATATATATATATATATATATATATATATATATATATATATATATATATATATATATATATTACTTTTCAATATAGAGTACATATTTCAATATAATATGCACTGTTTCAATGTAACATAAACTATTTCTGTCTAGATGGAGTAATAATAGTTTAATATTATGCAGGAAATGCTTCTTCTCAAAGCAAGTAAAGTCTGTTCTAACAGTTACTTATACATCACCTTCTTAGCTGAGTCGTACAGATTCACATAGCTTAATAATAGTTTAATATCATTTTCAGAACTTAGTGTGTTGCCTTGCTCCATCCTTCAAGTTTCTTTTTTCTTGTTTAAATTTTTTATGATAGAGTCATGAATAAATATCACAATTTTATAGCCGTCCCTTCTGATGAACTTTTAATACAGGTAGTCCACAATGTTGTTGGGTTGGCAAGTCCTCCATGCCCAGGGGTGACTAGATGATAGTTAAATGTCTAACTGCCTCTAATATATGTAAAGCGTCTTCGTTTTCTTCATCTCTTTATCTCTCTAAAACTAAATCTGCTAGCAAATGGATCATGAAATTTGGTACTTTATGGCAAAGATTGAAGGGTCAGCCTCTCCTCCATATTCTTTCTTTCTCCCTCCCTCAATCCCCGTCTCTTCCATGAATAAACATGACCTCCACATTCACATACTAATGATCCTTACCACTGGCAGCTTCCTCCATCCCTTGCAATGCCTCAACTGCTGCTGGTCCTTCTCGTCAAAGGCCTACAAGCCAAGTCCATTCTCTTCTCTATTGCTACACGTCACCAGATTTTCCTAAATCCTCACTCTTTTGCCCTGAAAGATTGCCTACTAAGGTATGAAAATCTTGGTATTGGTTGTGGACTTTGTTCTGCTTTATTTGTATTCTCGTTGGGAGTTTCAGAAGTTTTGGAAGTTTCAGATCATCATCATCAATAAATAGAGTAACTTTTATAAGCTTTCTATTCAGTGATTTTTCTTTTACTTTTCTCCAATGTAGCTGCCTAATCCTCTTGATATTTTAAACCTCAATTCTCATCATGTATTGATCATTATTATTAGCCAATTTATTTTTATGTATGAGTCATTAGTAGCAGATTTCTGCTGTATTGATCCATTTTGACTAGTTCAGAACTTCAGATTAACATGCTTACCATTCAAATAAGGTATGACCTAAATGTATCAGTAACTTGATTGTGGATATTTGAGGAGGTATTGTTGAATGTGATCAGCATAGTGAGAACTTGATGGTGTAACTATTTTCTTTTTAGACTATACTTATTTTCCTGTCTCCAGCGTCTCTATTTTATGTCTTAACCTTTTTTCATTTGTAACATTATATGATGCATGTTTCAATCCATTGTATTGGATTCTGAATGTTTTCAAAGAATGATTTTGTTTTCTTGATAATTTTCAAAAACCTAGCATGAATTTTGGGGGGTTTAGCACGTTTTGAGGGACTAGTATCAAGTCCTCATTTTGTTGAGGGTCTAGAATGAAATTAAGATATTCCTTAAGGACTTATGTCAGGAAAATCCTTTGCTTTTTTATTAGGAGATAACAAACTCCACGTTTTGAGGGACTAGTATCAAGTTCTCATTTTGTGAAGGTCTAAAATGAAATTAATGTATTCCTTAAGGACTTAATGTCAGATAAATCCTTTGCTTATTTATGTTGCTTTACAAGTAAGGTCATCCTTAAGTTAATTGTCATTAAAAGAAAGAACTGAATTCGGTTTATTTAAGGATAGAGTTACTGATTCTGGTATTATGGAAAATGATAGCATGTAGACCTGTCATAATCAAGTGCCTGTTAGTTTGAAGTTTGATGTCTGTTCTTAACAAAGTCCTTGCATATATACAATTCTTTTGTCGTGTTCTTCATCCCTTCATCATTTTCCCATTCTTCTTTTTCTTGATGTGTCCATTCTCACGTGTACTTTTATGGAGTAGACCCAATGGGTAAGAGAAAATTAACTTTACTAGGTAGAGTTTCTTCTGTCACCTTAATTATTTAGAAGATATTTCGACTTGAGCTGAATCCAAGATGGTTGTGTAAGGTATAAATTATTTATGTTCCTTATATTGATTTAACTGGATAGCTCTGCTTCTCTTCCTATTAAAATCTGTACAACTTGCAACTTATTTTATCTTTGTTGATATCTCTCCTGGGTCTCCTCATCAGGTCGCAACTTGTTTCTTTTGTGGGTGCATAGAAATGAAACAATTTTCCAATATTTTGTTCCTTTGTTTCCTGGAGTGTGTTCTGTAGTTCTGAAGTGTTTCAAACTTGTTACTGGCCTGATTCAATCAAAATCAGATCCATCCTTGTGGAGATGTTATTTCCCATACTAGTATAAGTTTTATTTGCGTTGTATTCCAGGATATTCATTCTGGCAGTTGCTCTTCAGAACATCATGTATTTTAACACTATCCTTTGTGGCTCTTTGTTTCATGGTTAAAATTTAAGATCTTACAACCAGAGAACCTCCTCTTTCACTTGTAGAAAGTAACAATAGGACATATCTGAAATATACCAGCTCTTCCACTTAAAAAGAAAAATAAATAAATAAAAAGTCTTCTCCCCTATTTGGCCTTAGGCTCTTGCATCATCAGTTGTGGCAGTAACTGAAAAATTATCTCCCACCCCCACCCCCCACCCAAAACACCCACCCAACCGAAAAAAAAAGAACTTTATCCATGAGCTTCATGTATAAAGTTCATAGATTACATTCTCTAAGAAAACTGTAATGGGCATCATGACATTTGATTTATGGTTGATTGCCGAAGCAACCCCAGAAACAAAACGATTCCTCATGATATGAATGATCTTGTGTGGCTTGTATTTCTATTTAACTTTTATGATTGAAAATCAGGTGTAAATACATATTTGTGTTGAAACTGCATGGAGTACATTCTTAAAAGAAGATAGAAATTTATGCTCAGAGATTAATTATTGGCTGTGGTTACTAATTCTGATTGAGTGGTTATGCTTCCTTTATAAAATTGGTGTTTTATTTTCTAAAGGAATTGAAGTAGAAAAGTGCAGGCATTTTGATAGGAGATTGATCAAACAGGACCCACAAAATGAAACAACTCTCTTTTTTTAGATATGAATTGATGTATTGGTTTTTGGGTTATTATCTCAACTAGACTTTATCATTGAGAAACTTGTGTACATACATCTTGTTGAAATTTCACTGGTTACACTCTTAAAAAGAAAATTGAAGTAGAAGCATAGGGATTTGTTTTCTTTGTTTTGGTTACTACCTCTAATTTAAACCAGTTTGTTGAATGCAATGAAGAATCTGATTTGAAGAGAAAAGTTAGCTGGAACACTAAAATGTGAAAATCATTATCAGTGACATTGGAGGAGTTTAATATCTGGATGATAATTTGCTTGACCCATTTATTTATATGGTCCATGAGGTACGCTATTTATTTCCCCTTAAGAGTACAGGCAACAATGGATGTGTTTGTGTCTTGGCTGTTACTGTTTTTGGGAATTGATTAATGTTGCAGCCTACAAAATTCTTTGGCCTCTTATTTTATAACTTTAAGCCTACTTGTGTTAAGATGGGAAGCTCATTTTTGTGCTCATGCCATTTTTCTCTCCTGATATTGTGCATTATGCCAGATGGAGAAGGATCGGCCGTTGCCAAAGTTTGGAGAATGGGATGTCAATGATCCCGCTTCTGCTGAGGGATTTACTGTAATTTTCAACAAAGCCAGAGATGAAAAGAAGACAGGCGGGAGTACCCCAATGCCAGATTCTCCAGCAAAGGATGGAAGTAGCTTTAAACATGGCCCATATTCTACCAAGTTGAATTCTGTGAGCTCCCTCCCCCACCTCACTTTCAGTCATAGTACACATACACACAAATGAAGCATTGGAACTGTGGTTTAATTTAGAACCTTCGGTTTTTCAGTTTCTATCATGAGCTCTCATAGTTTAAATGTGATATTTATTGCAAATGTGCAGAAAAAATGGTTTTGCTGCATGCAAGCAAGTGGAGCAGAATCCTAAGGGCTATCGGGAAATCATCTTTAAGAAGTAATATTTGTGGGATTTAATTTTATTTTGAGGGGGAAAAAGCATGTGCCCTGCTGGCCCAGAAGCTTTGGCAGAATGTTGGGCCAGGTTTTCCTTTGTTCGTGTCGATGACGGTGTGTGCAGTGAGGGAAAGGGAGATGCAGAGAATATGGTGGGAGGATGACGAAGGGGAAGTGACTGGTTTCTCTCTCTATATTGTGTACATGAATATATACTCATGGATAGTAGTTATAGCGCAAAGTTGCTTGGTTATTGCGGTTTTCCCAATTTGTCTGTTATCATTGGAGCTTTAAATTTAATTTTAATTCATCTATTCTTGTGTTAAAGAGTAATATGGTTTACAATTATGTCAAGATGCCAAACGGTAGACCTGAGCTATGCCAGGGTAACCCATTTGAATGAATCACCGGAATATTGCCATCTTTGTGCTAACCCAAGCTGATTGCATGTTGCAAATCCTTTTCTTTTCTTGGTGTACTGCAGTTTTCATCAAATTTCCCTTGTCTTCTCCCTCTCCCTCCTCGATACAAATATAAACAATGAGTAAAGAAATAAAATCTAATAAGAAAGATAATGTTGATATGCACAATCTGGACTGATGCTTTTAGTCTTCCCTTCTGTCTTAGAATTAGGGTTGGGCGCGGACCGGGTCGACCTGCGGGCCGACCCGGCCCAGCCCGGCATGGGTCACGACCCGACCCGGCTCGGATTGGGCCGGGTCCGACCCGGCCCGTGATATACGCGGGTCACGGGCCGGGCTGGGTCCAGCGCCAGATCCGGGAAGAGAGAAATCGGCCCGGCCCATCATAGACCCGGCCCAGCCCGGCCCGACCCGTGATATATAATTCTTAGATTTTTTGTTTTTGCAAAATATAAACAATAACCCATTACCCATAATCATATAAGAGCGGCGGCGGCCGGCTGCGAAACTATGGCCCGGCACAGGGCTAGCGAGGCCGATAGGCGTGCAATGAACCACGTCGCCCGGCATCTTGGCCGGCAACCGCGAAAGGCCGACAAGCTTCGGCACCTAGCTAACTGGCTGCTTGGCGGCAACTAAGCCGGTAGCGGTGAACCCGTTAGCAACGGCTTTCTTGAGCCCAACGATTTTGTAAAATTTTTGCTGGCCATACAAAATTGTTGATGGCCTGCTGGCCTCAATTTAGTTTTCTGGCCTGGGCCTTTTTTCCTAAAGAGAGAGATATCTCTGTCCTTTTTTTTCTAAACAGAGAGACACTGCGAATCTGAGATAGGGTCACAACTAAGATTTAGCCTGGTATCTTTTTAGCCTTAGCAGGCGAAAAAGATGCTCTTTTTAGCTTGGTAAGGCATCTTTTTAGGAAAAAATCTCCTCCTCTATGCTAAAGTTTTCTTAGAAAAAAAATAAAAAAAAAGCAGATGGATCCCTACTCATCTTCTTCACAATACTCTCCCTACTCATCCTCCTCATAGTACTCTTCCTCTTCTCCATCCATTGCAGGTGGAAGTGGTTATACACCTTTTTCACATTCTCAACATTATTCACATGAAGCCGGTGGTAGTAGTAGTGACCAAATGTATAATGCACCTTACGATTCTTACTACCCTTCTGCTCCCGCCGGCTATATTGTTGATCCCACCGGTACCGTGCCCTTTACATATCCTGGAGTAACCACTAGTAATGCTCCTCTAGACTCTACTTCTAGATACTCTATTTCACTTTCTCCAATGGAATGACAACAATCATGTGGGCCGCTACCACCCGGTTCTGTGGTGGCAAGACATTCTATCTCTTCTTATCTCCCACCTCGACCTTCTCGACGTCCGTCTCTGACTCCTCCTTGACATCCATCTCCGAATTCTCAATCTTCAGATACTGAAGTTCTAGAGACACAAATTGAAGAAGTAACTGAAACGGAACCTGCTTCCAATAAACGGAAAAAATCAGAAGATTCTTTATGAGTTTGGCTTTTTTTTGAAAAATTTCTAGATCCGAACGGTAACAGATCGGCACGTTGTTTAGCATGCCAAAACATCTACAAATTTGGGAAGAATTGTGGAACATGATCACTATCTCGGTATCTGAAAAAAAAACACGGAGACCTTCTAGATGGTGAAATAGAGAAAACTCAATCGCAGCATGGGCACTAATCTTCAACTCGGTCTCATCCTAAGCACTAACGACTCAAGCAGCATGGGCACTCATCTCTTTCAATGGAAAGCTGTGTCGAGACAAGCTCTCACTCAGCCTCCTCATTTGAGTCGACCCCTCTCATTTACTCATAGCTGGGCTAACACCTTGCCAGGCCGACTAAAAAGGCGGTACTTATCGTCCAGCTCATAGAGCCGAATCGAGAGGCCGTTTGTCCTTAAACTCCTCGCCAATAGCTATCCATTATCATCATTACTCATGCCACGAGTCTCCATGACTTATCACCCTCCGTACCTCTTCAGTTGCCATCACATCAGATCAGTGGTGACTATCTCATCTGCACCCGATACCTATAGGCTATTTGCCGACCAGCTACATGCCTAGACTTGGCCAGAGTTACGTTTCTACCCCTCTCAGCTGGGTATATATATGGGCTCATCGCCTACTGATAGAAGGATGGCCTCCGGGGCCCCCTCGAGGCCTCAGGTAAGCCTTTTCTGACCAATTGAGACAATATTTGCACATTTAGAACTTATTCAGTTTATTGGTTCCCCACTCAAGTTTCATACTGACTTGATCATTGGAGAAACCACCGGAGAACCCAACTCCGGTTCTCTAACGTGCCTATTTTGTAGCTTTCTTATCCTAACAGGAGCTCGAGCGTCCAAGGAGATGAGGGGACCCCTACATGGTCTGTACCTGATGGGTAATAAATGATTACCTCCTAAGTTGCAAGTATACAACCTCTATCAAGTTATAGTATATAAGATTATCGATCCTACGAGGAACGGGAAGTAGGAAGAGTTTTATTCAAGTTTTGGTTCTCAAATTATGCGCGTGACAATTAGGAGTTATTCAAATAAAATGAAAGTGAGAAAATGGTGAAAGTGGTGGTGAGAGATAAGAGAGAGTGATTGTGGATTATGTGCAAAAGAGGAGAAAATAAAGTTGAGAATGTGGTTGTGGTTATATGCACATAATAACAAAACTAGGTTTGAGATTATATGCACATGGAGGGAATTTGAGAGAGAAGTAAAAATCAATGAAATCAAGAATAAAGGAAAATAACAAACAAATGGAAAACAAGGATAAGAGGAAAATTAAGAAGGCAAAGTATGGAGGATTAATTAAAGATATGAGGAATCTAGAGTAGATCCACTTAGCTTATCTCAATCTCACAAGAATGAGTTGGATTTGTTAGCTAGTTTCAAACAATCTCTAGGGATCCCACAAATATTGGCTCCACACTTAGAAAAGGGTAATTCCCAAGAGGGTTCTAGCCTCAAGGTGAATTAAAGAAAAGAAAAATCTATTCTAGAAAGTAAATACAAGAATTAAATACATTGCATGAAAGTAAATTGCATGAAAGTAAATCTAAGCTACAAAGCAATAAATGAACAAGAAAGAAAATGAAAAGAAATAAAATAGAAACCAACAACTCTGATCCCACCGGTATCAGTGCCCTTTACATATCCCGAGTAACCACTAGTAATGCTCCTCTAGACTCTACTTCTAGATACTCTATTTCACTTTCTCCAATGGAATGACAACAATCATGTGGGCCGCTACCACCCGGTTCTGTGGTGGCAAGACATTCTATCTCTTCTTATCTCCCACCTCGACCTTCTCGACGTCCGTCTCTGACTCCTCCTTGACATCCATCTCCGAATTCTCAATCTTCAGATACTGAAGTTCTAGAGACACAAATTGAAGAAGTAACTGAAACGGAACCTGCTTCCAATAAACGGAAAAAATCAGAAGATTCTTTATGAGTTTGGCTTTTTTTTGAAAAATTTCTAGATCCGAACGGTAACAGATCGGCACGTTGTTTAGCATGCCAAAACATCTACAAATTTGGGAAGAATTGTGGAACATGATCACTATCTCAGATCCGAAAAAAACACGGAGACCTTCTAGATGGTGAAATAGAGAAAACTCAATCGCAAAGATGGGCACTAATCTTCAACTCGGTCTCATCCTAAGCACTAACGACTCAAGCAAAGATGGGCACTAATCTTCAACTCGGTCTCATCCTAAGCACTAACGACTCAAGCAAAGATGGGCACTAATCTTCAACTCGGTCTCATCCTAAGCACTAACGACTCAAGCAAAGATGGGCACTAATCTTCAACTCGGTCTCATCCTAAGCACTAACGACTCAAGCAAAGATGGGCACTCATCTCTTTCAATGGAAAGTCGCGGTCGAGACAAGCTCTCACTCGCCTCCTCATTTGAGTCGACCCTCTCATTTACTCATAGCCGGGCTAACACCTTGCCAGCCGACTAAAAGGCGGTACTTATCGTCCGACTCATAGAGCCGAATCGAGAGGCCGTTTGTCCTTAAACTCCTCGCCAATAGCTATCCATTATCATCATTACTCATGCCACGAGTCTCCATGACTTATCACCCTCCGTACCTCTTCGGTTGCCATCACATCGATCGGTGGTGACTATCTCATCTCAGACCGATACCTATAGGCTATTTGCCGACCAGCTACATGCCTAGACTTGGCGAGTTACGTTTCTACCCTCTCACTGGTATATATATGGGCTCATCGCCATCGATAGAAGGATGGCCTCGGGGCCCCTCGAGGCCTCGTAAGCCTTTTCGACCAATTGAGACAATATTTGCACATTTAGAACTTATTCAGCTTTATTGGTTCCCCACTCAAGTTTCATACCGACTTGATCATTGGAGAAACCACCGGAGAACCCAACTCCGGTTCTCTAACGCGCCTATTTTGTAGCTTTCTTATCCTAACAGAGCTCGGGCCCAAGGAGATGAGGGACCCCTACATGGTTCTGCACTGATGGGTAATAAATGATTACCTCCTAAGTTGCAAGTATACAACCTCTATCAAGTTATAGTATATAAGATTATCGATCCTACGAGGAACGGAAGTAGGAAGAGTTTTATTCAAGTTTTGGTTCTCAAATTATGCTGACAATTAGGAGTTATTCAAATAAAATGAAAGTGAGAAAATGGTGAAAGTGGTGGTGAGAGATAAGAGAGTGATTGTGGATTATGTGCAAAAGAGGAGAAAATAAAGTTGAGAATGTGGTTGTGGTTATATGCACATAATAACAAAACTAGGTTTGAGATTATATGCACATGGAGGAATTTGAGAGAGAAGTAAAAATCAATGAAATCAAGAATAAAGGAAAATAACAAACAAATGGAAAACAAGGATAAGAGGAAAATTAAGAAGGCAAAGTATGGAGGATTAATTAAAGATATGAGGAATCTAGAGTAGATCCACTTAGCTTATCTCAATCTCACAAGAATGAGTTGGATTTGTTAGCTAGTTTCAAACAATCTCTAGGGATCCCACAAATATTGGCTCCACACTTAGAAAAGGGTAATTCCCAAGAGGGTTCTAGCCTCAAGGTGAATTAAAGAAAAGAAAAATCTATTCTAGAAAGTAAATACAAGAATTAAATACATTGCATGAAAGTAAATTGCATGAAAGTAAATCTAAGCTACAAAGCAATAAATGAACAAGAAAGAAAATGAAAAGAAATAAAATAGAAACCAACAACTCTCGATCTTAATCTAATCCTCCTTTTGGTCCTTGGATTAGAAGAAGAGAAAGGAAATTGAAGGGGTGAAACATTTCATTTATTGTGTAACAAAAGTTACAATTTTGGAAGGTCTCCTCAATTAAGAGTAACCCTCCTCTCCAAATGGAGTTTTTACAAAATATTTCACACTCAAAACCCTCAGCCTTCACCCCTATTTATAGCCCAACGAAGTTGATGTGAACCATTGGATCAAACCTAGCCAAAAAGGAAGAGAAATCCACCATTAATTGAATGCTTGCAAACCGATCGGTTGGTCGATCGGTTAGCCAACCGGTTAGCCAACCGTTAGCCAACCGGTTAGCCAACCGGTTAGCCAACCGGTTAGCCAACCGGTTGGTCAACCGATTGGTTCCCAACCGAATTTGTCTTTTCTTGATATTTCTTCACGAATTTCTCTTGGATCCTCTTGGTATCTTGGGCCTTCGTTTGTCTTCGATTTGAGCTTCAAAATTGGCGTAAATGCAGAATTTGAGTCATTTGGGCTTTTATTCATTATTTCTTTATTAGCCCGCAAAATAAGATAAAATGATTATTAGTAATATCGTTATTCATATAACATAGGTAATAAGGGTATAAAATGTAATTAAAATGTGCTAATCAAATACCCCCACACCTAAGCTTTTGCTAGTCCTCTAGCAAAGAAAATAAAAAGAAAACCTAACTCACTTTCAGAGAATCGCGGTTGTATTTAGCTCATACAACAAGCCTTTAAACCCCAGGTTACCCCAAAGGGACGAGTTGTAGTCTCGTGAGGGTTTGCAAGGAATATACTCACAAAATTCACCAACTTGCCAATTTAAAGGAGTTAATAAAATAATTCATTTATTGTGTAACAAAAGTTACAATTTTGGAAGGTCTCCTCAATTAAGAGTAACCCTCCTCTCCAAATGGAGTTTTTACAAAATATTTCACACTCAAAACCCTCAGCCTTCACCCCTATTTATAGCCCAACGGAGTTGATGTGAACCATTGGATCAAACCTAGCCAAAAAGGAAGAGAAATCCACCATTAATTCGGAATCTGTTGCAAACCGATCGGTTGGCCGATCGGTTAGCCAACCGGTTAGCCAACCGGTTGGCCGATCGGTTAGCCAACCGGTTAGCCAACCGGTTGGCCAACCGGTTGGTCAACCGATTGGTTCCCAACCGAATTTGTCTTTTCTTGATATTTCTTCACGAATTTCTCTTGGATCCTCTTGGTATCTTGGGCCTTCGTTTGTCTTCAGATTTGAGCTTCAAAATTGGCGTAAATGCAGAATTTGAGTCATTTGGGCTTTTATTCATTATTTCTTTATTAGCCCGCAAAATAAGATAAAATGATTATTAGTAATATCGTTATTCATATAACATAGGTAATAAGGGTATAAAATGTAATTAAAATGTGCTAATCAAATACCCCCACACCTAAGCTTTTGCTAGTCCTCTAGCAAAGAAAATAAAAAGAAAACCTAACTCACTTTCGCAGAATCGCGGTTGTATTTAGCTCATACAACAAGCCTTTAAACCCCAGGTTACCCCAAAGGGACGAGTTGTAGTCTCGTGAGGGTTTGCAAGGAATATACTCACAAAATTCACCAACTTGCCAATTTAAAGGAGTTAATAAAATAATTCATTCATTTGATATCTTCAAACATTCCAATTGAAGTTGGTTAATACTCAAGAAAACGTTTTATCATAACTCCAATGTAATTCTCTTAAGAAAATCCTTCCATTATAGTTATACAAAACCATGTTTAACTCAAAAATTTAATTTAAAAGTTTTGAAAAGAACATGCTAACTTTTGTTTTAACCAAACTTCAAGTCTTTTAATCCATTTAATTTTTCAAGAACATATACAAATATAACTATATATAAAAACATGATTAGGATGACACATTTTTTTAACTCTTTATTCCTTGGTGGTTTTGTTCTTTTAATCGGCTTTCTAAGTGACCATTTAGCGAGTTTTGGCCAATGAATCCCAACCCAATTGGGCTTAGGTCATTAAGCATAAAAATACTCCTCGGGCTTAATTACTCACCAACTTAGGCTTAGTAAAATAGAACCACCAATGATTTTAAGAGAAATTTTTCTTCTTTTGTTAAGTTAGTATAATATATATATATATATGTATATGTATATTCTGAAAAATATTTGGATCAAGACAACTTGAAAAATTATTTTCAACTCTAAGTTAGGCATGCAAAAATTTCATTACTTTAATTAAAAATCTAAGTTAAAACTTCAAGAAAGTATACTACTTTGAAAATCATTTCTTGAGAAATTTATTTGGAGTTATCATAAAAGGTAAACTTGAGTATAGAACTAACTAAGTATTAGAAGACTTAAATTCTATCAAATTAATCAATTATTAATCAACTCTATTAAGTTGGCAAGTGACAATATTTTTTTTTTTTTGAAAAGAAAAATGACATAAAAAGAAAAATAACTAAGATAAAGTGCAAAATGACTAATTCCCACCCCACACCTAAATTTTGCATTGTCCTCAATGCAAATTCTATTATGCACAAAGTAAAACAGATAAGAATGGAAGCACTTACATTTGTTCTATCGACTTCAACAATGATAAAATTCTGTAATTACCTTTGGTATGAGAAGGTGAAGTCAAAATTTATTCTCTCTTTTTTTTTCTTTTTTTTTCATATGTTTATTTTTCTTTTTTTCTTTTTTTTTTTTGAAAAGAACAAGAAACTCTCACATGAGAGAAGAATAAATTCTTTTATTATTATTGTGGGACAAAAATAAAAATGTAGAATAAAAGATAAAACATGAGAAGCTCACATTCTACATTGAATCCTACCTTATTGTTGAAAATTCTACCCGAAATTTAAAGAATTTCAAAATAATATGATCATCGATGTGCTTAAATTCTAAAAATTTCGTGGTTTTAGTGATGTTTGCAAAGAATGGAAGGTAGGTATTAATGGTTGTATGCTTTTGAACTTAGATTCGTTATTAACAAAAATTTCATCAAAAATAAAATCTTGTTGTTTTCTATTTTCTAAAAATCTAAGTTCATTGACAAAGGGTTCTTCAAATGTTGGCTTCAAGATGCATGTATTCAACGTAATTCTCGCTCAAGGACTTGATTATTAACATGGTTACCTGACTGTTGTAAATGGATTGCATTCACTTGATCTTGAAAAGTTGAACTTGACCCCGCGTTCCTTGGATTGGTCACGGGTTGACTCGGAAATGATCCTTTCTCTCTCTCACTTATAGCGCTAGCTAGTTGACCAAGCTGGGTTTCTAATCTAGCTATGGCTTGAGTGTTGGAGTTGAGAATTTGTCCTGTTGATTGCATAAAGGAGTTCATCGTGCTAGATGTTTGAGTCAACAAGTTCGTGGTCTGTGCAGAGGTTTTAATCAAGGCTTCCAAACCCCTTTCCAAAACATTAAGACGTTTCTCAACATTTGAAGGAATATGATTTGTAGATTGATGATGAGAAAACTGATTTGGAAATGGCTGATTTGGTTGTGGAAAATTGGTTTGAGAACTGAAAGAAACTGCGTTGCCCCTAGGGAATTGTTGGTTTGAAGAGGGAGTGAAATTTTGATTTCCCGAGAAATTACCCTGATTCCATGCAAAATTCGGATGATTTCTTCAACCTGGATTATAGGTTGGAGAAAATGGATCATTAATCGGATGCTGGAATGCAGCATTCATCTGTTCTAGAGATTGAGTATTTCCTAAGAGTGGACATTGCTCTGAAGCATGGGTCAGAGAAAGACAAGCTATGACAACCTCGAGGCGAAACTTGATTGATTTGAGCCGAGCTCGTTCTTTGGTTTCTAAAGTTTCTAACTCACAGAGAATTGTAGCCATCTTAGCTTCAGAGGCTATGTTTGACTCTAAGGAAGGACCTCTAGAACTGGATTGGGTAACTGATGAATCACAGTGTTCCCACTGCATGGTTTTCTCGGATAAATTCTCTAAAAAATCCCAAGCTTCATCGGCATTTTTCTTCATGAAATCCCCTTGACACATTGACTCTAAGGAAGTTTTTGAAGAATAATCCAATCCTTCATAAATGATTTGGCATAATCGCCACTTTTCAAGACCATGGTGAGGACATTGGATAAGAAGATCTTTGAATTTGTCAAAATACTTCCAAAAAGGTTCTCCTGGGACAATTTTAAAATTTTGAATGCTGTTTCTAAGCTTGACCGTTTTGTGGATGGGAAAAAAAATTTCAGAAAAACTTTTACAAATTCACCCCAGGTTGAGATGGAATCTGTGGGCAAGCTATACAGCCATTTTTTGGCTTTGTCCTTAAGAGCAAATGGAATAAATCGGAGTTTGATCGCATCTTCGGTTAAGTCCCTCATCTTGATCATGAGGCAAACTTCTTCAAATTCGGAGATGAAAATGTAAGCGTCTTCGGTTTCTACTCCTAGGAATTTGGGAAGCATGTTAATAAAATGCGGTCTAAGTTCAAAATTTGCTCCATTGACCTCGGGGTTTTAGTGATGTTTGCAAAGAATGGAAGGTAGGTATTAATGGTTGTATGCTTTTGAACTTAGATTCGTTATTAACAAAAATTTCATCAAAAATAAAATCTTGTTGTTTTCTATTTTCTAAAAATCTAAGTTCATTGACAAAGGGTTCTTCAAATGTTGGCTTCAAGATGCATGTATTCAACGTAATTCTCTCGTTCTGAAGGACTTGATTATTAACATGGTTACCTGACTGTTGTAAATGGATTGCATTCACTTGATCTTGAAAAGTTGAACTTGACCCGTTCCTTGGATTGGTCACGGGTTGACTCGAAATGATCCTTTCTCTCTCACTTATAGCTAGCTAGTTGACCAAGCTGGGTTTCTAATCTAGCTATGGCTTGAGTGTTGGAGTTGAGAATTTGTCCTGTTGATTGCATAAAGGAGTTCATCGTGCTAGATGTTTGAGTCAACAAGTTCGTGGTCTGTGCAGAGGTTTTAATCAAGGCTTCCAAACCCCTTTCCAAAACATTAAGACGTTTCTCAACATTTGAAGGAATATGATTTGTAGATTGATGATGAGAAAACTGATTTGGAAATGGCTGATTTGGTTGTGGAAAATTGGTTTGAGAACTGAAAGAAACTGCGTTGCCCCTAGGGAATTGTTGGTTTGAAGAGGGAGTGAAATTTTGATTTCCCGAGAAATTACCCTGATTCCATGCAAAATTCGGATGATTTCTCCAACCTGGATTATAGGTTGGAGAAAATGGATCATTAATCGGATGCTGGAATGCAGCATTCATCTGTTCTAGAGATTGAGTATTTCCTAAGAGTGGACATTGCTCTGAAGCATGGGCTGTAGAAAGACAGTTATGACAACCTGAGGCAGAAACTTGATTGATTTGAGCCGGAGCTCGTTCTTTGGTTTCTAAAGTTTCTAACTCAGTAGAATTGTAGCCATCTTAGCTTCAGAGGCTATGTTTGACTCTAAGGAAGGACCTCTAGAACTGGATTGGGTAATCGATGAATCACGTTGTTCCCATCGCATGGTTTTCTGATAAATTCTCTAAAAATCCCAAGCTTCATCGGCATTTTTCTTCATGAAATCCCTTGACACATTGACTCTAAGGAAGTTTTTGAAGAATAATCCAATCCTTCATAAATGATTTGGCATAATCGCCACTTTTCAAGACCATGGTGAGGACATTGGATAAGAAGATCTTTGAATTTGTCAAAATACTTCCAAAAAGGTTCTCCTGGGACAATTTTAAAATTTTGAATGTTGTTTCTAAGCTTGACCGTTTTGTGGATGGGAAAAAAAATTTCAGAAAAACTTTTACAAATTCACCCCAGGTTGAGATGGAATCTGTGGGCAAGCTATACAGCCATTTTTTGGCTTTGTCCTTAAGAGCAAATGGAATAAATCGGAGTTTGATCGCATCTTCAGTTAAGTCCCTCATCTTGATCATGAGGCAAACTTCTTCAAATTCGGAGATGAAAATGTAAGCGTCTTCGGTTTCTACTCCTAGGAATTTGGGAAGCATGTTAATAAAATGCGGTCTAAGTTCAAAATTTGCTCCATTGACCTCGGGGAGTTTTATGCAAGAGGGGATTGCATTTCTAGTGGGGTAACAAACATCTTGAAGAACAGGTGGGTTGATATTGGCCATTTCGTTTGGTTCAAGAGATGGATCAAAACGAATTAAACGATTGGTATTATCCCTAACCCAAGTTTGCATACACCAAAATCAAATAATTTTTTTTATTTGAAAAAGGACAAGAGAAAAAGTTAAGAAGATAAGGAAAAACTAACTAAAAATAAATCAAGGCAATCACTTTTCAATCACCCTAACTCTAGGGTTAAGCCTAAACTTGACTTAGACCAGCTCCTAACCAAAAATTCCCTTAGTGAAAAGATCAAAGTTTACTCGGGTAATTAGCCAGGTAAGGCTAGTACTAGAGGGAGATCAAAGATCAATTAAGTACCTCTTTCCTTTCGGAGCGCCTTACGCAACCCCTAAACCTTGCCTTAGACACCAATTAATCCAAATAAACTTGGACCGGTTCACTTAAGAAATTATTATTCCTTAATGAGCTCGAATCCTTAGGGGCCAACGTCTAATCAAATTTTAAGAGGCTTGGGTAAGTGTAGTGAGGAATTAGTGATTTTTGGGCTAAGGAAAGGGTGTTGAAATCCCTCACCTTATCTTGATTAATGGGTTTTGCCCTTAAGATATTTTCAAGTGAGTGCCAAATCAAGATGCTCAAATCACTTTGGTGAATTCCTACTATTATATGAAATGCAACCCTAAGAATTAAAAGCAACTAAAAAGGATGCAAAAACAAAAATCTTTTTATTTTTTATTATGGTCGACAATGAAGGAAATGAAGTTTATTAGGGTCGACAAAGGTAAAATCTTTATTTTTTTATTTTTATTATTATTTTTTTATCCTAATTGTCTCTAATGTGAATGAACTATCTAAAGGGTGGAATTGAGAATGCTAGAAAGAAGAGTTACCCACGCAATCGCTATCCAAAGCCTCGTTGGAGGCAATTCTTCAATCTTGAGTCTTCAACTCTTGATCTTCAAGCTCCAAGTTCCTACACAAAAAAAAAACACACAAAATAAGGAACCAAAGTCAATAAAAATCCTACTTATGCACCGTTCCCCGGCAACGGCGCCAAAAACTTGATGGGTAATAAATGATTACCTCCTAAGTTGCAAGTATACAACCTCTATCAAGTTATAGTATATAAGATTATCGATCCCACGAGGAACGGGAAGTAGGAAGAGTTTTGTTCAAGTTTTGGTTCTCAAATTATGCGCGTGACAATTAGGAGTTATTCAAATAAAATGAAAGTGAGAAAATGGTGAAAGTGGTGGTGAGAGATAAGAGAGAGTGGATTGTGGATTATGTGCAAAAGAGGAGAAAATAAAGTTGAGAATGTGGTTGTGGTTATATGCACATAATAACAAAACTAGGTTTGAGATTATATGCACATGGAGGGAATTTGAGAGAGAAGTAAAAATCAATGAAATCAAGAATAAAGGAAAATAACAAACAAATGGAAAACAAGGATAAGAGGAAAATTAAGAAGGCAAAGTATGGAGGATATATTAAAGATATGAGGAATCTAGAGTAGATCCACTTAGCTTATCTCAATCTCACAAGAATGAGTTGGATTTGTTAGCTAGTTTCAAACAATCTCTAGGGATCCCACAAATATTGGCTCCACACTTAGAAAAGGGTAATTCCCAAGAGGGTTCTAGCCTCAAGGTGAATTAAAGAAAAGAAAAATCTATTCTAGAAAGTAAATACAAGAATTAAATACATTGCATGAAAGTAAATTGCATGAAAGTAAATTGCATGAAAGTAAATCTAAGCTACAAAGCAATAAATGAACAAGAAAGAAAATGAAAAAGAAATAAAATAGAAACCAACAACTCCTGATCTTAATCTAATCCTCCTTTTGGTCCTTGGATTAGAAGAAGAGAAAGGAAATTGAAGGGGTGAAACATTTCATTTATTGTGTAACAAAAGTTACAATTTTGGAAGGTCTCCTCAATTAAGAGTAACCCTCCTCTCCAAATGGAGTTTTTACAAAATATTTCACACTCAAAACCCTCAGCCTTCACCCCTATTTATAGCCCAACGGAGTTGATGTGAACCATTGGATCAAACCTAGCCAAAAAGAAAGAGAAATCCACCATTAATTCGGAATCTGTTGCAAACCGATCGGTTGGCCGATCGGTTAGCCAACCGGTTAGCCAACCGGTTGGCCAACCGGTTGGTCAACCGATTGGTTCCCAACCGAATTTGTCTTTTCTTGATATTTCTTCACGAATTTCTCTTGGATCCTCTTGGTATCTTGGGCCTTCGTTTGTCTTCAGATTTGGGCTTCAAAAATTGGCAGAAATTCAGAGAATTTGAGTCATTTGGGCTTTTATTCATTATTTCTTTATTAGCCTGCAAAATAAGATAAAAATGATTATTAGTAATATCGTTATTCATATAACATAGGTAATAAGGGTATAAAAATGTAATTAAAATGTGCTAATCAGTACCGATCCTAAGCACCATCGCTGATTCAGGATTATCCTCTAATCCTGCTGTTGAGAACTTTGACATCAACAAATTCAATATACGCCAAGTTCTCTGGTTGAAGCAAAACAACAAACACATTGTATGTGGTCCAAAAGAACACAATCATAACACATAAAAATATCTCGCATTTATAAAAGTTGTGCCCATTTAGTCTGATAAGCAGTTCATCAAATCACATTAACTTCATCATAGAAATAATCAAAATTTTCAAGTTAGAGGGCACATCTCATAGCATTTCCTCAAATACTTGGCATTCATAAATTTTTAGCCCAAGTAATATCATTTTAAACTGCATGCTAACCATTCACCTCACAAGCATTTCAACAAATAACACATATGTCCCAAAAATCTCATTATCCTCCTCTTCCTCCTTCATTACCCATTAGATCCGAGCCTTAACCCTGACCTTCATCTCCTAGCCGCTTTCTACCCCTCTTGCAGATCACCCTCCATCACCAAATCTATCCATACCCTTCTGATCTCCCTTTACCTCCTCCTCACCATGGTGTAAGATTTTTAATGATTTCAAAATATTATTAATATATATAATTTCCTAATTATATTAAACTTTGTAACTTATTTTATAACCCAAAGGTCATGTGTATTTATTATGGATTTATTGGCATGATTAATGTGCGAATCATGGCTAGTGATAACTCCACATGGGGAGGTGAAAAGACTTTATCTCTAGAGGCGGTTAAAAGTTTTTCTCATATATATACCTCCATGGTCCTACAAGTGAGGTGCAATTCAACCTATCTAGTGAAAGGTGCAATCTAATCGCTTGTAGAAAATTCTCTCTATCTATGGATGACACTCACGAAAGTCGATGATCATATGGAGAAGGTTAATCAAGTTCGTCACGGAGGTATGTAATTTATGAATTATTAGTTGTGTTATATGGAATTTCATTAACATTGTTTACAATTACAAGCGATTAGGCCTCTGCTATTTCATGTAATGAAATTCCATGATTAAAATATTAACTAAAAGTATCTTTTGTCGTATCATTTGTTTTATAATGATATTATGCTTGGGTACATGATTGACTCGTTTTCCTTTAGTAGTATATTGTTAACTGTGTAATTGTTTTCAATAGATAGAACTGTTTCAATTTTCATTTGAGACAGAGGTAGCCAATTTCAAGGTTATTATAATCTGTTTTCTTATCACACACACATACAAGTATTAGCATGTGTCCGTGATATGGTTTGGCAACAGAAGCCATCTATTTTGTCATGGCTTATATACCATTGCACAAGTTACTTTGATCACAATCTCTATGATTAATTAATGGATACCTACTAGAGAATGAGTTTGAAGATCAAAGTCAGGTGCTTGTGCCCAAGGATTGGGCAAGGGTACAGAGAGTACAGAGATTTAGCCCATAAAAAACAACTATATCTACTTTCTGTGCCCATTTAGTCCGATAAGCAGTTCATCAAATCACATTAACTTCATCATAGAAATAATCAAAATTTTCAAGTTAGAGGGCACATCTCATAGCATTTCCTCAAATACTTGGCATTCATAAATTTTTAGCCCAAGTAATATCATTTTAAACTGCATGCTAACCATTCACCTCACAAGCATTTCAACAAATAACACATATGTCCCAAAAATCTCATTATCCTCCTCTTCCTCCTTCATTACCCATTAGATCCGAGCCTTAACCCTGACCTTCATCTCCTAGCCGCTTTCTACCCCCTCTTGCAGATCACCCTCCATCACCAAATCTATCCATACCCTTCCTGATCTCCCTTTACCTCCTCCTCACCATGGTGTAAGATTTTTAATGATTTCAAAATATTATTAATATATATAATTTCCTAATTATATTAAACTTTGTAACTTATTTTATAACCCAAAGGTCATGTGTATTTATTATGGATTTATTGGCATGATTAATGTGCAGAATCATGGCTAGTGATAACTCCACATGGGGAGGTGAAAAGACTTTATCTCTAGAGACGGTTAAAAGTTTTTTCTCATATATATACCTCCATGGTCCTACAAGTGAGGCTGCAATTCAACCTATCTAGCTGAAAGGTGCAATCTAATCGCTTGTAGAAAATTCTCTCTATCTATGGATGACACTACGAAAGTCGATGATCATATGGAGAAGGTTAATCAAGTTCGTCACGGAGGTATGTAATTTATGAATTATTAGTTGTGTTATATGGAATTTCATTAACATTGTTTACAATTACAAGCGATTAGGCCTCTGCTATTTCATGTAATGAAATTCCATGATTAAAATATTAACTAAAAGTATCTTTTGTCGTATCATTTGTTTTATAATGATATTATGCTTGGGTACATGATTGACTCGTTTTTCCTTTAGTAGTATATTGTTAACTGTGTAATTGTTTTCAATAGATAGAACTGTTTCAATTTTCATTTGAGACAGAGGTAGCCAATTTCAAGGTTATTATAATCTGTTTTCTTATCACACACACATACAAGTATTAGCATGTGTCCGTGATATGGTTTGGCAACAGAAGCCATCTATTTTGTCATGGCTTATATACCATTGCACAAGTTACTTTGATCACAATCTCTATGATTAATTAATGGATACCTACTAGAGAATGAGTTTGAAGATCAAAGTCAGGTGCTTGTGCCCAAGGATTGGGCAAGGGTACAGAGAGTACAGAGAGATTTAGCCCATAAAAAAAACAACTATATCTACTTTCTGTGCATATTTACATTAGCATTCTTATCTAATTATTTTTATGTAATTTAATTTTCTAAAGCTTATGGCTGTTCATGTATGTATCTCGTAGCTGATATGTTTTTAGAAATTAAGATTAGCATATACCTGAAATTTTATGATATATTAGTTAACTATACATTTCGCTAAATCCCCATCGGGTAACGCTTTATGTATAGTTTGTACCTAATTATATAGTTCACAAAATCCCCATCGGTAATGTGAATTATATAATATATTATGCTTATGTAGTAATCTTTTGTAGCTAATTATATGATTTATAAAATCCCCATCGGGTAATGTGAATCATATAGTTATGTTTTTTTGTGGTAGTAGATAATAGCTTATTATATGGCATACTAAATCCCCATCGGGTAATGCGAGTCATATAATATTATTTTGACTAGATATGTGAATGTTGTGATTTGTTCTTATGAAGTTTAATAATTTTCATAAATCCCCATCGGGTAAATTGAGATTATTGAAAATCATAAGATGTGTGAATAATTTGTGTATGTTTATTCTATAGGAATAGTATTGCCTTCACCTAGTGGTGGTTGCATTTCTTGGATATTCGAGAACTGAAGCTCTAGATGGAACTAATTATGTGGACTAGAAACAAAGGGTTGATATGTTATTAACCTTTAATGGATACCTACTAGAGAATGAGTTTGAAGATCAAAGTCAGGTGCTTGTGCCCAAGGATTGGGCAAGGGTACAGAGAGTACAGAGAGATTTAGCCCATAAAAAACAACTATATCTACTTTCTGTGCATATTTACATTAGCATTCTTATCTAATTATTTTTATGTAATTTAATTTTCTAAAGCTTATGGCTGTTCATGTATGTATCTCGTAGCTGATATGTTTTAGAAATTAAGATTAGCATATACCTGAAATTTTATGATATATTAGTTAACTATACATTTCGCTAAATCCCCATCGGGTAACGCTTTATGTATAGTTTGTACCTAATTATATAGTTCACAAAATCCCCATCGGGTAATGTGAATTATATAATATATTATGCTTATGTAGTAATCTTTTGTAGCTAATTATATGATTTATAAAATCCCCATCGGTAATGTGAATCATATAATTATGTTTTCTGTGGTAGTAGATAATAGCTTATTATATGGCTTACTAAATCCCCATCGGGTAATGTGAGTCATATAATATTATTTTGACTAGATATGTGAATGTTGTGATTTGTTCTTATGAAGTTTAATAATTTTCATAAATCCCCATCGGGTAAATTGAGATTATTGAAAATCATAAGATGTGTGAATAATTTGTGTATGTTTATTCTATAGGAATAGTATTGCCTTCACCTAGTGGTGGTTCTGCATTTGCGGATATTCTGAGAACTGAAGCTCTAGATGGAACTAATTATGTGGACTAGAAACAAAGGGTTGATATGTTATTAACCTTTTATGGTTACAAGGATATTCTTTTTATTGATCAAACTCCCAAGAAACCCCAACCTGACGAAGTTGATAAAGCTAAATTTGATTTGGAGTTTAGAAAGTATAACAACTGGAAGTTGGCAAATGATATTTCTAAGTCTTATGTGCTTAGTGGTCTCAACAAAACCCACCGAATGACTTACTTTAATACTCCCACCAACAAAGAAATCTTGGACAAGTTAGAGGCAAAGTATGAGAAAAAAAATCTGATTCTCATGTGAACAACTTGTGGAAGAAGTTTACTAGAGCTCAATGTGAGGAGGGAACTGATGTTAGAAAACATGTAAATGACATGGTCGCTATTGCTGATGAATTGGTATTTCATGGACAAGTTCTTGATGAGAAGATCATTGTGTCCACAATCATTAATTCACTGCCACTGTCATACAAGTATATTGAGGATTATTATACATTGGCTGAGTCTAATTGGACAGTTGAGCACCTAATTAATAAGATTGATCATCAGGAGGATAGAAAAGCTGTGACAAAGGTTGATGATGTATCAAAGTCAAACCCATCTGCTAGTAATGTGGTGTTTAAACCGAAAAATAATAAAGGCTTCAAGAAGAAAGGGAAGAAGTTTGGATCTCAAAGTAATAATCAGGGTCGTAATCAGCAGACATTCAATCAACAAGTTGAAGTGAAAACTCAGCAAAAATTATGCTTTTATTATAACAAGCCTGGTCATATTAGGAAGAATTGCAGAGCCTGGAAAATTGTAAATAATCAGAATGCTGATGGCAAGAGCCTGAGTACTAATCCTAGTGAGTCATTTCTTCTTGAATGTTGTGTTTCTTATATTGAACCTTTTAGTTGGTGGGCTGATTCTGGTGCAACTGTTCATGTATCAAATGATTTACAGGGGTTCAAGGAAATAAGAAGAATTGAAAGTGGTCAAAGCTTTATCTATATGGGGAATGATGACAAAGCTTCTATAGAGGGAGTGGGTGTAAGTGTCGGAATGCTCGACGTGTATATTTTGTAAATAAAATTTTAAAGTGGTGCTAGTATCCATCAGAGGAGAAATAATATTTGGATTGGCTAATCTCTTCTTGACCAAGCCGTATCACCAATCTCAAGGAGAGTAGAGCAATCCCTAAATATTTACTCCCTAGATATATATTAGTATCACTTTGTTTGTAAAAAGGTTATGAGGTGCATGCTTCCAGAAATTTATTTCTTCCTGTTAATTACTCTTATTAAAAGAAATCCCTGATTAATAGAAAGCAAAGAATTAAATAGACATAAGAACTCGAATGCAGAGAGATATATATTTTATTATCTTTCTAATGTATTATAAAAATTCAAGAGAAAGGAGATGAGATCTTGGGTCTCCAGACAATGTTCTGGAGCCCTCCTCTCTTTCAAAATAAAAATGCAGAGGACCTTGGCGTTGTTGTTTCAGACTCCAAGCTTCTCTCTCTTTTCAATCTCTTAGCCTTTTCTCTCTCTCTCTTTGTTGTCGTTCTTTGTTATCGTTCTTGTCCCTTGTTCTCTGTCCCGTTGGATGGCAAATGAGGTCTCTATTTATAGGAAGGGAAGGAGAAGTTATTGCCAGGTGTTGGAAAGGGATTGGTGGGGGAGTTATTATAACTTTCTTATCGAAACTTCCTTATCAAGATTGTTGCGTTCGTTTATCATAACGAACATTTTCTTTACTTTTCACTTCTCATCTGTCTATCCGCTTATCTTTTGTATCTTTCCTTAAAATAAGTGTTATGAAGAGCCCATATACTTTCAGGCTAAAATTAGGTTTGTATGGGGGTGAGTATCCCCGAGTTAGATTTTATTGCAAAGGCTTATGATCACATGACAACACCAATGTATTGAAATTGACATGCACTCTCAAGTTTTAGAATTTGGTTAACATGAAGGGGTGAAGCATGTATCTTTGTGTTGATTAATAGAGGGTGTATGTACTCTCAAATTTATATGAGGTATTGTCATCCTTACCTTGATTTTGATTTATATGAGGTGTCATCCCTCATATTAGTTTTGATTTATATGAGGTACTATCCCTCACATTAGTTTTGATTTATATGAGGTATTATCATCCTCATATTGGTTTTGATTTATATGAGGTACAATCCCTCACATTGGTTTTGATTTATATAAGGTATTATCATCCTCACAATAAGTTTTATTGATAAGGCTTGTTGAGCTCATCAAATTTGACAACTACAAGTAGAAGTCGTGCTTTTCTGAATTAATATGGAGGGCCTACCTTCATTGATTTTGATTTATATGAGGTACTATCCCTCACATTGGTTTTAATTTATATGAGGTACTATCATCCTTATAATAAGTTTTATTGATAAGACTTGTTGAGCTCATCAAATTTGTCAATTACAAGGGAAGGTGTGCCTCTCGAATTAATTAATATGGAGGGCCTACTTTCAGGCTAAAATTAGGTTTGTATGGGGTGAGTATCCCCGAGTTAGATTTTATTACAAAGGCTTATGATCACATGACAACACCAATGTATTGAAATTGACATGCACTCTCAAGTTTTAGAATTTGGTTAATGTGAAGGGGTGAAGCATGTGTCTTTGTGTTGGATTAATAAAGGGTGTATGTACTCTCAAATTTATATGAGGTGCTGTCATCCTCACCTTGATTTTGATTTATATGTGATTTTGATTTATATGAGGTGCTATCCCTCATATTTGTTTTGATTTATATGAGGTATTATCATCCTCACCCTCACATTAGTTTTGATTTATATGAGGTACTATCCCTCATATTGGTTTTGATTTATATGAGGTACTATCATCCTCACAATAAGTGTTATTGATAAGGCTTGTTGAGCTCATCAAATTTGACAACTACAAGGAGAAGGCGTGCCTTTCTGAATTAATATGGAGGGCCTACCTTCATTGATTTTGATTTATATGAGGTACTATCCCTCACATTGGTTTTAATTTATATGAGGTACTATCATCCTTATAATAAGTTTTATTGATAAGACTTGTTGAGCTCATCAAATTTGTCAATTACAAGGGGAAGGTGTGCCTCTCTGAATTAATTAATATGGAGGGCCTACCTTCAAGTTAATTTGTATATGAGCTTATAGGTATCCTCAGTTGATTTCACTTTCAAACTTATCAAAATGTATTAAACCCTTTAATTAATTAAGCTTATGGCTTGTTGAGACATAAATTTTTTTTGTGCATGTACAGTGGGAACTTACTAGTTAAAGTTGCAGGAGAATAAAGTTTTTAATTTAGAAGATTGTCTTTATGCTCCTTCGATGAGGAGAAATCTTTTGTCTGTTTCTTGTTTGGAAAAACTTGGATTTACATTTTACTTTGGAAATGGAAAGTTTGTGATGTATAAAGATGATGCAATAATAATGAAAGGTTTTCGAAATTCAGATATGTATCAAGTCCAATTATGTGGAAACCTTATTTGTGAAGTTTCTAATTCTTCTGTTATCCAGTCAAATGAATTTTATTTATGGCATTTGCGTCTTGGACACATTAGCAAAGAGAGGATTAGTCAGCTAGTTAAGAATGGCTTACTTGATAATGTAAGTGTTGTGGAGTTTCCCACTTGTGAGAGTTATTTGTATGGAAAAATGACTAAAGTTCCATTTCCTTCTATAGCCAAGAGAAGCAGTGGTATTCTTGATATCATCCATTCAGATATTTGTGGTCCTATGAATTTACAAACTAGAAATGGTCATCTATATTTTATTACATTTATAGATGATTTTTCTAGATTTGGGAGGATATATCTCTCGCATAGAAAACATGAAGCCTTAGATGTTTTCAAGGCTTTCAAAAGGGAGGTTGAAAATACAACTAGAGATAAAATTGCTCTGATAGACTGAATACGTGTAACCGGTGAAAAAGTTTCATCATAATCAACTCCATATTGCTAAGTAAAACCCTTCGCAACTAGTCGAGCTTTGTATCTTTCAACTTTTCCTTCCGAATTTCTCTTCCGAGTGAAAATCCATTTGCACTCCACAGGTTTAATAGATTCAGGTGCATCAACTAATTTACCAACTTCTTTCTGGGGAGAAACATTGCTTACTGCAGTACATATTCTGAATAGAGTACCTTCAAAATTTGTTGATAAAACTCCATATGAACTTTGGTATGGTAAAACACCAAAGTTGAACTATATGAAGGTATGGGGTTGTGTTGCACATGTTCTCATCCCAGATTCAGGGAGAGATAAATTGCAAGCTAAAACTAAAAGGTGTCTGTTTGTTGGGTATCCTGAGTTCTCTAAGGGGTACAGGTTGTATGATCCAATAGATAAGATCATCATTGAGAGTAGACATGTGAAATTCATTGAAGATAGATTTGATTGCAGTGAGTTTCTTGGAGAAAAGTCTTCTCTTGAAGAGGTTATAGAGACTTCATCTTCTATTCCTTTAAGTAACAATCAAAATCCTGATGCTTTCAGGAAAAGAAAAGATCATCCTGAACCCACCAGAAGAGGGAGTAGAGAAAGGAAGCCTAGTTCTATTCTTACTTCTTCAGAATATTATGCTTATGCTGGTGAAGTATTTGAGCAAATAAGGTTGAATGAGGATTCTTCAGATCCAAAGTCATATCAAAATGCTATTAATGATGTTGATGCTGAGAAGTGGAGAGAGGCGATGCAGGATGAAATACTTTCAATGTATAAGAATGAAGTGTGAAAACTAGTTGATGCACCTGATTCTGTTAAACCTGTGGAGTGCAAATGGATTTTCACTCGGAAGAGAAATTCGGAAGGAAAAGTTGAAAGATACAAAGCTCGACTAGTTGCGAAGGGTTTTACTCAGCAATACGGAGTTGATTATGATGAAACTTTTTCACCGGTTGCACGTATTCAGTCTATCAGAGCAATTTTATCTCTAGTTGCCTTTTATAATTATGAGCTCTATCAGATGGATATAAAGACTGTATTTCTGAATGGAGATCTGACTGAAGAGATTTATATGGAGCAGCCTTTGGGTTTTATAGAATTTGGAAATAAAGGTAAACTGTGCTAGCTTGAAAAATCAATTTATGGCTTGAAACAAGCTTCTAGACAATGGAACATAAAATTTAATAGATCCATAGAAGCATATGGTTTTGTTCATAATCCAGAGGATGCTTGTGTTTATATCAGAATAGTGGGAGATAAAATTGGCTTTCTTACTCTATATATTGATGATATTCTTTTGGCCGGTAATGATGTATCTTTCTTGATGGAGATCAAATGTTGGTTATTCAATACTTTTGAAATGAAAGATCTTGGTGAAGCCTCATATATCCTTGGTATTAAAATTACTAGGGATAGGTCTCAACGGCGATTGAGTTTACCCGAAGAAAATTATATTGACAAAGTTTTGCATAAATTCAAGATGGATCATTGTTCTGAAGGCAGTGTTCCATTTGATGCAACAAAGAAGATGTCCAGAGATGATTGTCCATTATCACTTGCTGCTAAACTTGATGAAAGCAGATATCCATATGCTTCTGCCGTGGGTAGTCTTATGTATGCTGTGATGTGTACAAGACCGGATCTTTCTTTTGCTGTTGGAGTTTTGAGCAGATTTCAATCCAATCCTGGAAGAAGTCATTGGGAAGAAGTTAAACGTGTATTACATTATTTGAAAAGGACAAGATCATTTGTTTTGAGTTTTCAAGCAGATGAATTGCAGCTAATTGGGTATTCTGATTCTGATTACCAGGGTTGTGTAGATACTAGAAAGTACACTTCTGGATATGTTTTCATGTTTGGTGGAGGGCTATTTCTTGGAAGAGTAAGAAACAAGATTATGTTGCTCAGTCCACCATGGAGGCTGAATATGTAGCTATTAATTTGGCTACAAAAGAAGCAGTATATCTCAGAAATTCTTGAAACAACTTCAAGTGGTACCTTGTGTGGATCGACCAATTGTAATCTTTTGTGACAATACTTCAGCTATTGCCATAAGTAAAGATCCAAAGTGTCTTTCCAAAGCAAAGCATATTGAAGGGAAGTATCACTATATCAGAGATATGTTGAAGAAAGGAGAGGTCTTTGTTAATAAAGTAACCTCAAAGGATAACTTGGCAGATCCATTTACTAAATCTGTTTCTGTTTCTGTATTTGTTAACCATGTTCGTAATATGGGTTTATTGCCATGTTAATGTATCGACGAACTTAGTTGTCATATTATTGATAATAATATGTGTTTTGTTTGGCTAGCCTGATGATATATTATGAGTATTCATGAATTGTCCTTAGATCTAATTTCTCATGAGGTATACACCTGCGACTGTATACAAGAGGGTCTCATGGAGGAATGAATTAGATCTTAAATTTGTTCAGGCCTATGAAATGTTCAGGGCACATTTCCTTAGTGGCTAATACTCAAACTAGTACGGATCCTTACTCGGGTTCCTAAGTCTTGAGTATGCTATGAACGGTGGACCATTGATTTTATATGCCAATTTTTTCCATATGTATATAACAATGGATATATACAATGTAGACCCGGGAAAACTACATTGTATATATAAGTATTTTGATTTATAAATTTTGCATGATCTTTGAATTTTTCTTAAGTTTTAAGTTTTTGAAATCAAGTGGGAGATTGTAAGATTTTCAATGATTTCAAAATATTATTAATATATATAATTTCCTAATTATATTAAACTTTGTAACTTATTTTATAACCTAAAGGTCATGTGTATTTATTGTGGATTTATTGGCATGGTTAATGTGGAGAATCATGGCTAGTGATAACTCCACATGGGGAGGTAAAAAGACTTATCTCTAGAGATGGTTAAAAGTTTTTTCTCATATATATACCTCCATGGTCCTACAAGTGAGGCTGCAATTCAACCTGTCTAGCTGAAAGGTGCAAGCTAATCGCATGTAGAGAATTTTCTCTATCTATGGATGACACTACAAAAGTCAATGATCATATGGAGAAGGTTAATCAAGTTCGTCACGGAGGTATGTAATTTATGAATTATTAGTTTTGTTATATGGAATTTCATTAACGTTGCTTACACATGGACCTCTCAGTGACTCGATGAGCTCGACCTCTCATTCCTTCTCTCCTACTCCTTCTCCATGTTCCTCTCTGTCCATCTCGCTAACCGCTTCCCCTCCTCCTCCTCCTCCTCTAAGTCTTCTCAACGCTTGCCTAAGACGATGGGGTCAGAGGGTGCTCAGTGGTGGCGGAGGGGGAGGCGAGAGAAGGAGACGACGGGGTCCGAGGGGAAGAGGAGTAAGAGGGAGAGAGGAGGAAGATTAGGCAGAGAAGAAGAGGAGGAGAGGAGGGAGTTGTGGTCTCCATGAGAGAAAAAAAATAAGCAGAGAAGAAGAAGAAGAAGAAGAAGAAGGGTATTGATGGAATTTCTTTTGGATTTTTTCTCTAGGGAAGTGCAAATAGGGGCTGAATCAAATAAAACCAATGTATTTGGGGTTAATACAAATGAAAAATAATACGGGGGGCTGGGGCACATGAAAAATTCATTTTTAGGGCCTTGATACAATTTTTCCTAATAACTAATATTAATAAATGAAAATTAATAAAAGGTAGAGAATTAGTCTTTTTAGTTAAATTACAGCTATATGGCAAACTAGGACCAAAAATTACAGAAATTACAACTAAAAATTGCAAAAATTTGCCTTTTTTTAATCAAATTACAGCTATATATATTGCAAAAATTTCAGGAAATATATGAAGGAAATACCAATGAAATCTAGCACACAATTTAGAGGAAAAGGAAATATAATTATTTGCATGTAAATTAGTAATTGGAATAAGGTTGCAAATAAATTATCTTCAATTTGCAGAAAAAATCAAGTGAACAAGCTGAAATCACAAAAATCCCCAACATTAACCGAGGAACAAGCTAAAATCGAGAAAGGCAGAGGAGGCTTTCTGCAGCCGCCGTAACCCGATCACAAAAATTCCCAACTATACCCAAGAAACAAGCCAAAATTGAGTGAAAACTTGCTAATTTCCATCATCATCACAAGATAGAACAAATCCCCTTCATGATTTGAAGAAACTCTAGCTGTAAGGGGGGTCGGAGGTGCGAAGAAGATGGAGGGAAGAGGGAAATGGGGGGATAACACTGGCCGAAGAGAGAAAACCCTTGACATGAAAATCGAAGAGGGAAACGAGGGTTTATTATGATGTGGAGGATTTTCATCGCCATTTCTCTCTGTTTGGGATGGAAACCAAAGAGGAACAAAAAGCTGAAGTGGAGAGGTTTTTAGTTGTCTTTTTCCCAAAGTTCATAAACGAACCAAACCCATGAAAAGAAGTGGGTTGAAACAATAAAGCTTAGGTGGACTTGATGTCAGGCCAAGAAATGGGTTTCCATGGCCCATTTACGCAAACCAAACAGCCCGTAGGGTGTGTTTGTTTCAAATCCCAAATATCCAAGAAAACAAATCTTGGAGTAGAACATCAAATCCAAGCTTTTCCATTCTTTTCTTGGAAAGACTTTATTTTGTTTGTTTCACCCAAAAATTAGTGTTGGAAAGAGTTTCCAAAGTACTTTCTTAGTTTGGCTCCAACCAAAAAAGTGGAAGGAAAATTACAAAGCATCATATATTTATAAATAAACCAATCAACCATACTCCATTTCATAACAGATTGAAACCGCCCACCAAACAGCCCACCAAACAGCAAGCAACATCAACGAAACCATGTTGGAGCACCATTACAAAAATATGTTACTCATTCCTGAGCAACATTAATTACAACCTCCCTTTATAACTAGGAGCACCATTAGATAAAGCTTCAAGGAATATACTTTTGAAATTGATTCCACATTTCTGTACAATTTTAGGAGGTTAGCCATGACAACAACGCAGGCATAAGCATGTGAATTTTTGGCAATTCATGGCAAAAGCAGTTCCAAGTCAACAAAAACCCCTCAACAAAAGATATCATATATCAAATGTGTAGTGTACTGATGGGCTCAGATTAAAAATTTTCATCAACGTATGCCATACCAAAGTTTATGTATTTGCATTGTAGGCTGCAAAGTATTGCCTCGCCTAAACATATGCAACATGAAACTTTGATTGCAAATCTTACAATTGAATACCAAAGACATACCATCATCATAGCCCAATTACTAATAACAAAATCACATAGAAAATCATCATGAATTGAGTGTTCATAACCTGAATAGCAATAAAATCAGCATTACATGAAAGCCTGAATTCAATTCATAATTTGGATCCAGCCTGAGCATGTTGGAGCACCCCCACAGAAAGCAAAACCAATTCTAGTAGTAAGACCAAATCTGAGCATGTTTCGATCTCTATCTCTGTTAAACAAAACCGAAAACCCTCAAATCTAGTAGTAAAACACCAAATTGAAACAAAACCCAAACCTGAGCATGTTGGAGCACCAATACATAAAGCAAAATCAAGTCTAGTAGTAAAACACCAAATCTGAGCATGTTTGGATCTCTATCTCTGTTAAGCAAAACCGAAACCCCTCAACAAAAAGTTTATACAAAACCCAACTGATGTAAAGTAATTGCAGATAGTCCCAAGCAACTAGAATACCCAAACCTGAGCATGTTGGGGCGCCATTTCAGAAAGGTCAACAAAATCCCCTCAACAAAAGAAAATACACCGCAACCAAACCCAACAGTCAAAAGTACTTTGCACATTGTTCCAAATTGAAACAAAACCCAAACCTGAGCATGTTGGAGCACCAATACATAAAGCAAAATCAAATCTAGTAGTAAAACACCAAATCTGAGCTCGTGATCCTGCTAAGCAAAATCGAAACCCCTCAACAAAATGTTTATACAATATTCAACTGATGTAAACTGTAAAGTAATTGCAGATAGACCCAAGCAAATAGAAACCCCTCAAGAAAATACACCGCAACAAAAAATGGGCTTTTCAAAGCACCACCGGTCAAAATATGGATATATAAATGCACCAACGGTCAAAAAGTAGGCATGTAAATGCACCAACGTTTAAAAAAAGAGGCATGTCCAACGGTCAAATGTACAAGTGTTTATAAATATACCATGCGGGAACCAGATCAACCATGAAACAAAAACTTGCATTCTATTTTATGATGATGAAATCAGAGGGGTCTCCTTCACAAGAAGTTAGGTGTTTTTGCAACATTTCCACGCCACTGAAGCTATGCAAGAATGGAACGAATGAGGGAAAATATTTCTGGGGTTGTGCGACATACCCAAACAGAAAATGTAAATTTTTTCGCTGGGCTAAAGATGGACAATTTCCTAAATTAGTGTTAGAGACTGGTGATGAAGCTGCCAACAAAAACCACTTAGTGAAAACAAAGGTGTTGAAGAAAGAATTGAGGCTTGCACACCAGCAAATAGCAACATTAAAACTTGTTCTAATTTTGACTCTCTCCTTTTTCATGGTCATGCATATAGCAACACTTGTAATTTGCACTTTGTTAATCAAGTGAATAAATTTGTCTCATGTAAGTGGTCTTGTCATAGTGGAATGAAAATGTTTGGCAAAAACTATGAAATGAAGTTTTTGAACATGAATTAAAGAATAAACAGAATACACAAACCCGAGCATGCTTTTGAGCATGAAATCCAAGAAAGTCATGGGAAAAAAATGCAGTAAAAAATTTCAGAAAGTCATGAATTAAAGAATACACAAAGCTGAAGTAGCTTTTGAGCATGAAAAATTGTGAGAAATGGCATACAAAAAAGGGCTCAGATATTTTAATTTCATCAACGTATGCCACACCAAAGAATATGTAGTAGCGATGTAGGCTGCAATTTCTTGCCTCGCCTAAACATGTGCAACTAGATACTTTTATTGCATATCTAAGATTTTGTACTTAAAATAATTCTATCATCATAGCCCTCACTAACCTTGAATGAGCACAATATATTTCTCTCATGTAAGAGGCCTTGCTCATATCATATATTGCAAAAAGCACAATCCTGCATGGAATTGAACACAACCATGTAAATGCAATTGAGTACCAACCAAACTGAGCATTAGAGCAACATAATTAACATGAAAATTAAGTTTGACAGATAGGTTTTCAAGCTTTAGCTATGATGCACACATGGCAACAGCCATTTGTACTAGTTATATTACAAACCACCATAAACAATAAAAATAAGCCTCAATTAAAGTAGTCCAGAGGCATATTAAAGTGTCACAAAAGTAGTCACAGAGGTTAGCATCTGTGCAAATATAGACATGTAATGGTTAGCCATGTAAAGCACCCAATAACTTAAAAGTATCAACCAAAAGCAAAGCACTTCTATGTGGATCAGATGTCTTCAACATTCAGCCCATTATCCTTCACAAACGTAGCAAGATACCTAGACTGACTCTCAACAGATTTATCTATGAAGTATCTTGCCTCGTTCTCATCTCTAAAAAGTTTATCATATAACTTGTCAAGGACCAATTCACTATATTCATCTTTATGTAATTGTATAACCTGAGATAGCTTCTTGGTCCAATGAATCATATGGGCATGTTGAATTGAGTAAGACACAGAATCCCCTTTCTCTAAGAACTTACTAATGATGTCAATATCTTCATTTGATTTAGTAACCTTCTTCTTGCCTTTTGGTTTAGTGCTAGTGTTAACACCACCTGTTAACTTGAAGTTAGTAGGTTGTGTGGGTGTGTAAGTGATATTTTTAACTTGATCATCATCAGTATTGCTAGCATGTTTCCCTGAACTAGGTGTAGGAAATTCATCCTCTTCGACTGAAATAGGGATGGATTTACTAGACCCAAAACTAAAAAAAATATCTGAAGTTAGATCCCCTTTTGCTTTATCATCCTGATGGGGACTAAATGATGTCCTAAAGTTACAAATATACAACCTTCAAGTTATAGTATAAAGAGTTATCGATCCCACGAGGAACGAAAAGTAGGAAGAGTTTGTTCAAGTTTTGGTTCTCAAATTATGCGCGATAATTAGGAGTTTATGTACATGGTGAAAGTGGTCATGAAAAGATTAGAGAGTGGATTGTGGATTATGTGCAAAATAAATGAAATGAGGAAGAAAATGTGTCGTGGAGAGATTGAGATTATGAAGGTGACAAAGTGTAAATAAATCAAAATGGAAGTGAGAATGGAGAGATGGAGAGTGAGAGAAAATAAATGCAAAGAAAATAAAACGAGATTGAGATGAGGGAGAGATAGATAAATGAAAACCAAGTATGTGCAAAATAAAAGAAAACAAGATTGAGAGAGAGGAGAGAGTAAAGGAAAATTAAGAACAAGAAAACAAAATCAATAAAGCAAAAGATGGAAGATTCAATTAGAGATATGAAGAAATCTAGAATTAAATCTACTAGCTAATCTTACTTATAAGATATGAACCATTCTCTTTTATCACATTTCATTTTAGATTTATTAAGCATAGACTATCAAACCACTTAAGGAAAGCATAACCTATCAAATTATCACCTAAATGAAATCAATACTCATGAGGAGAATAACAACAAGATAGTAATCCTAGAATTCATAAGCATAACCTATCAAACCACTTAAGGAAAGCATGGACTATCAAATTCTCCTTCTATCGATTAGTTCTCTAGTTGATTAGCCTAAACATGATCTTTTTAAGCATAAGAGAGTGATTCACAAATATAAGAGAGAATTAGACTAGTTTCATGCAAAACTAGATCCCCACAAGAGGTTAGTTCCACATCTTTGGAAAATAAAAGAAATCAAGAGAGGGAGGAGGAAAGAAAACTAAGTACAAAAAGAAAAATAAGAGCAAAGAAATAAAGAAAAAGAAAAGAGAATTGCAAGGAAAGTAAATCTAATCTATGAATTAAAGACAATGCATGAAAGTAAATTGCATGAAAATAAATTGCATGAAAGTAAATCTAAATTACAAAGCAATTAAATGAAAAGAAATGCAAAGAAATAAAATAGAAACCTACAACTCCTGATCTTCATCTCATCCTCCTTTTGGTCCTTGGATAAGAAGAAGAGAAAGGAAATTGAAAGGGTGAAAATTTTTATTTATTGTGTAACAAAAGTTATAATTTTTGGAAGGTCTTCTCAATTAAGAGTAACCCTCCTCTCCAAATGAAGTTTTTACAAAATATTTCACACTCAAAACCCTCACAATCTACCCCTATTTATAGCCCAACGGAGTGAACATGAACCATTGGATCAAACTTGGTCACCAAGGAAGAGAAATCAACCCTTAATTCAAATCTGTTGCGAACCAACCGATCGGCCAATCGATTGGCCAACCGGTTGGTTTCCAACCGAATTTGTCTTTTCTTCATATTTTCACACGATTTCTTCTTGGATCACTTTGGTATCTTGGGCCTTCGTTTGTCTTCATATTTGGGCTTCAAAAATTGGTAGAAAATCAGAGGATTTGAGTCATTTGGGCTCTTATTCATTAATACTCAATTAACCTGTAAATTAAGATAAAAACGATTATTAGTAATATCTTTATTCATGTAAAATAGGTAATGAGGGTATAAAAATGTAATTAAAATATGATTATCAAATATCCCCACACCTAAACTTTTGCTAGTCCTCTAGCAAAGAAAATAAAAAGAAATCAAGAGAGGGAGGAGGAAAGAAAACTAAGTACAAAAAGAAAAATAAGAGCAAAGAAATAAAGAAAAGAAAAGAGAATTGCAAGGAAAGTAAATCTAATCTATGAATTAAAGACAATGCATGAAAGTAAATTGCATGAAAATAAATTGCATGAAAGTAAATCTAAATTACAAAGCAATTAAATGAAAAAGAAATGCAAAAGAAATAAAATAGAAACCTACAACTCCTGATCTTCATCTCATCCTCCTTTTGGTCCTTGGATAAGAAGAAGAGAAAGGAAATTGAAAGGGTGAAAATTTTTATTTATTGTGTAACAAAGTTATAATTTTGGAAGGTCTTCTCAATTAAGAGTAACCCTCCTCTCCAAATGAAGTTTTACAAAATATTTCACACTCAAAACCCTCACAATCTACCCCTATTTATAGCCCAACGGAGTGAACATGAACCATTGGATCAAACTTGGTCACCAAGGAAGAGAAATCAACCCTTAATTCAAATGCATTTGCGAACCAACCGATCGGCCAATCGATTGGCCAACCGGTTGGTTTCCAACCGAATTTGTCTTTTCTTCATATTTTCACACGATTTCTTCTTGGATCACTTTGGTATCTTGGGCCTTCGTTTGTCTTCATATTTGGGCTTCAAAAATTGGTAGAAAATCAGAGGATTTGAGTCATTTGGGCTCTTATTCATTAATACTCAATTAACCTGTAAATTAAGATAAAAACGATTATTAGTAATATCTTTATTCATGTAAAATAGGTAATGAGGGTATAAAAATGTAATTAAAATATGATTATCAAATATCCCCACACCTAAACTTTTGCTAGTCCTCTAGCAAAGAAAATAAAAAGAAAACCTAACTCACTTTCGCAGGAATCGCGGTTGTATTTAGCGCATACAACAAGCCTTTAAACCCCCAGGTTACCCTAGTGGACGAGTTGTAGTCTCGTGAGGGTTTGCAGTGAATGTACCCACAAAATTCAGTCAACTTGCCAATTTAAAAAAGTTAATGAAATAATTAATTCATTTGATATATTCAAACATTCTATTTAAAGTTGGTTTTACTCAAGAAAACGTTTTATCATAACTCTAAGGTAAGTTTCTTTAGAAAATCTTTTCATCATAGTTATACAAAATCAAGTTTAACTTAGAAAAATAAAAGTTTTGAAGAGAACATGCTAGCTCTTTGTTTCAATAAATTTTCAAGTATATAGATATATTTGTTATATATATATAAAATTATATATATATATATATATATATATATATATATATATATATATATATATATATATATATATATATATATATATATATATATATATATATATATATATATATATATATATATATATATTGACAATCTTTATTCCATAGTGATTTTGTTCTACTTTGTCGGGCTTTTAAGTGACCATTAAAAGTTTTGGGCCAATGGATCCCAACTCAAGTGGGCTTAGGTCATTAAGTATGAAAATACTCCTTGGGCTTAATTACTCAGTCAACTTAGGCTTAATAAGATAGAACCACATTGGAGTTCAAGAATTTTTTGCATTATATATATATGATGTATATATTTATATATGAGTATATGTATATATTTTGAAAGAAATATAGATTAGGGCAACTTGAAAATTTATTTTTAACTCTAAGCTAAACATGCAAAAATTTCATTACTTTAAAATCTAAGTTAAGACTTAAGTGAAGTATACTACTTTGAAAATTATTTAAGTAAGAAATTTATTTGGAGTTATCATAAAAGGTAAACTTGAGTATAGAACTAACTAAGGATTAGAAGACTTAAATTCTGTCAAATAGATCAATTATTAATCAACTCTATTAAGTTAGCAAGTGACTTTTTTTTATGAAAAGAAAAATGACATAAAAAGAAAAAAATGGTAAGAAAAAGAGGAAAAATGACTAAGATAAAGAGCGAAAATGACTAATTCCCACCCCCACACCTAAATTTTGCATTGTCCTCAATGCAAATTCTATTATGCATAAAGTAAAACAGGTAATAATTGAAGCACTTACATTTGTTCGGCTAGCTTCGAACAATGATAAAAATTCTACAAATACCTTCAAGATGAGGGGGGTGAAGCCAAAAATTTATTCTCTCTTTGTTTTGTTTGTTTTTTTTTTCAAAATAAAGAACAATAAGAAACTCTCACATGAGAGAAGAATAAATTCTTTTATTATTATGAGACAAAAATAAAAATATAGAATAAAAGATAAAATATGAGAAGCTCACATTCTACATTAAATCCTACCTTATTGCTGAAAATTCTACCCCAAAATTTAAAGAATTTCAAGATGATATAATCAATGATGTTCTCAAATTCTAAAAATTCCAAGGTTTTCAATGATTTTTGCAGCAAATAAAGGTAGGTATTATTGGTGTTATGCGTTTTGAACTTAGATTCGTTATTAACAAAAATTTCATCAAAAATAAAATCTTGTTATTTTCTATTTTCCAAAAATCTAAGTTCATTGACAAAGGGTTCTTCAAATGTTGGCTTCAAGATGCATGTATTCAACCTAATTCTCTCGTTCTGAAGGACTTGATTATTAACCTGGTTACCTGACTGTTGTGAATGGATTACATTCACTTGATCTTGAAATGTTGAACTTGACCCCGTGCCCTTGGATTGGTCACGGGTTGAATCGGAAATGATCATTTCTCTCTCTCACTTATAGCGCTAGCTAGTTGACCAAGCTGGGTTTCTAATCTAGCTATGGCTTGAGTGTTGGAGTTGAGAATTTGTCCTGTTGATTGCACAAAGGAGTTCATCGTGCTAGATGTTTGAGTCAACAAGTTCGTGGTCTGTGTAGAGGCTTTAATCAAGGCTTCCAAACCCCTTTCCAAAAACATTAAGACGTTTCTCAACATTTGAAGGAATATGATTTATAGATTGATGATGAGGAAACTGATTTGGAAATGACAGATTCGGTTGTGGAAAATTAGTTTGAGAACTGAAAGAAACTGCGTTGCCCCTAGGGAATTGTTGATTTGAAGAGGGAGTGAAATTTTGATTTCTCGAAAAATTACCCCGATTCCATACAAAATTCGGATGATTTCTCCAACCTAGATTATAGGTTGGAGAAAATGGATCATTAATCAGATGCTGGAATGCAGCATTCATCTGTTCTAGAGATTGAGTATTTCCTAAGAGTGGACATTGCTCAAGCATGGGTCAGAGAAAGACAGTTATGACAACCTGAGGCAGAAACGTGATTGATTTGAGCCGGAGCTCGTTCTTTGGTTTCTAAAGTTTCTAACCTGCGTAGAATTATAGCCATCTTAGCTTCAGAGGCTATGTTTGACTCTAAGAAAGGACCTCTAGAACTGGATTGGGGAACTGATGAATCACAGTGTTCCCACTGCATGATTTTCTCGGATAAATTCTCTAAAAAGTCCCAAGCTTCGTCAGCGTTTTTCTTCATAAAATCCCCATGACACATTGACTCTAAGAAAATTTTTGAAGAATAATCCAATCCTTCATAAATGATTTGGCATAATCGCCACTTTTCAAGACCATGGTGAGGACATTGGATGAGAAGATTTTTAAACCTATCAAAATACTTCCAAAAAGGTTCTCCCGGGATAATTTTAAAGTTCATGATGCTGTTTCTAAGCTTAACCGTTTTGTGGATTGGGAAGAATTTTTTTAGAAAATGGTAACAAATTCATCCCAAGTTGAGATGGAATTTGTGGGTAAGCTATACAGCCATTTCTTGGCCTTGTCCTTAAGGGCAAAAGGAATAAATCGAAGTTTGATCGCATCCTTGGTTAAGTCCCTCATCTTGATCATGAGGCACACTTCTTCAAACTCGGAGACAAAGATATAAGCGTCTTTGGTTTTGACTCCTAAGAATTTTGGAAGCATGTTTATGAAATGCGGTCAAAGTTTAAAATTTGTTCCATTTACCTCGTGGAGCTTAATGCAAGATGGGATTGCATTCCTAGTTGGGTAACATATATCTTGAAGAATGGGTGGATTAGGGTTGGTCATTTCTTCAAATATTTCAAAAGATGAATCAACACGGATTAAACGATTGGTATTATCCCTAACCCAAGCTTGCATACACCAAAATCAAAAAAACAAATTTGAAGGAAAAAGTAAAAGTTAGTTTTTTTTAAATAAAAAAGGAAAAGAGAAAAAGTTAAGAAGATGATGAGAAAAAGAAAAAGGAAAACTAACTAAAAACAAATTACGGCAATCGCTTTTCAATCACCCTAACTCTAGGGTTAAGCCTAAACTCGACTTAGACCAGCTCCTAATCAGAAATTCCCTTAGTGAAAAGATTAAAGTTTACTCGGGTAATTAGCCAGGTAAGGATAGTACTAGAGGGAGATCAAAGATCAATTAAGTACCTCGTTCCTTGCGGGCTACATAACCCTAAACCTTGCCTTAGACACCGATTAATCCAAATAAACTTGGACCGGTTCACTTAAGGAATTATTATTCCTTAATGAGCTCAAATCCTTAGGGGCCAATGTCTAATGAGTTTTAGAAGGCTTGGGTTTGTGTAGTGATGAATTAGTGATTTGTGGGCTAAGGAAAGGGTGATGAAATCCCTCACCTTATCTTGATTAATGGGTTTTGCCCTTAAAAATATTTTCAAGTGAGTGCCAAATCAAGATGCTCAAATCACTTTGGTTAATTCCTACTATTATATGAAATGCAACCCTAGAAATTAAAAGCAACTAAAAAGAATGCCAAAGTAAAAATCTTTTTTTTAAATTATGGTTAGCAACAAACAATGTGAGAGAGGTGGAAATTGTTTAAATTTATTATCTTGTTAGTCAAAGTTCAAGTGGAAGATAGATTTTATTATGGTCAACAAGAAAGAATGTCTATATATTTTTTTCTTTTTTTTATTAACCTAATTGTCTCTAGTTGTCATGAACTATCTAAAATGGTGGAATTGAAAATACTAGAAAGAAGAGTTACCTACGTAAAAGCAATCCAAAGCCTTGTTGGAGGCAAATCTTCAATCTCGAATCATCAACTCTTAATCTTCAAGCTCCAAGTTCCTTCACAAAAGAAAAACACACAAGTTAAGGAACCAAAGTTAATCAAAATCCTACTTATACACCGTTCCCCGGCAACGGCGCCAAAAACTTGGTGGGGACAAAATGATGTCCTAGAGTTGCAAGTATACAATCTTCAAGTTATAGTATAAAGAGTTATCGATCCCACGAGGAATGGGAAGTAGGAAGAGTTTGGTCAAGTTTTGGTTCTCAAATTATGCGCGACAATTAGGAGTTTATGTACATGGTGAAAGTGGTCATGAAAAGATTAGAGAGTGGATTGTGGATTATGTGCAAAATAAATGAAACGAGGAAGAAAATGTGCTGTGGAGAGATTGAGATTGTGAAGGTGACAAAGTGTAAATAAATCAAAATAAAAGTGAGAATGGAGAGATGGAGAGTGAGAGAAAATAAATGCAAAGAAAATAAAACGAGATTGAGATGAGGGAGAGATAGCTAAATGCAAACCAAGTATGTGCAAAATAAAAGAAAACAAGATTGAGAGAGAGGAGAGAGTAAAGGAAAATCAAGAACAAGAAAACAAAATCAATAAAATAAAAGATGGAGGATTCAATTAGGGATATGAAGGAATCTAGAATTGAATCCACTAGCTAATCTTACTTATAAGATATGAACCATTCTCTTTTATCACATTTTATTTTAAATTTATTAAGCATAGATTATCAAACCACTTAAGGAAAGCATAACCTATCAAATTATCACCTAAATGAAATCAATACTCATGAGGAGAATAACAATAAGATGGTAATCCTAGAATTCATAAGCATAACCTATCAAACCACTTAAGGAAAGCATAGACTATCAAATTCTCCTTCTATCAATTAGTTCTTTAGTTGATTAGCCTAAACATGATCTTTTAAGCATAAGAGAGTGATTCACAAATATAAGAGAGAATTAGACTAGTTTCATGCAAAACTAGATCCCCACAAGAGGTAAGTTTCACATCTTTGGAAAATAAAACGAAATCAAGAGAGGGAGGAGGAAAGAAAACTAAGTACAAAAAGGAAAATAAGAGCAAAGAAATAAAGAAAAAGAAAAGAGAATTGCAAGGAAAGTAAATCAAATCTATGAATTAAAGACAATGCATGAAAGTAAATTGCATGGAAATAAATTGCATGAAAGTAAATCTAAGCTACAAAGCAATTAAATGAAAAAAAATGCAAAAGAAATAAAATAGAAACTTACAACTCGATCTTCATCTCTTCCTCCTTTTGGTCCTTGGATAAGAAGAAGAGAAAGAAAATTGAATGGGTGAAAAATTTTATTTATTGTGTAACAAAAGTTATAATTTTTGGAAGGTCTTCTCAATTAAGAGTAACCCTCCTCTCCAAATAGAGTTTTTACAAAATATTTCACACTCAAAACCCTCACAATCTACCCCTATTTATGGCCCAACGGAGTGAACATGAACCATTGGATCAAACTTGGCCACCAAGGAAGAGAAATCAGCCCTTAATTCAAATCTATTGCGAACCAACCGATCGGCCAATCGGTTGGCCAACAAGTTGGTCGACCGATTGGTCGACCGGTTGGTTTCCAACCGAATTTATCTTTTCTTCATATTTTCACACGATTTCTTCTTGGATCACTTTGGTATCTTTGGCCTTCGTTTGTCTTCATATTTGGGCTTCAAAAATTAGTAGAAAATCAGAGGATTTGAGTCATTTGGGCTCTTATCCATTAATACTCCATTAACCTATAAATTAAGATAAAAACGATTATTAGTAATATCTTTATTCATGTAAAATAGGTAATGAGGGTATAAAAATGTAATTAAAATGTGATTATCACATCCCCTACGATAATTTGTAGATTCTCATAGTGTACCAAAGGCTTGTTGAAATAATCTTTCAGCTTAGAATTGGAAGCTTTGTTACCCTGTACATAAGAAACCAGCACACATGTCTAGAATTAGATACACATGAAGTAAGAAAAAAATAAAAGTTCAAAAAATATGAGACTAATAATACCTCAGACAACCTATCATATGAAAATAATTCCCTTCATAACCTCCAAAACCTGATTAGGGTGCGGCTGAGTTTGGATAAGGCATATACCCCATATGATACGCATTGGACTGCCTTTCACTAGATGGTGAAGGAGTCATTGATTTGTTGGCATCAATCTTTTTTGTACCATCAGCCATACCTATAAAATGTATTTAAACCAAACATATATTAATAGAAAAGTAATTCATATTATCACAATGCAAGTAAAATCCATCAACTACCACATTCATAAATCACACATAATTATTCAACACATATACGGAAAGTATCAAAATAGTACAAGTCTTGGACAAATTAAAACACTCATAATTCAACAACACATATACGAAAAGTATCAAAGCAGTACAAGTCTTACACAAATTAAAACACTCATAATTATACAACATATAATTAGTCTATTTCGGTTGTGACACCCGCATGATGCCGAGCACAATAATCTACCCACATTTCCCAAGCAATTTGATCCCTCCGAGCTTTCCATTCATTTCTTGAATTTGTTTGCTCTCTTTGGGTTTGTGTTTGGGCAAAGTCTACTAAGTTTTCTTCATCCTCATTTGCTAATTCACCATCATCATCTTCACAATCCATAGTATCATTAAGTAAGTCATCCTTGGGATCCTCTATTGCAATATAATTGTGAAGTACTGCACAAGCGAGAGCAATATGGACTTGTCTGCGAAAAGGGTAATGAGGCTTTGCAGAAAGAATCTTGAATCGATTCTTGAGTATTCCAAATGCACATTCAATTTTAGATCTAAGAGAAGAGTGTCATAAATTAAACAACTCTCTTCTATTTCTAGGTGTCTTCCAACATGCTCTTTTAGATGATAGCGTACACCACGATAGGGAGAGATGAAACCAGGCATAGTAGTGTACCCCGCATCACAAAGGTAATATTTTCCTACATATTATATGATAAGAAAGTCAATAATTGCCTCAATTTTAAAAAATAACTATTTTGCTGAAAAATTTAGTTTATTACCATCATAGACTCTCAATCCTTGAGGTTGTGGCCTTGAAAGTGCATCTTGAAGGACTCTATAATCGTTAGCTGAGCCCTCCCACCCTGCTAGCATGTAAGTGAATAATTTGTTTGGGGTGCAAGTTGCCAGAATATTCTGTGTCACCCCTTTACGACCTCTAAAACGTGCAACAATATTACTAGGTAGCATGGCATCAATGTGTGTTCCATCTATCATTCCAATACAGTCCTATAAATATAGACATATACTTAGATTTGTTAACTTTAATTTTATTAGTCGTCACAAGAGGGCAATTGCGTTGAAAAATTACCTTGAAGTAAGGATAATAGCGAGGGTTGTTAGCAATCTCTGGTGGCACTTGATTTGGTGCTTGTCGAACGTAACGGTCACGCAATTGACAAATGGCATACAAGGCCTTGTTGAAATATCTACTAATTGTTTCTCCCGACCTAATGAAGTTAGATCTTAGTACCCTATTTTTAGTTTTATGACCCAAGATGTTCAAGAAGATTACAAGTTGTTCTTCTACCGTAATGTGCCTAGAGTCTTTAAGTAGACACTCCGTCCTCATCAAATTTACAAGCTTGTCAAAAGTAACTTTACACATTCTGACATAGTCTTTACAACTAGTAGAATAACCTTTAAATATCCTAGACAATTGTGCATCTCGGTAGCTTTCATTCACTATCTTTTGTAATCTAGGTACATGAGTGATACGCCTTCGTCTAGATTGTAATCTCTTTAGAAATGTAACCATCATTAGTAACACAGTCATAGCACCCCCAGATACAATCCTCATCATCATCTCCTCCTCAATATTTTCCATCTACAATACCATACATGAAAACTACAAACTAAGAGTCTAGTGGAAAAAAATAATATAAGCGTGAAATTGATCAATTGCCTAGTTGAAAATTATATGAGCATGAATTTGAACACAACTTGTAGCAAACTAACAGTCTACTTGATATAAATAAAATTCATATGCAAAACAAATTAGAGCATGAAATTGAACAAATCCAAGTTGAATCAGGTTGTCTGACCACCCAAAATTATCTGAAAATATATAAACAATTCCTAAGATATTTTGAAAGTAATACTACAAATCTTTGAACTTGCTATTATGTCCTAATATTTAAGCAATTTCAAATAAACATCAATTCTCATGAAGTTGAAGTGGCAATTGGATTATTAGAGGGATTACTGACATAATATATTATAAACTTAGTATACACACATATATAGTTGATTCACATAATTGAGTCAAAACAAGCACAAATAGTAGCAAAGCTACTGAATCGACCAACACTATGGAGCCGAAGCATTCGAATAGCACCAATTATGGGTTCTCATTAAGCACGATAACATTTTTTTAGAGAAAGTAACTATACTTTCATAAGAAAAGGTGACAAAGAAAATGAGTCTTGTGGAGTTGAAGCATTCGAATAGCACCAATTCGATTAAATGAATTAATTTGAAAAATCTTCACATCACAAACCAAACTAAGAGTCTAATTGATAAAAAAATCTAATTTTTATTAAAAACATAAGTTTTTACCTTACTTTTTCCTTCGATTGCAACTGTGTGAATAAGAGGGTCGGAAATTGGGAAGATCTGAACACCGTCAAGCTTAAACGATAGATCTTTAGCCCTTTTAAGGATCCCCTCTTTTTCCCCCAATTCTTAAGATGAGAACGAGAGAGGGGGGAAGATGTAGTGACAGGGGGAAGAGATCTACGGGTTTCTTCTCTCACTAAAAAGATGCGAACGAGAGAGGAAGGAAGCGGCGCTAGTGAATTGAGATCTAGGGGTTTTTCCCCCTTTTCTCTGATGAAGAACGAGAGAGAGAGAGGGACTGAGTAGTGGCGCGAGTGAGAGAAGAAACCAGACAATACCCGCTTCATCTTTCCCATCATCAATAATTAATCAATATTTCACTGACTTTCCACCACTTTTGTTCCCATTTCTAGCCAATTGGCTGAGAAACACTTTCCAACCAAAACCCTTCATTTTCTCAACTTCTAAGAAACATTTTCTCTTTTTTTTTTTTGGAAACAAACACAACAATGGGAAACTTTTTACCCCCAAAAACTTTCTACTGACATTAAACAGTGCCTTTCCACCTCTTTTCTTGTTTTTTTTGTCAAACAAACACATCCTTATGAAAAGGAAGAGACAACTTCACCTGGACCTTTAGGGGTGTTTGGATTTCATTGGAGGCAGGGGAATCTGAGAGAAAATAAGGAAGAGAAAGAAAGGTAAAGTAAAAGAAAAGCGTAGCTAAGAGGGATGGGTGATAAACCTAGACAAAAGGAGATGGACAAGACTTGTAATGTAATTAATTGTGTTTGGATAGATAATTAGGGGATTGGGAAAGCATATAGTGTGATTGATCTAATTTTTATTTGTTTATAGTTAAAAATAGGAAGAGAATGAACCACTTTATTTAAAATCCAACACCCTTCCCTCTGAATCCGTCCACTTTAGAAGGATTAAGAAAATAATGAAATTTATTCTTTTAACCCGCCCAATCATTCCCTCACTTACTTTAAAAATAAAAAAAATCTAAATAAACACAAATTCAGAATAGTTACCATTAACCTTCCCAACCCCTCCCATCCTGTCCCCTCTTAAAAAGCTATCCAAGAATTCCCTTCCCCTAGGTTCCACCCCAATATTGGTGTGTGTGTGTGTGTGGGGTGGAGGGGAATAAATTTCTATTGATTGTAGTGTAATCAAGAAAAATAAGGGAGAACAGTTTCACTCTTAAAAACTTCTCAAATGGGGTGAATAGGGTCCCCTACCTTCCCTTCCATATTCCCCTATATCCAAACATGCCCTTAGGGGGGTTGTTGGTTGAGGATTGTTGATTTGGACAGACATTTTATTAAATATTAATTTAGGGTGTTATTCATTTCGGACTAGAATTTGGATTTAAATTTAAGGTGTTATTGGTTTAGGACTAGGACTTGGATTTAAATTTAACATGTTATTGGTTTGGGAATATGATTTGGACTTGAATTTAAGGTGTTATTGGTTGTCTTGGATTATTATTAAGACTAGGATTTCAAAATCCACACTCCATTCCAACTCTATAGCTTTTAATGAGAAATTTTAAGAAAAATCCCAGTTAAAATTGATGAATTGTAATATTACTATGTGGATTTCCTCTCTCCTCTTCTCTTTACTTATTTAATAATTTAATATATTCCAAATTAAATATATTTAATTTTACAATACTTTATATTTATACGTTATTAAATATTAACATTGAACGTATTTAATTTAAAATATTTTTAATCAACTTTTATAAATTTATTTAATTCATTTAAAATAAAATATATTTAATACTACTTAATCACTTAATATATTTAATAGTTAATATTAACTTAGATATGTTCATAATTTAACCATTATTAAATATATAAATATTTCAAATATTTAATACTATATTACATACATTTCATTTGAATTGTTTAAATGGATTACAAGAGGTATTCAGTATTGTTGTTGACATCTGTTAATCGAAATGAGGGTGGTTTTTTAAATTAATATTTATTTTTTTTATTAATGATTATTATTCAACATAATAATTTAATTTAAAACTCCTAATGCAAATAATCCACAAATATAAAATTTAGTCCGAGAATCCAACCCTTAGTCTATGAATCCAAAGCAAAAGTAATATAAAATTTAGTCTGAGAATCCAACCCTTAGTCTATGAATCCAAAGCAAAAGTTCAAGAATCCAAACCAAAAGTTTAACAATTCTACTCACAAAAATTAAAATTCAATCCAAGAGTCCGGGGCCCTAACCACAAAATCTAAGTCCAGGTACCAATCTAAGAATGTCGGATTCGTGGATAATTGCCGAGTCCAAATCAACAATTCGGAATGAATTAGGGAAAGTTTGGGGTTTTTTCGTTGGTTTTTTATTCCAAAAAGGAAAGTTGTTGTTTTTATTTTTTTTTATTTTGTGAAACAAATTTAACTAAGAACCAATAAAAGAAAAGAAAGATAAAAAGAATTAAAGACAAAAGATAAATTGGTTAGACAAGAGTCACTCACAACATCTAAACCTCTGAAAACAATGGAAAAGACTGGTTCTACCCACAGACGCCAAATCAAAAACCATGGCTTCATGCCTTGTGGAATCACTCCCAATTTCTCCAAACTAAATTTCATAAATTCTTCATAATCTCTTAATACAATGAAAACCTACAACCCTTTAGGGTTTCAAATCGTATCTCTACTAAAGTCCAAATAGAAATAAACTTCTAATCCCAATGCAAATTGAATTTCAACTAATCATATCTCGTCAAATTTAAATACAAACAGAACTCCAATTCAAAATTTAAATCTAGTCAATAATATAGTACCAAATTTATGTATCCTAACTTGTCTTTCCTTTAGATGAGGACTTCTTCAACCAAATTTAAATTTGACCTACAAATTGTCCTACATCACAACCTATCTAAAAATACTAAATAAGTTAATAGCAAATTGAATTAACACATTTAAGTATACCGAGTGCATTCTCCTAAGGTACTATAAGTTTAAAATATTATATTCTTACTTTAGGTAAATAGATCCCAGAAATTTTTTCTTGATTCACCATAGGCTATATGTATAGATATGAGAGAGTAATTGATGATGTTGTGCTCCTGATCAATAAAAAAAATGGGTTATTTAGATATTGGCAATCCCAAATCTTTAATATTTCTATATTAGCCCCCCCAAAATTTTAAAATTGCTCTCAGGCCCCCCCCCCCCTTAAAATCTTCAATATTTCAATATTAGCCCCCAAAATCTTCGAAACTGATCTCTGATCTCCAGCCATTCAAATCCTATTAGTATATTTAAATAGGCTCCCTAGTTAAAATCTGATTGACATAGGGGGAATATTCTATTTACATTAACTTTTTTGGTGAATTGCCATTTATACCCCTCTCACACAAAGCCAAACCCATTAATCAGTTTAACTTGTACCCATTAAGCTTCTCAAATCCATTTAATAAAACCCAAATCCAAAATCATTTTTCACTTCATCTTCTCTAACATCTTCCCCCCAACAACTCTATTCAGCCATGATCTCAAATTTACAACAGATAGATTCCCATTGAGGAATATGTTGGAGAAGATTAAGTGGAAAATAAGTTTAAGTTAGGATTTTATTAATCATTATTGGAGAACTTAACGGGTATAAGTTAAAATGGTTAATGGGGTTGAGTTTGTGTGAGAGGGATATAACTAGCAAATAATTGAAAAAGTTAAAGTAAACAGAATATTCTCTTCATTTTAATTAGATTTTAACTAGGGGGCTTATTTCCACACCCTAATAGGATTTGCAGGGCCTGAGATCGATTTCAAAGATTTGGGGGGGCTAATATCAAAATATTGAAGATTTTGAGGGGTTTGAGATCAATTTCAAAGATTTAGGGGGCTAATATCAAAATATTGAGGATATGGGAGCGCTAATATCAAAATAACCCTAAAAATTATAATGTGTCAAACTAATGTCTCTATTTAATAGTTCTCTTACAGGTTGAGCCCTCAACTTTCATCTCTTCTACGCAGATCCATATCTGGTTGAAACTAAATTGGCCTCTTTTCTTCCTCCGCATATCTCACAAGCGAACCAGTGAGCTCGCCTTCCTTGCCCTCCAGCAGGGGTAATGTTTTGGAAAAACTGATGCTAGAGGATGAGATCGAAGCTAAAGAGGAGAAATGTAATAATCAATGACAAGGAGCTTCTTATTGTTTTTTGGAGTATCATTATTATTAGATGTAATTGGGTTAGTTGGAAGGAAGAGGTGGAGTTTAGTGGGTTTGCACGTGATTATCCTCTTCCTGATGACGCAAGTCGGAGTAGTTTGTCGAGTAATTGTTTGCAAAATTATTGACAACATATGAACGAAAATCTAGTACCGTTAAATTTGTGATTGTAAAAACGTACAGTTTTGGGATGTAAAGAAATTTCCATGTTCATAAATTGTTTCTTTATTTAATATATGTTCAATGTCACGTTGACCCTGCAGCTGCTGAGTCTTGTTGTTTGCGTACTTGATTGGATGCAACTGATTTTTCATTATTTGTGTGTGAACGTATATACCAAAGCAACAGCATATGCATAATGTACTATGAAACAATGGAAATTGCAGTCACTCTTTATATGCTTTGAACGATGATGATAAAAGATGATAAGCAAACACGTATAGCCATCAATAAGTGCGATTCAACTATAAAATTCCAGAGGGCACTCGATCGACACAAACAACTTGGCATAAAAGCCTTTGAATTAAACTAATGGAAGAGAAGAAAGCATGTACACATGACTAAAATCAGAGCTACAATAGGCTTTCTAAGTTACAAATAATTCCAATTTCAACGTGTTTTAAATTAAGAAATTGCCACATCATGCTTCCTGATTTGCAAAGCCTTCAATCATATAAAAAGCTTCCAATAAAGATCATCAACTTTATTGTTATCATATTTGACTCTCCATCCTTCCTTCAGTATTAGCACGTATTGTGATTTCCTACAAAAGGAAAATTTATATAAATGTCATTTGAATCAACAGCAATGTCACTAAATTGTTAACATGATATACCTGTTGCGATGTTCTCTGGTCAGTTTTGAGAAGCATTCGTGTAAATTGAAAATTGGGGCTATTTGCAAAGGTAATCGGAAAATGCTGTAAATAACCGAAAGAGTCAAACAAAGTCGTCAAAGATGTAAATAATCAAACAAAATGATCCTCGTAAACTAAAAATTGGGGGTGTAAAATAGGATACCTGATTCATGGGGTAAGTTCCTTGGAGCATACTTGTAAAGTGAAAATTAGAGCCCTTGACGACTGAAGTTGGAGATATCTAATATATATCAGTAGATTAGCTCACTAAAATGTGTCGTTAGAGTTAATATGTACCTGATTAGTATATAGCAGGGGATTAATTCCTTGAAGCATGATTGCAGGTTGTGTGCCTGATGTATTAGCGTAGCTAGATGACACACTAACTTTTTTTCTTCCCTTTTCCTGTACGATATTATTCATCATTAATAAAACTAAAATGTGTAAGAAGTAGTTAAAAGGTATACATGTTTTTTAAGGCTCATTAGCTGATTGAGTGGCAACAGACTTGGAGGCATGTCTTTTTAGATTTTTCTCCAATAGATTTTTCAATCTAGCATTAGTTACATCCTTTTGTCTAACAATAGGGGAGATCCAATAATTCTTGCTCATCATCGAAGGAATTCTTATCAGTGTGATTACTAGAAGCACTTCTAATGTCACGCCCCAAAACTACAGCGAAAATTTATAAATATGGGTAAGTTGGAGTTGTCATGCTCTTCATTTTGTGAACTTTCAAGTAGCTTTTTAACTTTTCTTAAGGTTTGATCAAAACAACCATCAATAATCTTAGTGGCCCCATTCACCATTAAACTTTTCTCGATAGCATGAAAGGCTTTCTGCATTAGTCTCGTGATATTTAGAGTAGAGAGAATAGATTTTTTGGGGGGCTTCCGTAATAGGGTTTCTCTTACTATGCTGTATTTTTCACAAAGGACTATATTCAATTTATAGGTTATTCTCCCCATCATCTCCATCCCAAAAATAACAGCCTAAATAAATCTCATTAACTATAAATTAACCAAATGATATGCCTCCCACTATCCGTGAGATTAGATATTTTATTCTTGCTCCCACTATCCGTGATGAGTATTTCTTATTTCATTATTCGTAAAATTTAGTTTGACTTATTGATTCCTAAGTCCCATCAAACTCACGTGTTTGATAAAAGATTCTGTTAGTATTCCCTTTGTCAAAGGATCAGCAATCATACCTGTAGTAGGAGCAATCATATCTGTTGGTATTCCCTCGGGTTTGGGCCTGGACCCAGCCCGGCCCACGGCCTAGCCCCGTGGGCCGGGCCAAGTTCGACCCGGCTCACGGCGGTTCGGGTCGTAGGTCGGCCCATACTCTTTTTTTTCTATTTAATTTTTTTCTTTTCAATTTTTTTCTTTTCAAACTTTTTGCTAGGTTAGTATGTATAGTTTAAAGAGGAAAACTTTTATCTTATCTTTTTAAAAAGTCTACACCCTAGAAATTCACAATTGGTGATGGAATTATCTTAAAGGATAAAATATTCATCAAACTTCCCACATTTATAGCAGGCGATATGGGTTACCTTTTTGTTCTTAGATTATTGTGGCTTAGGATCTTTCTGGTGTTGTTTATTAGGGCTATGCTTTCTGTAACTTCCAGTTTCTTCCTTTCTAGCCATACGGATTAGAACTAATATTAGACCAATTATACCAAAATAAGTCATATATGAAGATGAAATAAATTCGGTAAATAAACCTTAGGATCTGAGGAGTCGGATCAGATCTTATCTATAACAGTGACAAGTAGTGAAATTTGGCATTGGTTGAACCTGGGAAGAGCGATGTCATCCTAGGATTAGACTGACCTGCGTCGAACAAAACTGGAGGCTCTGCGGATCCAGGGTTCGAGTAGAGTCAGATCTGAATATGATCTTGTTATACCCAGAGAATTACTAAGTGTAATGAACTTTCAAGAGGCGGCCACGTGTCATGTTTAACTGGCTGAGTCCACAAATCTAAAGACCCGACTCAGGTGTGAGCATCGCTGACCTCTTTAAAAGACACAAGTCCGAGATGAAAGACGTCTTTAGGTCGAGAGTTACTCGAAGAGTCTAAAATTCAAGACGAAAGGCGTCCTCCACTCGGACTCATTGCGGAATGTCTCGAACCATGAGTTGGCCTATCAGCTTCATCATATAGTGCTTAGCCATCCGGTCACCATCACATTTAAAGCATGGATAGAGCCATTATGACATCTCAAATCGGAGTCATAATGACTCTTCAGACGACGTCAATACTTCAGCCATTCTGTCACTATTGCATTAAATGTGAAGATGAGTCATGTGACCGATCGCTGACACGTGTCAAGTTTGCTCTGATTCAGCTGATTGCACCGACGTTCAATTTAGTCGCCGATGTCATCGGAGAAAATACTCCTCTCACTGATTGGATCGTGAACGCCCCTTGCCCAAAATTCAAGATGTCACACACAGAGAAATACAAGGGTGAAGGCGATCCCACTGAGCACGCAAAGAACTTTTTTGATTTAATGTGCATATAGCAGGTAAGCAATCCAGTCATCTGTAGAGCTTTTCCTACCACTCTCAGTGACAGTGCGAAGATGTGGTGGAATTCCATGGACATAAAATCGATCCACAACTTCGAGCAACTTAGCCAAAATTTTGTGCATCATTTTCTAGAGGATACAAAACAGAAAGCACCCTCCGCTCTCCCACTATAGATTAGTGTTCGAAGTAAAAAGTGTGTAATAAATCGCAAGCGCACGACTTAATAAGTTATAGTATAGAAAAATTGTTGATCGCATGAGGAACGGTTATTAGGAAAAATTCCGTGTTTCGATTCACAAATATGCATTAGGAGTTGTCACAAAAATAAAAAGAAAATTGTTTTGGTTTTGGTTTTGGAGAGTTTGTTGTGAAAGTATAATCATGTGCAAAATAAAATAAAACTTGATTAAGAGGGAAGAAAAATGAATAAATAAAATTAAAATCGTAAAACAAGAAATACAAGAAAGGAGGAAAATAAAGAGAAAATAAAAACAAGAAAATAAAAGAAAAGAATAAAATCAAGAAAGTAAAAGCAAGTGAAGAGTTCAATTTATAGACATGAGGAATCTAAAATTGAAATCCACTAGTTTAATTATCTTAGTAATTATGAACTAATCTCTTTTTTTTCTTGTATTAAATTTTCCTTTAGATTTATTAAGTATAGACTATCAAACCACTCAAGGAGAGCATAACCTATCATATTATCAACCAAGTCCAATTTTTGTTCATGAAAAGAATAATCAATTAAAGATTTAATTCTAGAATTCAAAAGCATAACCTATCAAACCATTTAAGGAGAGCATAGACTATCTAATTCTTCTTCTAGGTCTCTAATTTATTACCCTAACATGATCATTTTAGCTCAAGAGAATAATTCAAAAATTATAAAGAAATCTAACTTAGTTTCATGCAATTCTAAAATTCTTACAATGTTTTAGTTCCATATTAAAAATAAAAATCTAAACTAAAAAATAAAATAAAGTAATTACAGCAAATAAAAGAAGAACAAATAAAAGAAAAATCTATATTATGGAAATAAAAAGCAAGAATTAATTACAAAAAGAAAATAAGAGAAAGAAAGAGAAAATCTAAGCTATGAAAAAAAGAAAATAAAATAAAGAGAAAGAAAAAGGAAAAGAAGATCTATACCAATTACAAAAATAAAAGAAAAATCTACATTATATGCTGAAATAAATCTAAACTATGAATTAAATGGCAAGACATGAATTAAAGACAAGAAAGTAATCCTGAAATTAAATCTATTCTACAAAGGCAAGAAAAATAAAAGAAAATGAAAATAAAGAAAATAAAAATTGAAACATACATTTGATAGGTAAATAATGTGAAGCTAAAGTTGCAAGTATACAACCATCAAGTTATAGTATAAAAAGTTATTGATCCCACGAGGAAGGTGTTATATGAGTTAATCAAATTCGGTTCTTATGTTGTGTGTGTGACAATTAGGAGTGAAATATGATAAAAGTGGTTGTCGAGATAGAGAGTGATTGTGAATATGTGCAAAACAAAATGAGTTTTAGAGAGGAAAGATAAAGAGTGGTGAATAAAATGAAGAAAAATAAGAAGGTAATAAAGGAAAATAAAATAAACAAATAAAAAGCAAGAATGAAAAGGAAGATCAAGAAAGTAAAATATGGAGGATTAATTAAAGATATGAGGAATCTAGAACAGATCCACTTAGCTAATCTCAATCTTATATGAATAAATTGGATATAAAAGCTAGTTTCAAATAATTTCTAGAGTTCCCACAAATATTAGCTCCACATTTAAAAGGCAATTCCTAGAGGGTTCTAGCCTCAAGGTGAATTAAAAAAGAAAATTAAAATCTAAACTATAAAATAAATGCAAGAAAGTAAGGACATGAAAGTAAATGCAAGAAATTAAATGCGAGAAAATAAAGACATGAATGTAAATCTACTCTACAAAGCATTAAATAAGCAAGAAAAGAAAATAAGAAAAGAAAAATATAAACCCACATATTCATTTCTTCATCTTCATCCTCTTTTCATCCTTGGACAAAGAGAAGAAAGGAATTATGAAGGGGTGAAAATATTTTTTTTTATTGATTGCAATAAAAAGTTATAATTTGAAAGGTTTTCTCAATTAAGAGTAACCCACCTCTCCAAAAAGAGTTTACAAAATATTTCACACCTCAAACCCTCACTCTACCCCTCTATTTATAGATAACAAGAATCTCTCATAACCTTTGAATTTATCTTGACCCCCAAGTAACCCTCACTACTATAGGATTTGGTTTAGGCCCCAAGCAACCCTCATAACCATAGGATCTCTCAAAATAATCTAGACTATTGATTCAATACTCGAGAGATGGGCTTTGTGGATTTTATTTCTTTTGTATTTAATTCATTTAAAACTCTTGGGCTTCTCTTGAATGCTCATGGGCTTCTTAGAATTTAACTTGGATTTCAAATAATTGAATATATGTCACTTAAATTCGGATTTCTGTCATAACCCGCTGCTGCTGATGAAATTTTGAGAATTTGGTAATTTGGATGACTCTGTCTCGTCGAGATAGGTGATTTTCATATATAATATTTTGAATTCTGCTTTCCGGATTGGGAGATATCGCCTTTTCTTTGCGGTTGACTATCCTGAGCACGAATTTAATTTTATTTTTTCCATATTTGATTTGATTCTCAATTGCAAGCTAAGTTATTAATGATTCTGACCAAGAAAGTAATGAGTGTTGAGATTTTACTTCTAAACTTAGTCGTGGGTTTTGGATTTAGGCATTCTGGGCTTCATTTGAGATCTTTTGGGCTTGAAATAATCTTTATTTGGGCTCTTATTCAATAATTCTATATTACCTGTAAATTAAGATAAAAATTATTATTAGAAGATATATTTATTTAAATAAAATAGATAATGATGGTATAAGAGCGCAATAAAATGTCATGATCAAATACCCCCACACCTAAACTTTTGCTAGTCCTCTAGCAAAGAAAGAAATTGAAAAGGAAAGAAAGAAAAATCCTAACTCACTTTCGCAGGAATCGCGATTGTATTTAGCGCATACAACAAGCCTATAAACCCCTAGGTTACCCTAGTGGACGAGTTGTAGTCTCGTGAGGGTTTGTAGTGAATATACCCACAAAATTCGGTCAACTTGCCAATTTAAAGAAGTCAAAGTATAATTAATTCACTTGATATATTTAACATTCTAATTGAAGCTAGTTTTAACTCAAGAAAATGTTTTTATATATGACTCTAAAGTAAATTTCTTTAGAAAATCTTTTCATTATAGTCATACAAAACCAAGTCTAACTTATAAATTTAATTTAAAAGTTTTGAAAAGAACATGCTAACTCTTTATTTTAAAATAATTTTCAAGTCTCTTAATCAATTTATTTTTTCAAGAACATATATACAAATATAACTATATATATAAAAACATTGTTAGTCTATATATATATATATATATATATATATATATATATATATATATATATATATATATATATATATATATATATAACTCTTTATTCCTTGATAATTTTGTTCTTCTTGATCGGGCTTCGATTGACCATTTAACAAGTTTTGGGCCAATTGATCCCAACCCAATTGGGCTTAGGTCATTAAGCATAGAAATACTCCTTGGGCTTAATTACTCAGTCAACATAGGTTTAGTAAGATAGAACCGCCTTGGATTTTAAGAAAATTGGTTTTAATTGGTGCCTATTTTTCACACTCTTCTTTTGTAAAGTTAGTTTTTTAAATATATATGTGTATATGTATATATATTTTGAAAAATATTTAGATTAAGACAACTTGAAAACTTATTTTTAACTCTAAGTAAAGCATGTAAAAATTTCATTACTTTAATTAATAGTCTAACTTAAGACTTAAGTAAAATATACTACTTTGAAAATCACTTCTTAAGAAATTTATTTAGAGTTATCATAAAAGGTGATCTTGAGTATAAAACTAACTAAGGATTAGAAAATTTAAAATTTATCAAATAGATCAATTATTAATCAACTCTATTAAGTTGGCAAGAGACAATATTTTTATAAAAAAGAAAAAAATAACATAAAAAGAAAGAAAATAGTAAGGAAAAGAGGAAAATGACTTAGATAAAGAGGAAAAATGACTAATCCCCACCCCCACACCTAAATTTTATATTGTCCTCAATGCAAACTCTATAATGCACAAAGTAAAGCAGATAAAAATTGAAGCACTTACATTTGTTTGGTTGACGAGAACAAAAAATTCTGCAATTACCTTTGGTAGGAGGAGTATGAAGTCAAAATTTCTTTTTTATTTCTTTTTCCTTTTTTATTCATTTTTTATTTATTTATTTTCTTTTTTTCAAAAGAACAAGAAACTCTCAATTGAGAGAAAAATAAATTCTTTTATTATTATGAGACAAAAATTAAAGATGTAGAAGGAATGATTAAACATGAAAAACTCATATTCTACATCAAATCCTACCTTATTCTTTGAAAATTTTACCCGAATTTTAAAGAAATTTAAAATGATATAATCAAAGATGTGCTTAAATTTAAAACATTCCAAGGTTTTCAATGATTTTGCAACAATTGAAGGTATGTATCAATGGTGTTATGCATTTTGAACTTAGATTTCTTATTAACAACAGTTTGTCCAACCAATTCTTCTTTAAAATTTTCTCAACCACAAGATCTATGTTTGAGGTTTGAAATTTTGGTTGTTGTTTATTTTCTAAAAATCTAAGTTCATCATAAAAGAGTTCTTCAAAAGTTAGATCAAAGAAGCATATATTCAACACAGTTTCAACATTCGAAAGACCAGATCTGTTTTCTCTAAAATTTGCGGTTCCTCACCAAAGATTTCCCCAAAACTCAGATTTGACTCATTTTCTTCTTTGAGATAATAAATGTCTTGAAGAAAAGGTGGATTAGGGTTTTCCAATGGTTTAGTCTAAAAAACAATTAGTCCAACACAAATTAAACGATTAGTATTATCCCTAATCCCAACTTGCAAACACCAAAACACAAATTCTTTTTGTATATTTTTTTAAGGGAAAAAATTCTAAGAAAAATAAAAGTTAGTTTTTTTATTTTTAATTTAAAAGAGAAAAACTAAAAAAAATCAAAAAGAAGATGAGAAAAAGAGAAAGATAAAGGAAAAACCTAACTAAAACAAATCAATGCAATCACTTGTGTCAATCACATTAAATTCTAGGGTTAAGCCTAAACTCAACTACACCAGCTCCTAACTAAAAACTCCTTTAGTGAAAAGATCAAATTTTACGCGGTCAGTTAGCCAGGTAAGGATAGTACTAGAGGGAGATCAAAGATCAATTAAGTACCTCGTTCCTTGCGGAGCGCTTTACGCAACCCCTAAACCTTGCCTTAGACACCAACTAATTCAAATAAACTTGAACCGGTTCACTTAAGGATTTCTCGTTCCTTAATAAGCTCGAGTCCTTAGGGGCCAACGTCTAATGAGTTTTAAAAGGCTTGGGTTTGTATAGTGAGGAATTAGTGATTTGTGGGCTAAGGAAAGGTTGATGAAATTCCTCACCTTATCTTGATTAATGGGTTTTGCTCTTAAGAATATTTTCAAGTGAGTGTCAAATCAAGATGCTCAAATTACTTTGGTGAATTATGGTAGGAAAATAGATGAGATCCTAAAGTTGAGTTAGCATGTTCTTTTCAAAACTTTTAAATTAAATTTCTACGTTAGACTTAGTTTTGTGTACTTATAATGAAAAGATTTTCTAAGAGATTTACCTTGGAGTTATATATAAAAACATTTTCTTGAGTATTAACCAGCTTCAATTAGAATGTTTAAATATATCAAGTAAATTAATTATTCATAAACTTCTTAAAATTGACAAGTTGACCGAATTTTATAGGTATATTCACTGCAAACCCTCACGAGACTACAACTCGTCCACTAGAGTAACCTAGGGGTTTAAAGACTTGTATGCGCTAAATACAACTGCGATTTCTGCGAAAGTGAGTTAGGATTTTTCTTTCTTTCCTTTTCAATTTTTTTCTTTGCTAGAGGACTAGCAAAAGTTTAGGTGTGGGGGTATTTGATAATCATATTTTTATTATAATTTTACACCCTCATTATCTAGTTTATATCAATAAATATACTACTAATAATATGTTTTATCTTAATATGCAGGTTAATGAAGATTAATAAATAAAAGCTCAAAAAGAACTCAAATTTCCTCATTTTTAACCTTTTATTGAAGCCCAGGATCAAGCTAAGCAATCTACAGAAGCCGAAGAAATAAGGATCCAATATGAAAAGAAATCAAGTGAAAATCATGTTCAAGATGATTAGCCACAAACAAACGGCGATATCTCCCAATCCGTAAGGCGCGCTAAAAACTTGATAGGTAAATAATGTGAACCTAAAGTTATAAGTATACAACCATCAAGTTATAGTATAAAAAGTTATCGATCCCACGAGGAAGGTGTTGTATGAGTTAATCAAATTTGGTTCTTATGTTGTGTGTGTGACAATTAGGAGTGAAATATGATGAAAGTGATTGTGAAGAGATAGAGAGTGATTGTGAATATGTGCAAAACAAAATGAGTTTTAGAGAGGAAAGATAAAGAGTGGTGAATAAAATGAAGAAAAATAAGAAGGTAATAAAGGAAAATAAAATAAACAAATAAAAAGCAAGAACAAAAAGAAGATCAAGAAAGTAAAATATGGAGGATTAATTAAAGATATGAGAAATCTAGAATAGATCCACTTAGCTAATCTCAATCTTATGTGAATAAGTTGGATATAAAACTAGTTTCAAATAATTTTTAGAGTTCCCATAAATATTAGCTCCACATTTAGAAAATGGCAATTCCCTAGAGGGTTCTAGCCTCAAGGTGAATTAAAAAAGAAAATTAAAATCTAAACTATAAAATAAATGCAAGAAAGTAAGGACATGAAAGTAAATGCAAGAAATTAAATGCAGAAAGTAAAGACATGAATGTAAATCTACTCTACAAAGCATTAAATAAGAAAGAAAAGAAAATAAGAAAGAAAAATATAAACCCACATATTCATTTCTTCATCTTCATCCTCTTTTCATCCTTGGACAAAGAGAAGAAAGGAATTATGAAGGTGTGAAAATATTTTTTTTATTGATTGCAATAAAAAGTTACAATTTGGAAGGTCTTTTCAATTAAGAGTAACCCTCCTCTCCAAAAGGAGTTTGTAAAATATTTCTCACCTCAAACCCTCACTCTACCCCTCTATTTATAGATAATAAGAATCTCTCATAATCTTTGGATTTGTCTTGGCCCCCAAGTAACCCTCACAACTATAGGATTTGGCTTAGGCCCCAAGCAACCCTCATAACCATAGAATCTCTCAAAATAATCTAGACCATTGATTCAATACTCGAGAGATGGGCTTTGTGGGCTTTATTTCTTTTATATTTAATTTATTTAAAACTCTTGGGCTTCTCTTGAATGCTCTTGGGCTTCTTAGAATTTAACTTGGCCTTCAAATAATTGAATATATATCACTTACATTCGGATTTCTTTCATAATCCACTACTGCTAATGAAATTTTGAGAATTTGGTAATTTGGATGGCTCCGTCTCGTCGAGATAGGTGATTTTCATATATAATATGTTGAATTTTGCTTTCCGGATTGGGAGATATCACCTTTTCTTTGCGGTTGACCATCCTGAGCACGAATTTGACTTTATTTTTTCCATATTTAATTTGATTCTCAATTACAAGCCAAGTTATTAATGATTCTGACTAAGAAAGTAATGAGTGTTGAGATTTTGCTTCTAAACTTAGTCGTGGGATTTGGATTTAAACATTCTGGGCTTCATTAGAGATCTTTTGGGCTTGAAATAATCTTCATTTGGGCTCTTATTCAATAATTCTATATTATCGCAAATTAAGATAAAAATTATTATTAGAAGATATATTTATTCAAATAAAATAGATAATGAGGGTATAAAAGTGCAATAAAATGTGATGATCAACATTCATGAAGGATTTTCTCCTCTTGAAAGCAAATTCCTTTCTCCTCAATTATTTCCATCAATATTTAGGGACAAAAATAATTATGAAGAGGTGAGAAGACTTTATATTAAATGTAAAAATTATTACAATTTTGAGTATTTTCTCAATTAAGATTAACTCCTCATACAAAATTTTCCACACTCAAAACTCTCACTCTCCACCCCTATTTATACACCAATACACCAAACCCTAATTTTTTTTAAAAATATATATTACAACCCATAATCCACTCACAATACAATATAAACAAACCCATAATCCACTCACTCTCGGATCTGAACCAGATCACACTATGCATCGATGCAGGCATCGATGGGGGCATCGATGCCGAGTGTCCTCCGTTGCGCGTTTTGCTAATTTATTCGAATTTTGTTCTTGGGCTTGGTTTGTTGGGCTTCTTTGGGCTTCTTGGACTTCCACAAATTGGAATATATGGAGAATTACTGATTTTGAGTGTTTTAACATGAGATAATATTCAATTGAGCTTTTATTCATTTACCTGCAATTTAAGATAAAAAGTTATTATTAGCAGATATATTTATTTAATTAACTAGATAATGAGGGTATAAAAGTACAATAAAATGTGTTAATCAAATATCCCCACACCTAAACTTTTGCTAGTCCTCTAGCAAAGAAAGAAAATAAAAAGAAATAAAGAAAAATCCTAACTCACTTTCGCAGGAATCACGGTTGTGGTTAGCACATACAACAATCCTTTGAACCCCTAGGTTACCCTAGTGGAGGAGTTATAGTCTCGTGAAGGTTTGTAGTGAATATACCTACAAAATTCGGTCAAACTTGCCAATTTAAAGAAGTTAATACATAATTCATTTTAATTGATATCTTTAAACAATCTATTACTAGTTCATTTATTTAGGAGAATGTTTTTATGTATAAATCTAACTTAAATCTCTTAAAAATCCTTTCATTATAGTAATACTAAAACAAATCCTACTTAGAAATTTTCATAAAATGTTTTGAAAGAAAACATGCTAACTTCTTTGTTTCAAATATTTGTCAAGCCTCTCAATCCATTTATTTTTCAAAGATATATATACAAATATAACTATATATATATATATATATATATATATATATATATATATATATATATATATATATATATATATATATATATATATATATATATATATATATATATATATATATATATATTTCTTTTTCAATACTTTCAATTTCCTTGGTATTTTTGTCCTTTTTATAGGGCTTTCTAAGTGACCTTAACGAGTTTTGGGCTAATGGATCCCAACCCAATTGGGCTTAGGTCATTAAGTATGGAAATACTCCTTGGGCTTAATTGCTCAGTCACTTTAGGTTTAGTAAGATAGAACTACCTTAGAGTTTAAGAGGAAAAATTTCTTCTCTTTTTTTTATTTTTTATTTTATGAAATATATATGAGTATATGTATATATATATATATATATATATATATATATATATATATCTTGAAAAAAATATTTTTCCACTCTAAAGCTAAGCATGCAAAAATTTCATTACTCTTAATTGAAAATTTCAAGTTGGATTATAGCAAAGTATCCTACTTTGAAAATTATTTCTTGAGAAATTTATTTAGAGTTATCATAAAAGCTAATCTTGGATATAAATTAACTAAGAATTAGAGCGTTTAGAATTTTATCAATTAGACAAATTATTAATTAACTCTATTACATTGGCAAGTGATCAAAAATTTTTAATGAGAAAATGGTTAGAAAAATGAAAATGACAAATGCAAATGGTTAGAAGGTGAAAATGGTTAGAAAATACAAATGGTTAGAAATGCAAATGCAAATGAAGATAAATATGAATATGAAAATGAAAATGAGAATGATGTTGGATAACTAGTCCACACCCCCACATCTAAATGTTGCATTTCCCTCAATGCAAAAATATATTATGCATAAGATGAAGCAGATAGGAATTTAAGCACCTACATTTGTTCGGTACCTTGAACATGATAAAAATCTGCAATTATCTTTGGTATGAGGAGAAAAAATTCGTTTGGTTTTTTTTATTTTTTATTTTTTTTAGAAGTAGTGTGGTTCATGAAGAACCAGCACTTCCTCTTCTCTGAGTGTAGAAAATTATAAAAATGGTTTTAAACGTTATCCATTAACTTTGAAAATGTAACCATCTTTAGGATCCTCTATCTCGATAGCCCCATATGAGAAAACTTGATTAACAATGTACGGACCCGTCCATCATGATCGCAATATTTTCCCGGGGAAAAAGATGTAATTTTGAGTTATAAAGTAAAACTTTTTGTCCCGGTGTAAAGTTTTTCCGTAAAATTGATTTATCATGAAAAATTTTGGTTTTCTCTTTGTAAATTCTTGAGTTTATATATGCATCATTTCGGATTTCTTCTAACTCATTCAGATGGAGCATTCTTTCTTGTCCTACTGAGTTTAAATCAAGATTTGACTGTTTAATGGCCCACATTGCTCGGTGTTCCATCTCAACAGGTAGATGACAAGCTTTTCCATAGGCTAGCCTATACGGTGACATTTCCAAATTATTTTTGAAGGCTGTACGATATGCCCATAGAGCATCACACAATTTGATAGACCAATCTTTCCTATTATGATGAATAGTCTTTTCTAAGATTTGTTTGATTTGTCTATTGGTGACCACTACTTGACCACTGGTTTGGGGATGATAAGGAGTTGATAATTTGTGTGTGATCGAATATTTCCTCATCAAAGCCTCAAAAGAACGGTTACAAAAATGTGTACCATTATCACTAATGATTGCTTGGGGCACACCAAACCGGGAAAAGATGTTTTCCTTCAAAAACTTGACAACAACACGGTTGTCATTGATTTTGCAAGCTACCGCCTCAACCCATTTAGACATGTATTCGACGGCCACTAGAATGTACGTGTTCCCAAAAGAATTTGGAAATGGTCCCATGAAATCGATACCCCACAAATCAAAGAGTTCAACACCTAAGATGGGTTGTAAGGGCATCATGTTCCTTCTAGTGATTTTTCCTAACAGTTGACAACGGTCATAGGCTTTGTAGAACTTGTATGAGTCCTTGAAGAGAGTGAGCCAATATAGCCCGCATTGGAGAACTTTCACTGCGGTTTTTCTTGAGCCAAAGTGGCCTCCGCATACTTGCTCATGAGAAAAGGATAGAACACTTCTAGTTTCTTCACTTAGAATGCACCTCCTAAAGATCTGATCAGGATAGTACTTGAACAAATACGGATCATCCCAGTAGGAATATTTTACTTGGGAGAGAAAATGGAGTCTATCCTGTTTAGATCAGTGAGGAGGGATCTGTTTCGTGACTAAGTAATTTACAATATCTACAAACCACGAAACAGATTGGATTTGGAGGAGTTGTTCATCCGAAATGTGTTCATTGATTGGGACATTCGATGTTGGTGCATTCGGAAGTCTAGATAGATGATCCGCTACAAGGTTTTCAGCTCCCTTCCTGACAATAATTTGGATGTCAAACTCTTGGAGTAGGAGGATCCATCTAATGAGCCATGCTTTGGCATCCATTTTTATCAAGAGATACTTAAGCGCGGCGTGATCCGTAAAGATTTCGGTCAAAGACCCGATGAGATAGGACCTAAATTTTTCTAAGGCAAAAACAACAGCTAAAACTCTTTCTCAGTGACAGAGTAATTTAGCTAGGCGTCGTTCAGTGTCCTACTGGCATAGTAGATCACATGTGGTTTTCCATCAATACGTTGTCCTAAGACAGCACCGATCGCAGAATCAGATGCATCACACATTAGTTTGAACGGTAAGGTCCATTCTGGTACGTGAATGATAGGGGCTATAGTTAGCTCCTGTTTGAGATAATCAAAGGCCTTGAGGTAGTCTGGAGAGACATCAAATGATGTATCCTTGGCTAAGAGACTGGTTAAAGGTCTAGCGATTTTGCTAAAGCCTTTGATGAACCGTCTATCAAAGCCCGCATGACCAAGCAATGATCTGATATCTCGAATATTTTTGGGAGGAGGAAGGTTAGAAATGAGTTCTATCTTAGCTTTGTCAACTTCGATACCCTTATTGGAAACTACATGCCCTAAGACAATGTCTTGTTTGACCATGAAGTGACATTTTTCCCAGTTAAGAATCAGATTTTTCTCCCTGCACCGTGTCAACACTAGTTCAAGGTGATGTAAACACTCAGAAAATGTGTCATCGAAAATGGAGAACTCGTCAATGAAAATTTCTAGGAAGCATTCTACCATATCAGAAAAAATATTGATCATGCACCATTGGAATGTGGCGGCAGCATTGCATAGCCCAAAAGGCATGCGTCGATAAGCAAAGGCCCGTAGGGACAAGTGAAAGTTGTTTTCTCTTGATCTTCAAAAGCAATGGGGATCTGATTGTATCCTGAATATCCATCCAAGAAATAATTGAACTCGTGACCTGCTAAATGTTCTAACATCTGGTCGATAAAAGGAAGAGGGAAGTGATCTTTTCGAGTGGCTAAGTTGAGTTTTCGATAGTCAATGTAGACTCGCCATCCAGTTTGGATTCGAGTGGGAATCAGCTCATTAGCCTCATTTTGGATCACGGTGATTCCAGATTTCTTTGGAACTACTTGGACCGGACTTACCCAAGAACTATCTGAAATGGGATAAATGATCCCATGATCAAGACATTTCAGAATATCTTTTCAAACATCTTCTTTCATTACTGGATTTAACCTACGTTGGGGATCTCTTGTAGGTTTCGCGTCATCTATCAAATGGATTCGATGTTGAACGATGGTTGGACTAATCCCTTTGATGTTAGCCATGGTCCATCCAATAGCTTCCATATTCACTCTTAGAACATCTAAGAAGGCTTCCTTTTGACCAGGTGTCAAGTCAAAAGAAATGATGACAGGTAGGGTTTCATTCTCTCCTAAGTAGGCATACTCGAGATTTTCGGGTAAAGGTTTGAGCTCTAACTTAGGAGGTTCCTCTGTGGATGGGCGAAGTTGGACTCGGGGATCTGTATCCAAAGGTTCACGCTGCCGACCAATTTCAGAAATATGATCGACTGGCGGATCTAACCTAATCTCATCATTGAAAGATTCATCGAGAGTTAAGTCAGATATGCAAAGATATGACTCGCACTCTCCCTCTTGTTGTTCACTGGAAATTCCCTGGATAAAATTTACCTCTAGGGGTTGGTTAGATGGATCACTAGGCTATTTTCCTAGGTAAAAAATATTGAGATCAACAGTCACGTTTCCAAAAGATAGTTTCATTTGACCACTTCTACAGTTGATCAAGGCATTTGAGATTGCTAGGAAGGGTCTGCCTAGGATAACTGGGATTTGATCCTTGAGATTAGAAACGGGTTACATTTCCAAGACAATAAAATCAACGGGAAAGATAAATTATCCAACCTTGATCAACACATCCTCTACTTCTCCCTTGAGAATTTTTACGGATCTATCAGCTAATTGTAGGGTGCATCTTGTTGGTTTAAGTTCACCCACCCCTCGCTGTAGATAGACTAAATATGAAAGAAGGGTTACACTAGCTCCTAAGTCTAGAAGTGCCCTATAAATTCAGATATTTCCTATGACACATGAAATTGTAGGACAACTAGGGTCCTTTCATTTCAGGGGCATGGGTTTTGAAAATATGTCACTAATGTTGGCAGCTAGAAAGACTTTCTTGGGAACATTCGTGGCTCTTTTCTTAGTGCATAAATCTTTTAAGAATTTTGCATAAGAAGGGATTTGTTCGATTGCATCTAAGAGAGGGATGTTGATTTTGACCTGTTTAAAAGTTTCTAGGATTTTCTCTATCTGGGGAGAGCAATAGGCTTATACCTATCCACGTTAGGTTTAGTTTTAGTTTTGGCTTCTCGGTCATCAGAAAGAGGTGTTTCATCGGCAGGAGTGATGGGAGACGTGGTTTGATCTGGGGGCATCCTAACTGGGTTGTCTACCTGTTTCTCGAAACGTAGTGTGTGAATTACATTTATTTGGGATGGTTGGTTGGGAATAGATTCAGTATTGTTGACAATAGGTTGGCTCTGAATTTTTCCTTTCTCTCTCACAACGTTGGCTAATTGACCGAGTTGGGTTTCTAGCCTAGCTATTGCCCTAGTGTTCGAAGTGAGCACTTGGCCGATGGTTTGCATGAAGGAATTAAGTGTGTTTGATGAGTGAGTTAGCATGTCGTTGGTTTGGGTAGAGGCTTTAATCATAGCCTCTAAATCTTTTTCTAAAACGCTGAGGCGTTTATCGTGATCAAAATTTGGGACAGTCGATGTTTGATGAGAAGGGAAATGCTAGGTTGGATAGGAAAAATTGGGATGTTGAAAATTGTGTGACAATGTGTTTCCTCTGATATATGGCTGGTTGGAAGTGGGATGAAAGTTCGGATTTCTAGAAGGATTCTCCTGATTCTAAGAAAAATTAGGGTGATTTCTCCAACCTGGATTGTGGGTTGAAGAAAACAGATCGTTTCTAGGATGCTGGAATGCAGCGTTTATCAGCTCTAGTGGTTTATTGTTTTCTAAGAGAGGATACATCTCTGAGACATGCGCTGGAGAGAGGCAAATTTGATAATTGGAAGTAGAAACTTGGTTGATTCGAGCCGGAGCTCATTCTTTGGTTTCTAAGGCTTCTAGCCTCCGTAGGATTGTCACCAGCTTTGCTTCAGAAGCAATGGTTGATCCAATGGAAAGATCACTAGGTTTTGATTGGGGAACGGATGAAATTCTTTCATCACAGTGTTCCCACTGCATCGTTTTCTCAGATAAATCTTACAGAAATTTCCAAGCTTCGTCCGCGCTCTTCTTCATGAAGTCCCCTTGACACATTGATTCAAGGGAAGTTTTTGAGGAATAATCCAATCCCTCGTAGATAATTTGGCACAACTACTATTTCTCTAGAACACGATGAGGACATTGGATGAGGAGATCTTTGAATCGGTCAAAATACTTCCAAAGGGGTTCTCCCAAAATGATCTTAGAGTTGTGGATGTTTTTTCGCAACTTGATTGTTTTATGAATAGGAAAGAATTTCTTTAGGAAGACGGTCACAAATTCAATCCAAGTGGTGATTGAATTTGTAGCTAAGCTGTATAGCCACTTCTTGGCTTTGTCTTTAAGAGCAAATGGAATGAAACAAAGTTTGATGGCATCAGCAGAGAATTCTCTCATTTTTATCATGCTACAAACTTCCTCGAATTCGGAGATGAAGATATAAGCATCCTTGATTTCATCTCCGAGGAATTTTGGTAACATGTTGATCAGATTAGGTCTCAGTTCGAAATTGGTTCCATTGAAGTCAGGGAGTATTATGCAAGAAGGGATGGTGTTATGAGATGGATAACATTTATCGTGAAGAGCGGGAGGAATTTCAGCCATCGTTTTGATAGAATTTTCAACACGAATGAGACGATTTGATTTATTCCTTTTCCAAGGTCACATAAACCAAAGCAAACTCTTTTTGAAATCTTTTTTTTTAAAGTGTTTTCAAAAACAAGAATTTCACAAAGAGTTTTTTAAAGTTTTGTTTTAAGAAGAACTAAGAATTTCTAAAATGAAAAAATAAAAATAAAAATAAAGTTTTTTTATTTAAAATTTGACATACTAACCAATAATTTTCATAGTGAAATGATTGAACTTTACTTAGTCTGTTAGCCAGGTAAGGATAGTACTACAGGGAGGTCACAGACCAATTAAGTACCCCATTCCTTGTGGAGCGCCTTACGCAACCCCTAAACCTTGCCTTAGACAACAACGAATTCAAGTAAATTTTAACCAGTTCACCAAATAATTTATTGTTCCTTACTAAGCTTGATTCCTTAGGGGCCAACGTCTAATAAGTTTTATTAAGGCTTGGGTTTGTGTAGTGAGGAACCATGATTTTTGGGCTAAAGAAAGGGTGATGAAATTCCTCACCTTATTTTGATTATGAGGTTTTTGCCCTTAAGAACAAATTTAAAATGTGTGCACAAATCAAGATGCTCAATTCACTTGGTGATCCTACTACTATATGAAGTGCAACCCTATGAATTTAAAAAACAACTGCAACGGATGCAAAAAGATAATATTTTTTGGGAAATTTTTTTAATATTTTTTTTATTATGGTTGACAAAAAGAAATTTCAAAAAAAAAATCTTTTTTTTAACTCCTAATTGTCTCTAATGTGAAAAATAGTCACAAAAGGGTAAAAATCGAAAATTACAAGGAAAGAAATACTCCCCTAAGCAATTTATCAATTCGCAATCCTCGATCTTTGATCCACGATCCGCAATCTTCCAAGCGACTCCTTCACAAGAAAAACACACAAGTTAAAGAATCAAGTTAATAAAAATTCCTAATTATTACACCGCTCCCCCATCAACGGCGCCAAAAACTTGTTCGAAGTCAAAAACGTGTAATAAATCACAAGCGCATGAATTAACAAGTTATAGTATAGAAAAATTGTCGATCCCACGAGGAACGGTTATTAGGAAAAATTCCATATTTCGATTCACAAACATGCATTAGGAGTTGTCACAAAAATAAAAAGAAATTTTTTTTGGTTTTGGAGAGTTTGTTGTGAAAGTATAATCATGTGCAAAATAAAAATAAAACTTGATTAAGAGGGAAGAAAAATGAATAAATAAAATTAAAATCATAAAAACAAGAAATACAAGAAAGGAGGAAAATAAAGAGAAAATAAAACACGAGAATAAAAGAAAAGAATAAAATCAAGAAAGTAAAGCAAATGAGGAGTTCAATTTATAGATATGAGGAATCTAAAATTAAAATCCACTAGTTTAATTATCTTAGTAATTATGAACTAATCTCTTTTTTTCCTTTTATTAAATTTTCCTTTAGATTTATTAAGTATAGACTATCAAACCACTCAAGGAGAGCAAAACCTATCATATTATCATCCAAGTCCAATTTTTGTTCATGAAAAGAATAATCAATCAAAGATTTAGTTCTAGAATTCAAAAGCATAACCTATCAAACCATTTAAGAAGAGCATAGACTATCTAATTCTTCTTCTAGGTCTCTAATTTATTACCCTAACATGATCATTTTAGCTCAAGAGAATAATTCAAAATTAGAAAGAAATCTAACTTAGTTTCATGCAATTCTAAAATTCCTACAATGTTTTAGTTCCACATTAAAAATAAAAATTTAAACTAAAAAATAAAAATTAATTAATTACAGCAAATAAAAGAAGAACAAATAAAAGAAAAATCTATACTATGGAAATAAAAAGCAAGAATTAATTACAAAAAGAAAATAAGAGAAAGAAAGAGAAAATCTAAGCTATGCAAAGAAAGAAAATAAAATAAAGAGAAAGAAAAAGGAAAAGAAGATCTATACTAATTACAAAAATAAAAGAAAAATCTACCTAATATACGGAAATAAATCTAAACTATGAATTAAATTGCAAGACATGATTAAAGACAAGAAAGTAATGGAAATCAAATCTATTCTAGAAAGGCAAGAAAAATAAAAGAAAATGAAAAATAAAAGAAAATAAAAATTGAAACTTACATTCATGGAGGATTTTCTCCTCTTGAAAGCAAATTCCTTTCTCCACAATTATTTCCATCAACATTTAGGGACAAAAATAATTATGAAGAGGTGAGTAGACTTTGTATTAAATGTAAAATTATTACAAGTTTGAGTGTTTTCTCAATTAAGATTAACTCCTCATACAAAATTTTCCACACTCAAAACTCTCTCTCCCCACCTCTATTTATACACCAATACACCTAACCCTAATTTTTTTTAAAAATATATTACAACCCATAATCCTTTCACAATACAATATAAACAAAACCATAATCCACTCACTCTCGGATCTGAACCAGATCGCACTACGCATCGATGCAGGCATCGATGTCGAGTCTCCTCCGTTGCGTGTTTTGCTGATTTATTCGAATTTTGTTCTTGGGCTTGGTTTGTTGGGCTTCTTTGGGCTTATTTAGCTTCTTGGACTTCCACAAATTGGAATATATGGAGAATTGCTGATTTTGAGTGTTTTAACTTGAGATAATCTTCAATTGAGCTTTTATTCATTTACCTACAATTTAAGATAAAAAGTTATTATTAGCAGATATATTTATTCAATTAACTAGATAATGAGGGTATAAAATTATAATAAAATGTGTTAATCAATTAGGCAAAGACCCGAGGTGTTGCTCTTCATAAAAAGGAGTGGCAGATGATGGAGGAGACTAAGACAGAAGAATACGGCAGAGGAGTTCGTTCGTGAACGAAGCGAACTGCTCTTGGAGAGATTGAGCTATCCTTATGACAACTCGACTCAACATTAAATGTGAGGGTGAAGAGTTATGACAACTCGACTCAACATTAAATGTGAGGGTGAAGAGTTATGACAACTCGACTCAACATTAAATGTGAGGGTGAAGAGTTATGACAACTCGACTCAACATTAAATGTGAGGGTGAAGAGTTATGACAACTCGACTCAACATTAAATGTGAGGGTGAAGAGTTATGACAACTCGACTCAACATTAAATGTGAGGGTGAAGAGTTATGACAACTCGACTCAACATTAAATGTGAGGGTGAAGAGTTATGACAACTCGACTCAACATTAAATGTGAGGGTGAAGAGTTATGACAACTCGACTCAACATTAAATGTGAGGGTGAAGAGTTATGACAACTCGACTCAACATTAAATGTGAGGGTGAAGAGTTATGACAACTCGACTCAACATTAAATGTGAGGGTGAAGAGTTATGACAACTCGACTCAACATTAAATGTGAGGGTGAAGAGTTATGACAACTCGACTCAACATTAAATGTGAGGGTGAAGAGTTATGACAACTCGACTCAACATTAAATGTGAGGGTGAAGAGTTATGACAACTCGACTCAACATTAAATGTGAGGGTGAAGAGTTATGACAACTCGACTCAACATTAAATGTGAGGGTGAAGAGTTATGACAACTCGACTCAACATTAAATGTGAGGGTGAAGAGTTATGACAACTCGACTCAACATTAAATGTGAGGGTGAAGAGTTATGACAACTCGACTCAACATTAAATGTGAGGGTGAAGAGTTATGACAACTCGACTCAACATTAAATGTGAGGGTGAAGAGTTATGACAACTCGACTCAACATTAAATGTGAGGGTGAAGAGTTATGACAACTCGACTCAACATTAAATGTGAGGGTGAAGAGTTATGACAACTCGACTCAACATTAAATGTGAGGGTGAAGAGTTATGACAACTCGACTCAACATTAAATGTGAGGGTGAAGAGTTATGACAACTCGACTCAACATTAAATGTGAGGGTGAAGAGTTATGACAACTCGACTCAACATTAAATGTGAGGGTGAAGAGTTATGACAACTCGACTCAACATTAAATGTGAGGGTGAAGAGTTATGACAACTCGACTCAACATTAAATGTGAGGGTGAAGAGTTATGACAACTCGACTCAACATTAAATGTGAGGGTGAAGAGTTATGACAACTCGACTCAACATTAAATGTGAGGGTGAAGAGTTATGACAACTCGACTCAACATTAAATGTGAGGGTGAAGAGTTATGACAACTCGACTCAACATTAAATGTGAGGGTGAAGAGTTATGACAACTCGACTCAACATTAAATGTGAGGGTGAAGAGTTATGACAACTCGACTCAACATTAAATGTGAGGGTGAAGAGTTATGACAACTCGACTCAACATTAAATGTGAGGGTGAAGAGTTATGACAACTCGACTCAACATTAAATGTGAGGGTGAAGAGTTATGACAACTCGACTCAACATTAAATGTGAGGGTGAAGAGTTATGACAACTCGACTCAACATTAAATGTGAGGGTGAAGAGTTATGACAACTCGACTCAACATTAAATGTGAGGGTGAAGAGTTATGACAACTCGACTCAACATTAAATGTGAGGGTGAAGAGTTATGACAACTCGACTCAACATTAAATGTGAGGGTGAAGAGTTATGACAACTCGACTCAACATTAAATGTGAGGGTGAAGAGTTATGACAACTCGACTCAACATTAAATGTGAGGGTGAAGAGTTATGACAACTCGACTCAACATTAAATGTGAGGGTGAAGAGTTATGACAACTCGACTCAACATTAAATGTGAGGGTGAAGAGTTATGACAACTCGACTCAACATTAAATGTGAGGGTGAAGAGTTATGACAACTCGACTCAACATTAAATGTGAGGGTGAAGAGTTATGACAACTCGACTCAACATTAAATGTGAGGGTGAAGAGTTATGACAACTCGACTCAACATTAAATGTGAGGGTGAAGAGTTATGACAACTCGACTCAACATTAAATGTGAGGGTGAAGAGTTATGACAACTCGACTCAACATTAAATGTGAGGGTGAAGAGTTATGACAACTCGACTCAACATTAAATGTGAGGGTGAAGAGTTATGACAACTCGACTCAACATTAAATGTGAGGGTGAAGAGTTATGACAACTCGACTCAACATTAAATGTGAGGGTGAAGAGTTATGACAACTCGACTCAACATTAAATGTGAGGGTGAAGAGTTATGACAACTCGACTCAACATTAAATGTGAGGGTGAAGAGTTATGACAACTCGACTCAACATTAAATGTGAGGGTGAAGAGTTATGACAACTCGACTCAACATTAAATGTGAGGGTGAAGAGTTATGACAACTCGACTCAACATTAAATGTGAGGGTGAAGAGTTATGACAACTCGACTCAACATTAAATGTGAGGGTGAAGAGTTATGACAACTCGACTCAACATTAAATGTGAGGGTGAAGAGTTATGACAACTCGACTCAACATTAAATGTGAGGGTGAAGAGTTATGACAACTCGACTCAACATTAAATGTGAGGGTGAAGAGTTATGACAACTCGACTCAACATTAAATGTGAGGGTGAAGAGTTATGACAACTCGACTCAACATTAAATGTGAGGGTGAAGAGTTATGACAACTCTGGCATGGTCCAAAAATTCTCATGTGAGGCTCACATGCTAATATTAGAACTTTTTAACTATTAATTTGTTAAATTTACTCTTAAAACTATAATAATTCTATTTTAAATATACCTTCGTTCTATTTTAAAATAGGATTTTGATATGTTTAACAATAAATTTAATAAATATTAAGAGTTAAAATGTTCCTAAATTTTAGTATGTGAGTGTCAGATGAGATTTTTTTGTGAAATTCTCATGTCTGTAGATATGAGAGCATTGAAGTGCAAATTTTAAGAATTTGAGGTGTATAAGTGCTGTCAAAAACAATTGACGGTATGTAAGTGTGAAGTAGTGGAAAGTATATGGTTTTTAAGTGCAATTAAGCCTTTTATTTTTAATACAAAATTTCAAGGAATATATGACATGAATCTGAAAGCGGTAACGGCCTGTTTGGTTGCCTTTTGTAAAAATACCCAGTTGCTACAGTAATCACGATATGAGAAATCCAACTGTATCTGATAGCTACAGTAACGCGCCCCATTTCACATTTTTTCTTTGAAAAACTTTCTTCTGATAGCTCAACTTCATTCTGATAACGGACTTTTGAGCAAACCAAACATAGAGTTGGGTGTATCTTGTAGCACATGGCATCTACAGATTACACCCCAAAAATGGCCAAACAAACAGCCCCTAAGAGTAAAGAAATTCCACGTGGCGGCCCTTCATATGTTAGCATACTTCTTTTACATTTTAGCCCCATAACACACTTCTTTTTATTTGACATCCATCGGAGCTCAGTTTCTTCCTTCTCTCTCATCCAGGATAAATCAACAGGTAAATTCCAATTTCTAATCAATTGTTTTATATAACCATTTATCATTATTTTCATTTGAGAATGAATGTTTAAAGTTTGATTGTAAATCTAAGTCAATCTTGCAATGGTATTAATTTCACATAGAAATTTCTCTTTCTTATCTTTGTACCGTCAGTTTAATAATCATTTGAATGTTTAGCCCCAAATATTGATTTGATGCTAACGTCTGATCTTTCTTTTCTTTATTGAGATATTTCATCAGTTTTAGTTGAAATCTAATTAGAAGCTTTAACCTAATTTAATGGCAGGAACTAGAATTGGGTTTCTCTCTTTCCCTTTCTATTTCGTGAGGTTTCAAGATGACCAGAGATTTCGGTGAAGTGATGGCATGGTCCGAGGGGTCATTAGTTCGCCTGAACAGTTATGACAACTCTGACTCAACATTAAATGTGAGGGTGAAGAGTTATGACAACTCTGGCATGGTCCAAAAATTCTCATGTGAGGCTCACATGCTAATATTAGAACTTTTAACTATTAATTTGTTAAATTTACTCTTAAAACTATAATAATTCTATTTTAAATATACCTTCGTTCTATTTTAAAATAGGATTTTGATATGTTTAACAATAAATTTAATAAATATTAAGAGTTAAAATGTTCCTAAATTTTAGTATGTGAGTGTCAGATGAGATTTTTTTGTGAAATTCTCATGTCTGTAGATATGAGAGCATTGAAGTGCAAATTTTAAGAATTTGAGGTGTATAAGTGCTGTCAAAAACAATTGACGGTATGTAAGTGTGAAGTAGTGGAAAGTATATGGTTTTTAAGTGCAATTAAGCCTTTTATTTTTAATACAAAATTTCAAGGAATATATGACATGAATCTGAAAGCGGTAACGGCCTGTTTGGTTGCCTTTTGTAAAATACCCGATTCTTCTGATAATCACGATATGAGAAATCCAACTCAGCCTACAAGAACTGACTTTTGAGCAAACCAAACATAGGAGTTGGGTGTAATACTGTAGCACATGGCATCTACAGTATTACACCCCAAAAAATGGCCAAACAAACAGCCCCTAAGAGTAAAGAAATTCCACGTGGCGGCCCTTCATATGTTAGCATACTTCTTTTTACATTTTAGCCCCATAACACACTTCTTTTTTATTTGACATCCATCGGAGCTCAGTTTCTTCCTTCTCTCTCATCCAGGATAAATCAACAGGTAAATTCCAATTTCTAATCAATTGTTTTATATAACCATTTATCATTATTTTCATTTGAGAATGAATGTTTAAAGTTTGATTGTAAATCTAAGTCAATCTTGCAATGGTATTAATTTCACATAGAAATTTCTCTTTCTTATCTTTGTACCGTCAGTTTAATAATCATTTGAATGTTTAGCCCCAAATATTGATTTGATGCTAACGTCTGATCTTTCTTTTCTTTATTGAGATATTTCATCAGTTTTAGTTGAAATCTAATTAGAAGCTTTAACCTAATTTAATGGCAGGAACTAGAATTGGGTTTCTCTCTTTCCCTTTCTATTTCGTGAGGTTTCAAGATGACCAGAGATTTCGGAGAAACATAATGGCGTAATTTTTTCCTCCAATAGTTTAGGAAACAGTCACCTGTTCAAGATTTATATTCACTACTTTATGGTCTAAAGGGAACATATATGTATGATTATGAACTTATCCTTTTTTTCCCTCCTTTCTTTGAGATATTTGATGTTGGTTTTAGGAACCTAATTTTGCTTATTTGCTAAAGGTTTTTGAAGTAGTAGTTATGATTTTAGATAGTTTGCTAATGATTTGTAATGATGTAAATGGAGTTAAATTTCTGAAAATTAACTATAGATAGGGAGTGAGTGACTTCCTATTCTAAGAAACAGATTACAGAAATTAGAGCGAGACAATGAACTAAATTTATCTGTCTATTAGTTTCGCAGCAACAGTAGTGGTCCATCCTACCATTTTTTCTACAATATCATTTTCTCTATCGTGTTTCTCTTTCTCTGAGGGTCATATTAGGAAGATTTTATTTCATACGAAGAATTCTTGATAAGTGTTGAATGTTTAGAATAATTGTAGATTCGTGTCTGAATTAAGAGTAGGTCACAAGGATGGAAAGTGGAGAAAATGCAAAGACATTAGAAGGTTGATTATGATAAAATTATAACTAGGCATCCATATATTTTGATTCAGATGGCCTTTTTGGTAGGCATAGCATTATCATTAGATCGTTGAAATTTCTGCTGCCAATCCTCATTGAATTGTCTGATCTCGTGAAATAGAGTTGAGAGTTTGAAGCAAGAACTCTGGATTTAACCGATTTCTGAGGATAATGGCATTTTCTATTTGTCTCTTTTTTCTTGAAGGCTTGTGTAGACTCTTGTTGCTTTTCCTAGATGGCACTGAGTTTTCACTAAATATGATTTAGGTGTTAGGTTTCTATAATGAACTATACCTAAATTCCTTTGTTATAGAACAAGGTACATCTATTTTTATCATTATGGACAAATTCTTCTTCCGCTTGCTGTTTATATTGATAACCATGTAGTAGGAAAATCTTACACTTCTGTCATTTCATAGGATTTGCATGTGCCTTTTTCTAGTGCATCAATTGGGGTTTGATCTGTTGACAAATTCTTATCCTTCTATTTCAATGTGCATAGATGGACAGATCCTCCTTCAAGTTTGTACTTCTTTCAGTACTAGGCTTTCTATCTGGCTTGCAATCAACTGTTGGGATAAGATTTGTCATAGACAGGGAAGAGTGCTTCTCCCATTCAGTTCCATATGAAGGAGATAAAGTTCATGTTTCATTTGTCGTGATCAAAGCTGATACACCCTGGCATTATGGTGATGATGGTGTTGATCTTCTGGTATGTAATCAAACCTTCTTTTAATATGGGCTTGTGCCTCCACTGATACCATCTTGACTTCGTTGAAAAATAGGATTCTTCCCTTTCACTTTTTTTACGAGAATAGAATTATCTTAATATTCTAAACTATATGAATAATTATTACCTTTAGGGAGAATTTTTTGAAATAGACCGTTTTTAAATTTTAATTAGTAGAATCGACTGTAAATTATTTTAATTAGCAAAATCAACCACTTTTTGCCCACATCGGCAAGGCTGGCAGACAAAGCAATCAATTTTGCCAAATACAAACTTTGAAAAACACGGGACTACTAGTCCTGTGTAATTAGTGCTCACTAATTACAATCAAATACATCATTTCATGTTTTAACACATCATTACAATCACATATATCATCAATGTTTTGTACCCAACGCCACACAAATCCATTTCAAACGTACTCAACATAATTACTCGATAAACATCGCAACAAAACCAAACACAAATGATAAAGAACGAATACAAATTAACTCCATAGACGCAAGCATCGCAACCAAACCAAACATATCATGCCAATTTGTTTACAAACAAACTAAGTAGATAACATAAATAGAGTCGATTCAAAAATCCACAAATCTACACATACATCATATACGTCCTCTTCTTCCTCTCCCTCTTGTTTCCCGGCCCTGTCCTTGTTCTCCTCCACGAACATGAGCTTGCATGAGCTCAACATCCTGTTGCGTGGATGGCTGTGACTTGATGTTAACATGATGTTGCGAAGGTCCAGCTTCATTGTCGTTCCTGCAAGAAGTTCCTTCTTGTCGTCTTCGTCAATGTGGTTGGCATGTGTATAAGATATCAAGATCCTCCTCCATCACCTATGTTACCCGGGTACTTCTATAATGAAGTCGTACCCGTACCGGACACGTACCCGACACTTTTCCGTACCCAAACTTCATGGACACTTCTTGAATATATGCATGCATTTATTACAATATGTACTCAATTATACGATATATGTGTTAATTTAAAACACATGTCAAACACTTCTTGGACGTATAGCTTACACTTCACATCCTTTTCTTGAAACTAGTTAGATATGGGTCGAGTTCATTTCAATCCATACCCAAGTTCAAAACTATATAGTTAAAGGGTTGTTTGGATGTCTAGTAAAAAAAATGAGTAGTTTCCAATTTATGATAATCAATATGATAAAAGAAACTTAAAAATGTGATCGGAATTTTAATTCTAATGACACATGAAGTGGAAAAAAATGATCTCATGTACATTATTAATTCAATATATATATGTGTAGCCGTGTCCCCGTACCCTACATTTTACAGTTTTGTCGTGTCCCGTACCCGTACCAGTACCCGTTTCCATGCAACTTAGTCCATCACTAACTCGTGTCCATCATGAAGATCCTCGTGAGTTCGATGTAAGGCTCAACGAACCCTCCGCACTATCCGCTGGTATAGAGATACATGTACTTGAGGATCTGTACCTACAACAGAAAGTGCTATACCCTCATTTGCAATGACATCAATATCATCTACAGCTTGTATCTGCAATTAAGTCAAAAAAGCACATATAAGCAATTTCTATATTTGTATAAAGGGTAAAAAGTAGACGAGCATGCTAGTCCCGTCTTGTTTGACCAAAACTTGAAAAACTTGCTGGAAAAAAAATGAGACTACTAGTTCCCTGTATTGTTCTGTAAGGGGGTTGGGGCTCTGTTAAGGACACATGACTACCAGTCCCACTCGTTTTAACATTGCAATTAAGTTGTAATTAGTGAGCACCTATGTTACCTAAGTACTTCTATCTGAGTGTCGTACCCGTACCCGACACCTGTACCCTTCTTGCATGTATGCATACATTTATTCGGGCATCTACTCAATTATACAATACATGTTTTAATTTAAAACCCTTGTCATACATTTTTTGATCTTATATATCCTTCACATCCACTTCGTGAAACCCGTTGGACATAGATCAGGTTCTGAACTATGATTTTAAAGGGTCGTTTGGATGTCTAGTTCAAAAACTAGAGATTTTCATGATTGACATAATAAAAGAAACATAAAATTGATATGGATTTTAATTCTCATAGCACGTGAATGAAAACAATATTGATCTAATGAAAATTATTAATTCCAATAAATAGTATGTATATGTGTATATAAATATTTATATAGGCGTGTCCCTGTACCCTACCTTTTACAATTTTTTCGTGTCTCATACCTGTACCTGTACCCATACCTCTACTCGTACCCGTACCCATGCAACATAGGTGAGCACTAATTACACGAGACTAGTAGTCCCGTGTTTTTCAAAGTCTGTATTTTGCAAAATCAACCACTTTTCAGCCAGCCATGCTGACATGGCTAAAAAGTGCTCGATTTTTCTAATTTAATAAATTATTTGATCGATGTTGCTAACAAAATTTGAAAAAACGGTCTATTTCAAAAATTTCTCCTACATTTAATGTTGAACTCACATTATACTCGTATTTGAAATTAATCTTGTGTTGGCTCTCATAAATGAAACGGATGAATGGCCAGTATATTCACATGCATGCTTCTACTTGAGCGAGCTAATTAACATCCTTTCTGATTTTCAGTGGGAAATATGTAGGTAGTCTGTAATTGTTTGGCTATAAATAAGTAGTAAGTGGAAGCCTGGTAGTGGATCTGTGGGAAAAAAAAAAGTTGAAGACAAAATATGCTGCGAAATTTTCATGAAGTCAAAAATAAAGACATGCAATTTTGCTTGTTACATGTTTTTTGTCATGGCCAGGATTGGGCGGATTTGTGTGTGTGAATGTGTGCTTGTGGTTTATGTATTTGAGGTTATGCATGTGTCGTCAAGTCATATCAATTGACTATTCAATTATTAAATCTCATGAAAGTTCCCTATCAATCTTATAACTTTTAAGTTCTCATGAAAATAAGTTTTGGAGATCCATAGGTCTTGGGCATTTCAATACTAAGAATTTTTCTCTTTGGAGGCGTAATGATTTGCACACACCCAAAGAGGTTGTTTTTAGTCGGGTTTAGGGTGGGTGGGTGGTTGTTGGTTGTGGATTTATAAACTGGAAGAGTAAGCTTTTTTCTTATGATTTTCCTGTCTGTTTTCATCCAAATTGAATGTTCTCATCTCAAATTTCAAGTTTGATTCATCTTGATACTAATTGACCGAGTAGCTTGATAGGTACTCTAAGATATGCTAGTTTTTTTTTATTTCTCTATACACTTTGGACCAATTCCTTTATTTGTATCTTTGCACGTGCACTCAACAATAAGAAATTATAAACTTTAAAGGTATATTGAATAAAATATATTTTATTCGTACAAAATGATGCATATTTAACTTTATCAAGAAGATATACTACCAATGTTTGTGGTTTTTAGGTTCAGCTTATGGTAATCATTATTGACTGCTTTTACAGCGTAATGAGAATAAATAACCATTAATTTGTATCTATTGGGCCTGCAGTATCAAGATTGCATATTGATGCATCAATTCTACCTCCACGTCAATGAGATTTATTTAAATCTAAGCCTATATGATATCACATTTAATGTGTCATGTTTTCCATTAGTTGCTCACTGGAAGCTGGAGTCTCCTATCAATCTCGCTCAATATCATGAATGTATTCACATGGGCAGAGAAATTGTCATGCACTGCCTTCTGTATATCCTTTTCACACCATGTTTGCCATTAGTTGCTCATGGAACTCATGGGTTGTCCAGTCAACCCTGTCCACCATTATGAATGTTATGGCGGACAGATCTGTGAAGCATTGCCCTTTGTATAGAATCTTACGTCTCATTTGTTATGTGGGAATCGAGTCCAGTGAGGATGGAATGGAATAAGTATGGGAATAGAATGCTCATTCCTGTTCTCACGTTTAGGTGCGATTAGAGAATGAAGTGGGAATGACAATCTTTTTTTATTTTTGGTATGGGTAATTGATAAACAATCAAGACATCCTGTGAATTTCGTAACTTTGAGAGAGATATCCTATTATCTACTGTGCAAAACAAGGACTTCCAGAGTTAATATAAATGGGAGAGCACTTAAGAGAGAGTTCCATTCATCTATGCTAGACGAAGAAATAATCTTGAGAGGAAAACTCACTTTAGCTATGTCCTTTCTTCTGAGTGGTCACCGTAATATTTCACTTGATAGAGTTACTTTAGATTACTGTTTGAAGCAACAAACTAGTGAGTGCAAAAGAGAAACACACGTGTCCTCTGATATATAGTTCATAGTGTGCTCCTCCTTTTCTGTAACTAGTATGTTGACCTGCTTACTGTTTTGTTTTACCAGGTTAAGGGCCCAACTGGAGATCATATTTATGATTCTCGGGATAAGACAAGTGATAAGTTTGAGTTTGTAGTTCAGAAGAAAGGGGTTCACCGTTTCTGCTTCAGCAACAAATCTCCTTACCATGAAACCATCGACTTTGATGTACACATTGCTCACTTTTCCTACTTTGATGAGCATGCCAAAGATGGTAAATGTTGTTGTTTTTTATTTATAATACAAAAAAATTGGGAAACAGAAACTTCGACTGATCTTGAATTCTTGCAGAGCATTTAAACCCTTTGCTGGAACAAATTGGAAAGTTAGAAGAAGCTCTTTACAACATACAGTTTGAGCAACATTGGCTGGAAGCTCAGACGGATCGCCAAGCACTTGGTATGTTCCTTAAACTTATGCCACTGACAACAATAGAAATGATTTCTTGCTTGTTATGGTCCTTATGAACATAATTTGTCGATAGAAGCTAACTTAACCAAATGAACTATCATAAGAGCAGCTTCATGAAATAATTGAACCAACTGAGATCATTTATTACTAGTATGGGGAAATGTTTTTAGCCTAAATTTGAATGATTTTTCTTTTAAGCCGCTTACCTTTTCAACTGAAATGTGATTTTTTTTATTTTTAAATTTCCTATAGGCCTCTGTGTTTTTACCTTTTACCTTTATATAGTATTTACTTAATATTTTGAACTATTAGCTTACTCTTTCTGGTCTATATAAGAAAAAGTGAGTTTTAGAAAGAAAAATAGAGCAAGGATAGTATAGTAATTACTACAAGTTAAGCCGAAAATAGATATATAAGTGCCCCGAAAAGTTCTGACAGAAAGTTGTAACACTTCATTTGAAAAGTAATTGTGTTTAAAAGAAAATTATTCAGAATTCAGGGATATAAATATGATACCCATTATTTGCAATATTGTTATTGGCATTTTGGCATTCTGGCCAGCTAGAACCTGTCCTGGGTCATTTCAGGTTTTGCTTTTCTGGTAAGCTCGTAGGTTGTGAAATTATAACGTTCAAACATCAACTTTTATATGTCACAAAGTAAAACAGAGCTAATGACATCTGATGTTTATTTTGTTTATCATCTTCCATAGATTTGTTAGTATTGTAGTATTTACTGGAGGTGTATTCATAGTATATTATAGAAAAAATCATGAATTTTTGTATCTAGGAGGTGAAATAGAGCTAATGTTAACAATGCATTAAAAGTGAAGATACCATTAATCTAAACCAGTGAAGATACCATTAATCTAAATCATCAGATCTTGGTTTCTTTTACAGTCGGGTACAGCAATTGTAAACTGGTTTAGATTACTACAATGAACTCTTGCCTCTGGTTGATGCATTGTAAAATGGGCTGAATTCTTTGAGTATTTTGCCTTGGTGGCCTGTATTATTCATGAACTTGTATTCTGTATGATGTTGATACAGTGAACGAGGGTATGAGCAGGAGAGCAATCCACAAGGCAATATTTGAATCAGCTGCACTTGTAGGAGCAAGCATTCTCCAAGTTTTCCTGCTGCAACGTCTCTTTGAGAGAAAACTAGGCACCTCTCGAGTTTAGGTCTTTTTTTTTTTTTTTGCCATTACCGTGTAAATTTACGGGTTAATGTATGGTTGGTAATTGCAATTACATGTAGATTACTTGGAAATGATGAGCATTAGTCCTTGTGGATGTTCTGAAATTTTGAAATTTATCTTACTGTAGTCATCACTTTGGCTTCATTCCTCTGATGCACATAGAAGAGGGTTATTTGATTTACTTGGTCTTCTCTTGCAATTTTATGTATTTTCGGTCGTAACAGAGTTGAAATTTTAATTTCCTCTGGTTCTTTGGTTGATGAAAGCATGCTCTTAGCAGCTGTATCCTTTAAATCATATAAGAATCTTTTATTGCCCTGTAGTATATGGATGCCAAGGGTCCCTTTTGTTTATCAGTTTAAATTTTTACATGTTTATTTTGATTTTATTTTTTGGCAAATGCATTTGAGTGGATTCTTGTCCGCTCAGACAACTTATGGAATCCAGCAAAAAAAATTATGCAAAGATTTTGAAGTGTTGCAGTTGGATTCAAACATTTTAATCAATAAATCTAAACAATTACCTACAACCTACGTTTCCAGTTTTTGGATGCAAGAAAACTGGCAATCTAAGTTTTTGGGATCGTAAATTCCGTTGATTAGCAATTTGAACAGGAGAAACAAACTGCGAACTTTAAGATTGAGATTCTCATATACCTGAATACATGGTAATGCGCTAGGTTTAACACCAAGGTAGGGAAGGCAAAAATTGACCCAAAACTATTTGTCCACCCAAAACCAACCACTAAATGACCAATCTAAACCCACTCATTTAGTTAAATAGGTCATTAATGGGTGGTTATTGTTTCTATTAAAGATAACCGGGTCATAAATGGGCGGGCTATGACCCGCCCATTTACCCATTTTAGATGAGTTTTTTTTCAAAAACCCCTCAAGATTTCAACAATTGTAAAAAATAATTTTTAAAAATTTAAAATTATATAAAACACCCTAAAAATAAACGAACAACCAACACACATAAAATCTAGAAATTTCCCGCAGCCCCTTAAAAATTTGAGATTTGTTAAAAACACCCTCAAAATTTAAAAAATTATAAAAACCACCCTCAAGAGTTTAAAATTACAACAAACTCTCAAAATTTTCTAACCTCACAAATGACACATGAAATCATGAAATTTCCAGCCGCCCCTATTAATTAAAATTTGCAAATAACACCCTCAAAGTTTTAGAAAATGCAAAAAACACCCTCAAGGGTTCAAAATTACAAAATGAAATATCAAAAATTTCTAAACTTACAAAAGATAAATGAAATCTGGAAATTTTCAGCAACCCCCTATAAATTTAAAATTTATAAAAAACACCCTCAATGTTTTAGAAAAAGCGAAAAGCACCCTCATGGGTTTAGAATTACAAAAAACCCCTTGAAATTTCAAAACCTACAAATGATACATGAAATCTACAAATGACCAACAGCTCCCTATAAATTTAGAATTTGCAAAAAACACCCTCAACATTTAAAAAATTGTAAAAAATACCCTCAAGTGTTCAAAATTATAAAAAAACTATCAAAAATTTCTAAACTTACAAAAGACACATGAAATCTGAAAATTTTTAGCTGCCCCTATAAATTTAAAATTTGCAAAAAACACCCTCAATGTTTTAGAAAATGCGAAAAATACCCTCAAGGTTTAAAATTGGTAAAACCACATAGAAATTTCAAAACCTACAAATGATACATTAAATCTACAAATTACCAGCAGCCCCATATAAATTTAGAATTTGTAAAAAAACACCCTCAACATTTAAAAATTGCAAAAACACCCTCAAGTGTTCAAAATTACAAAAAAACTATCAAAAACTTCTAAACTTACAAAAGACACATGAAATCTGGAACTTTTCAGCACCCTACTGTAAATTTAGAATTTATAAAAAACACCCTCAATGTTTTAGAAAATGCGAAAAACACCCGCATGGGTTTAGAATTACAAAAACTTCATTGAAATTTCAAAACCTACAAATGATACATGAAATTTATAAATTACTAGCAGCCCCTTCAAATTTAGAATTTGCAAAAACACCCTCAACATTTAAAAATTGTAAAAATACCCTCAAGTGTTCAAAATTATAAAAACTATCAAAAATTTCTAAACTTACAAAGACACATGAAATCTGGAAATTTTCAGCAACCCCTATAAATTTAAAATTTGCAAAAACACCCTCAATGTTTTAGAAAATGCGAAAAATACCCTCAAGGTTTAAAATTGGTAAAACCACATAGAAATTTCAAAACCTACAAATGATACATGAAATCTACAAATGACCAACAGCTCCCTATAAATTTAGAATTTGTAAAAAACACCCTCAACATTTAAAAATTGCAAAAACACCCTCAAGTGTTCAAAATTACAAAAACTATCAAAACTTCTAAACTTACAAAGACACATGAAATCTGAAATTTTCAGCAACCCCTATAAATTTAGAATTTATAAAAAACACCCTCAATGTTTTAGAAAATGCGAAAAACACCCGCATGGGTTTAGAATTACAAAAACTTCATTGAAATTTCAAAACCTACAAATGATACATGAAATTTATAAATTACTAGCAGCCCCTTCAAATTTAGAATTTGCAAAAAACACCCTCAACATTTAAAAAATTGTAAAAAACACCCTCAAGTGTTCAAAATTACAAAACAACTAACAGAAATTTCTAAACTTACAAAAGACATATGAAATCTGGAAATTTTCAGCCACCTCCTATAAATGTAAAATTTGCAAAAAACAACCTCGATGTTTTAGAAAATGCGAAAAACACCCTCAAGGATTAAAAATTGGTAAAACCACCCTGAAATTTCAAAACCTACAAATGACACATGAAATCTAGAAATTATCAGCAACCCCCTGTAAATTTAGAATTTACAAAAAACACCCTCAAAGTTTAAAAATTGCAAAAAAACACCCATAAAATTTCAAAAATGGCACAAAACACCAAAAAATTCTAAAACATGTAGAAAAACACACTACAAATCTGAAAATTATAAGCATCTTCTGCGGGTTGTGTTCCATAAATTTCAAAGTTAGGGGTGTTTTTCTCAATTTTTATAACATTTAAGGGTGTTTTTTGTAATTTTCAAATTTACAAGGGACTGCTAGTACTTTTTGAATTTCATATGTCATTTGTGAGTTTTGAAGTTTGAGTGGTTTTACCAATTTTTAATTCTTGAGGGTTTTTTCCGCCATTTTTAAAACATTGAGGGTATTTTTTGCAAAATTTAAATTTATAGGAGATTGCTAGAAATTTCCAATTTTCATGTGCCATTTGTAAGTTTAGAAAATTCTGGGCGTGTTTATAATTTTGAACTCTTGAGAGTGTTTTTGCAAGTTTTAAACTTTGAGGGTGTTTTTGCAAATTTTAAATTTATAGGGGCTGCTGAAAATTTTCAAATTTCATGTGTCTTTTGTAAGTTTAGAAATTTTGATAGTTTTTGTAATTTTGAACACTTGAGGTTATTTTTATAATTTTTAAATGTTGAGGGTGTTTTCTACAAATTCCAAATTTATAGGGTCACGGTAATTTTCGATTTCATGTGTCATTTGTAGGTTTTGAAATTTCGTGGTGACTTTTTGTAATTATGAACCCTTAAGGGTGTTTTTATAAGTTTTAAATGTTGAGGGTGTTTTCTACAAATTCCAAATTTATAGGGTCACGGTAATTTGTAGATTTCATGTATCATTTGTAGGTTTTAAAATTTCAATGGGGTTTTACCAATTTTAAACCCCGAGTGTGTTTTTGCATTTTCTAAAATATTGAGGGTGTTTTTGTAAATTTTAAATTTATAGGGTCACGGTAATTTTCGATTTCATGTGTCATTTGTAGGTTTTGAAATTTCGTGGTGACTTTTTGTAATTATGAACCCTTAAGGGTGTTTTTATAAGTTTTAAATGTTGAGGGTGTTTTCTACAAATTCCAAATTTATAGGGTCACGGTAATTTATAGATTTCATGTATCATTTGTAGGTTTTGAAATTTGAAGGGGGTTTTTGTAATTCTAAACCTGTGAGGGTGTTTTTTGCATTTTCTAAAACATTGAGGGTGTTTTTTACAAATTTTAAATTTATAGGGGGCTGCTGAAAATTTCCAAATTTATGTTTAGAAATTTCTAGTAGTTTCTCCTAATTTTTAAAGTTTAAGGTTTTTTTATAATTTTTTAAACTTTGAGGGTGCTTTTTGCAATTCTTTGTAAAAACCACATGTTTCCAGAAAATCCCCAAAAGTTTGCAGAAAGCCCCCAAAGTTTGCAAATAGCTCCTTAAAAGTATGCCCTCGCATTTGTAAATATAACCCTGAAACTTTTTTATATATGAAAGCTCAATAGCTAAATGTGTTATTGGGTCACCCATGAACCACCCATTTAGTAAATGGGTGGGTGAGAAGTGACCCATTTAGCATTTGCTAAATGGATGATAAATGGTTAAGTGGTCATAAATGTGCCCACCCATTTATGAACCAACCAAGACCCAATCAAAACCATCCATTTGACAACCCTACTCTAAGGGAAAGAATAGGGTATATTGGAAGTGATATTATGTCAGACAGAAGTTTATTTGACATGCGGAGATGTTATGTTTATAGTATACATCAAAGTAGAGTATTGTTGGTGTACCAGACTACAAGACAATACAAAAGAATAAAGTAAATAATGTCAAAATACAACACATTAATAGTTAGAGAATAAGCTAAAAGATTAATTGCTCAAAGAAATTAATGCTCTATGAATTGTACTTCTTTTTATTTTATTTTTTTCTGCAACGGCTAAATGTATTGAGGGTGAAAGATTTTCATATAATAGCATATCATATCATATCATACTCTATAATAAAAGAGGCTAAGAGGCACCTGCTTCTTTTCGTTTGTGGTGTAATTTTTAAGACAATTTTACCCATGTGCTTTGATCTAATTATAAATGTTGAATAAAAGTATGATCTGCCTACGTGTCGAAATGCAAACTCCTTACTCCACTCCCCTCTGCCCCCACTTAACCATCAAACTCCTTCCCCATGTCAACCGCTTCGTCGTACCTCTCGACTCCTCCTTCTCCACCTTCGCCTCTTGTCTCGACTCCTCCTTCTCCACCTTCGCCTCTTGTCGCTTCTAAAATCTCCGTCTCCCCCTCCGTAACCTCAACAACTTCTTCTTTTTCAACCTCAATATCTTCTTCTTCTTCAATAGGGAAATGGAGATCTTCCGATCGTTCAGGTGACAAATTGCGGTAAGGACTTGACATCAATCTCTCTCTCGATCTCGATGCGGCAGTGACTAAAACAATGAAGTCCTTCACATTTCCGATCGTTCCGCCCACGCCAACACCTCCGACACTAATAAATGAGCTAACTGCAACTGAAGGTATTAGAGAGGGGGGGGGGGTGTCAATATATAATTTATCCTAACATAAGTTTATTATAAAAAGTATTAATTTCAAAATTTTGAAAAATTTGGACATTGGATATGTTTGAAATATCTTAAGAATATTAGTATTACGTCAATATATATTGACTATTATTGTAAAAGTTGCAAATAAATTTTTTCTAAATATAGCCTTTGTTAATGTAATTTCTATATATAGAAAATATAGCATTATTTTTCATAAACACAAAATTAGAGTTGCACATGCCGTCCTCACTAAGTCATTCTCCATATAAAAAGAGCCTATAATGCTGTTTAATTGTGGCCTCATACTTGAAGCGAAATGTCTAGATAGCCCTTTGATCTTAGTGGCTGATCCCCTTGACAGCTGTGTTTTTTCCTTCCTACTCTCTTGACAGCTATTACCTCTTCTTTTCCTCCCATCGAATAGTCCGACTCCTTTCTCTGCCTTCTTCTTTCCTTCTCTAATTTTTTTTAATTGTTTGTGGCCTCCTACCTAAAGGTAAATGTCTGCCTGCTTTCTCATTTTCTTTTGCCCCCGACTCTACTTAAAAAGAAAACAAAACACATCATCGTCCACTGAAAAAGAAAACTAAACACATCATCATCCCACTAAGAATAAAGCTATAAAAATCCCATATTCCCCTTCCTCTGTTCTCAAGCCTCCGAATCCAACAAATCCCAAATGATATTGTTTCGTAAGTTCACAAGCAGAGGAGAACCCATCATCATCAAATCCGAAGCGACCCCCTCTTTCGTCCACAGCGGCTGCTAGCTGGAGTGATTCAGGAATCAAGCGATTTTAGAGCCCTTCTGAGCACCATGGCCACCATTAGGCTCGATCTTCTCATTGACAAGGAAAAGAATAGAGTCGTGTTTGCAGAGTCTGATAAGGAGTTTGTGGACATACTCTTCAGCTTCTTGACATTACCGATGGGAACCATCGTTAGAGCTCTTGGCAAGCAGTCAGGGGTCGGATGTATGGACAAATTGTACCAAAGTGTAGAGAATCTGGATATGCAGTTTCTTGAGGCGCAGGCTTGCCAGGACATGCTGCTCCATCCAAGAAGCTCGTCGGAATTCGAATGTAAACATCTAAAGATAAGGATCGAGGATATGCATCCTCGAAATTACTATCGTTGCCCAATTTACTGTAGCTGTGCCAGTTCAGTTTGTGGTGCTCAGTGCCTATGTGGGAGAGCGATGAACCAGTTATTTGAATGGGGACCAAGGGGAAGTGAAGTTGGGGAGGGCGTGTTTGTTAGAGGAGTAGCAAGGTTCATCGTCGGTGATGACTTGCATGTTATGAAGGCTTCAACGGCTGCTACCATTTCCCTGTTTCAAAAGCTTGGTATTAAGAATGTGGATGTTCTTGAGAGAAGAGAAGTTAATTTTGGCCGAGAAGAGGTGAGTTTCCATTCCATTACAAGCTTTCAAGAAAACAAGTGTGAAACGTTCCCGAACAATTTAGATGGTGAACGAAAAGTTATCCAGACATTAACCCTTCTAATAAACGTGTTTCCTTTTGTAGATTCTGAAATTGTTGCAGAGAGCTCTTCAGTCAAAATCACCATTAACGGATGTCTTCCTTCAGAAGGCAGATTCAACTGAAATCTATACCAAAGAATTTAAGCTCATAGACATTACCGCAGTTAAGTCAGAAACTGAAACGCAAACTAGATCTGAGAAGATATGCATAAATCTCATTGAAAGCAAGGCCACTAACAAACTAGTGTTTGCTGAAGCCGAAGATAACTTCGCAAATCTCCTTTTTAGCTTTCTTACTTTCCCCCTCGGAGCAATTGTTAGGCTTTTGCGCGAGAACTCTAGCATGGGGTCCATGGATGAGCTATATAAGAGCATTGAAGGTTTGAGTGTTGGTGATTGCATCATATCCGAGGAACACAAGAATAAACTTCTTGATCCTAAACTTCCTTTTCATTATAGATGTGGCAATTCCCTCTTCAGGATTGATGAAGTGAAACTCGGGGATACGACTGTCATAAATCCCAAGTTGCCCAAGCCAGGGACAGGCGTAGGAGGAAGTTTTGTAAAGAGATTTAGTAGTTTTACAGTCACGGGTGAGATGGTTGTGACGCACCTCTCCCCTGTATCCAATGTCGAGATCTTCAAGGAGCTGAAAGCACCAATTGAGACTTTGGTGGAAAGGAAGGTCGCTATTGGAGAAGCAGAGGTGAAAATGCTTTTATCCTTTTTTGTTAAAAAAGTTTATCAATCCTGCACTCAATTACCCAACTTATTTTCTTTTCTTTTATTTTACGATCAATGCAGGCTCTGAAACTACTGAAAGCTTGTTTAATCTCTCGTTCAGCTCTGAGCACTGCCTTCAGTCCTAAGAAGTAGTGCCTTAATCTTGCAGGAAGTTATATATGTTGATCTAATACCTTGGCAACATTAGGAGGCACTTGCTAACATAAGATTGCTATCTTGGTACTGCACTTACGCGTATATTGTTTTTCAAGATCCATCAGTAGTCTTTATGTTGTTTGAAGTATAATGGCAGTATTTATGTTTAAAGTATCATAGTTTGTTTCTTTTAGATGAACTCAAATTATGTTAATTTTGCTGATGAAAAAGTCATTCAGACTAAATGACATGAAAATCCATTTCTGATGTCTTCATTTGCCTATCTGCATGAGGAGTGCTAGCTATAGTCGTGAGTGCTGTAGCAGGGACAGGTGTCCCTATATGTCTTTGCAGGGGGCACATGTCCCAGCTGCAGCCGCGAGTGCGTGGCTAGAATTGCTCCTATCTGCATATGTTCTACACATTATGTGCTTAGGGAAGTGTAGGTTGGTTTGGGGGACTGAAAGGTGTTGAACTGCATGACTATGCTACCTATTTCACTATTGGTTTTTTCACTGGTGAATATACAAGCCATCCGATACTAGTTGGTGCTTCTGATTGTCATGTATTCCTGTCAGTACAGTTGAAGTAGAAGGATTCATCTTGCAATGAAATTTGTTGGCTCAAGCATGAAGGGAGGAAGCTATACTC